>OZ014451.1:6837942-6901203 GCA_963966035.1 Acleris laterana
ATTTTCTCTGGTGACGCGACTGATCGAGGGTGTTTCATAATCTTAATGCAGTAATGAATAATAATTTTAAGTTCGCTATTATTATGAATAAAATAAGTAATATGTATTTTGTCTTACTTTATTCCCAATCCCCCAACTGTGTTCATTATTCACATCATTCATGTATTGTAAAAACTAACGCACCAAATAATTCAAGACATTAATTGGACGTTGAATTTTTCTAAAAAAGTTTAAGAAGCTCCTGTCAGCATTTGTCGCCATTGTAGCACTTTCTTTGCGTCTAGTCACAGACTATAGGATATATCTAAAGCGTCTAGTTTCTGATAGATCTCTATCAATCTGAATTGCGCGTTGATCACAATAGGGAATATTCATGTTTTTTTTTTCACAGCTGCACTAAAAGCTGATTCATGTAAGGAACAGGTGAGAAAAAACATTTTTTGAATAGCTATAAAAATAAAATTCAGACATTCTGTTGGCTAGGTATAAAATGTTTATCGAATTGACAACATTTCATAGTATTAAAAACAATTGACCGCGGATTTTTAGTTACCTATCCATTTTTTTATATTAAGTATCACAGAGACATAATTATATCTGAATCGAGCCTCAAACCTCTTTCCTATGCTCTGTACATGCCATAAAAAAGCATATTTAGAAACTGGCAATATTTCTTTTCGGGGAATTTCCGTCTGCCGAGGTCTAAGCATTCTATACTCTATTCCTATGTAGTTAGCCGCCTACTTACGGCATCCAGTCATTACCTCATTAGTCATTAGTCATTAAATAGCTACGTAATCTAATCAACGGTTGAGTGAGGTGCATTGTTACATTTCTCTGAACTGTCTGAACACCCAAACGGAATTATTCAGTTCATAGAGGCCGGACTTATAATAAAACGAAAACGAAATTATTATTGTCTTAGCGAAAAACTATGTCGAGGCGTAAAAATAAAAATAAAAACAAAAACGGTCATGTAAGTATTTATATTTTGTTGATTTAGTGCTTTGCACATGCGTAGGTTCTTGTCTCTACTCATATCGGTTCGGCAGTTTTTTTTCCTTTATTTCTTCACATTCCTTCATTACAGGCCCTTGCCGAAGGCGAGGCTCTGACCCCGTACCAGGGCAAGAGGCGATGCTTTGGGGAGTACCGGTGCCCCAACTGCAAGCGAAGGTGGATGTCCGCGAGCTCGTGGGCCAACTCCGGCCAGGAGTGTATAAAGTGCCGCATAAACGTTTTCCCCCATAAACAGGTCTGTGCTTTTTTTTTTCTTTATATCTTTTATATTTTGAGCTTTACCGAATAAAAAATACTATATTTAAATTAGAAGGGGCGAGCCCAAGTCACACTATTTGTTTTTTCTTAAGTTCGTATGTGACATTTGATGTTTTACCGTTATTAAAATATAACAAAAATATGTTGAAATAAACGTGTCATGTATGGGGGACAATTTATATTTTGTTGCAAGGAGCTTCACTGTAATAACACACTTGTGCAAGGGGTGAATAGTATTTGTAAGTTATATTATATCATAAACTAAAAAAATATCTCAACTAGTAGCATTCATATAATTTATCTATAGCCTCACACACATTCTTCACAATTTATACCTTTGGGGTTTATAATAATAATGAATTTTTGTTTCGAGCAACGAGGCCCATAGTTACAGTATACAAGGTGTCCCAGAAACCAACGTCAACCCGGCTAGGGCTGATAGAGCAGCTCATAAGCTATCGATTTAACCCCCATATATGTTCAGCAATTGTTATTAGTTTCCGAGATATTGATCATTTTAATCAGATTTTTTCTCTTTTTCCTTATGTCCGTGATACGAAAAACCCTAAATTCATGTATTTAACCTTTTTTTTTTTCAGTGTTTTCTTGCATGATTAGTATCACTGAAATAAGGATGTTTTTAAAGCTACATGCCATTTTATTTTTCATTTCAACTTTTTGAGTAATCGCACAGAGTTACTTTCTCCATACTAAGGGAACCCCGCGTTTGTTTTTGAACAAGTATGGAAAAACAAATTTTGTGTGCTTACTCAAAAAGTTGTAATGAAAAATAAATGGCATGTAAAAACTTCCTTATTTCAGTGATACTAATCATGCAAGAAAACACTGGAAAAAAAAAGTATAATTATACATGAATTTAGGGGTTTCTCGTATCACTGACATAAGGAAAAATGACAGAAATCCGATAAAATTATCAATATCTCGGAAACTAATAACAATTGCTGAACATACATGGGGGGTTAAATCGATAGCTTATGAGCTGCTCTATCAGCCCTCGGCGGGTTGACGTCGGTTTCTGGGACATCCTGTATAATAACACATACATAGCACATACACACAACACATACATATTACCTTATAGACTAACATACATATCAATATAAAACTTAACACTATCACCATGGTGACAGCACAGTCTGGTCCTGTTTTGCCAATATTGGCGTGATGGTCGCTGCCGCCGCGCCGGTAGGTTGCCCCGAAACCCGAACACGACACCTTTCGACCAGAAGTCGGGACATTCGCCGCTCCCCAGCATAGACCGCGGCACGCGCACTACAAACGAACCGAAGTGCACGTAGCGAAGCGACCGCAACTGGAACACCGTCACTACGTCGTGTACCGTTGCAGAGTGGCTCTGCGCAGGCGAGCACGTAGAGCGCCGTGTCCCGTATAGCTGCCCGCAGCTCGGAATTTGGGTCGGTTACTGCAGTACCACACCGAATCTTATGAGGCTTCCTACGTGGTTTGCTGTGCTGCTCCAATGTGAATCCCTTCTTAGCCACAGCGGTGCAAGGGAGCTCCTTCACGGAAGTTGGGGCTCTCTTCTTCGACGCCTTAACAGGCGCGCTAGGCCGCCTAAGTACAGCGGCCTTGCCGGCTGCGTCAGGATAGATTTGGGTAACCGGCGGGGTGGCGGGGCGGGGGTCCAGGATGGCGCGGGGGGCGCGCGGGGCGCGGGGGGCACGCGGCGATTGAGGCGCTGGCTTCTCAAGCTGCGTCAGCGTAGGCACGAAACTTGAGACCGACGTATCAACGAACAAGTTTGTTCGTTGACATTGGAATTTGAAGCATCAGCCGATGATCTCTAATTACTAGAACAGGCTTGCGCTCGTTCATCGCACGGAACTTATGGGGGGTCCGATTTAATTTAGCTGGTTCTTACATACATACCCTGTTATAATACACTCAAAACCCTTTTTTTTGGCTTTGTGCAGTCAAGTAAACATCGATAAGTTAATTCGTTCATTATAGTTTTGGTCTTCTATGGTTTTTCCTTTTCATTCCATTGCTTTTGCCAGTTATTGACTTTTCGTTGTGCTCTGAAGAGATCTTTGAAACCAATATACTTACACACTAGCTTGCACATACCCGAAATAAAGCATTATTCAGATGATATTATATGTCAATAGCCTGTATGTTAAATAAATAAACAAGATTACCAACAAATAATGCTTATCATTACAGAGGCCTTTGGACAAGCCCGATGGACTGGACGTGAACGACCAGACCAAGGTGCATCGACAGGATCTGTGCCAGAAGTGCCGCGATATCGGCTACTGCTGCCGTAACCGCCAGTGGGCCTGAGATCACTGTATGCTCATCAGCTCGTCTGCATGCTCATTTTCCATATGCCATAAATACAGTAGGAGAAGAAGTAAATGGTTTATTGGGTGAAAAACATAAAACAACAATAATAAAATTAAATACAATGGGAAATTAATTTAGAATAACAAATTCAAATTATTTTATAAAGCAGGAAATTGGAGGCCACTCAGCATAGTGTTAGAATGGCTCGACCGACTTTCATGAAACCTAGCTAAGAACCGCCACTAGAAAACTTGCTTTCAAATAAAGAACCGCATCAAATCGGTTAACCCTTTAAGAGCTATGGTGGCATACACACATAGCGGTCAAACATATAACACCCCTCTTTTTGCATTGGGGGTTAAAAATACAGTCGCAGAATGAAAAGGTTGGCCACCTTAAGATCTGTTTTTGTATCTGCTTATCAACCGAGTATGACACATTTCATCATAGTGAATGTCATTTCACTACATGGTCCACAGATACATGGTTACCATGGTCACGTATAAACAACAGGTAACTATTGGTTCAAACTGAACTCATGTCTTTATTGGTGATTACAAAAGTGTTACTATGGTCACGTATAAACAACAGCCACTATTGGTTAACTGAACTAAGTCCGTATTGGTCGTCACAAAAAGGGTTGCTATGGTTACGTATAAACAACAGCCTTTATTGATTCAATATTATTTCTCTCGTCTGTTACACAGTTTAAAAAGGTAACATGTGCTTGCAACGCGTTTTACTAATGAATTTATTTGAAATCTGGTCAACCTTTTCGTTCCGCGACTGTACAAGGGCCAAACGGGTCTTGGGGATCCTCACGGGTCATGCAGGTCACTCGGTACCTCATCTCAACGCCCAGGGTATAGTAGTTTGGTTTATAAACCAAGTCAAATTAAAAACTAATTCAGTATTTTATTTAGTGTAAGAATTGTGATTATTATTTTGTTATTATGTTGAATATGATGCTGTTGTAACTTGTCTTAAAGAAATAGGAAAAACCGTACAAAATATGTGCCAATGCAAAAGTTTCTTCTTTTGTAATAAATAAAGATTATATGTATGCAAAATTACTGATGTGATAAGTCGACCCATAAAAAATGCGTAGATAAAACCAGCCTGGACTCTGCGATGCAACGATTAAAACTACCTAAAGTACTTCATATTGTATTATCTTAGCCCTGATACGACGGATAAGGTTTATCATCAATTTGTCGACAGACAAGTGAAATTCGACGAAATAAGTCGTCGAATTTCACTTCAAAGTCAACATTTCATGTATTTTCAAATTTTTTAGAAAACATATGCATTTGTACCAGGCTCATACAATTGTTAAAAGAAATGATCGAAATCTAAATAATCTGAAATTACCATTAACCAAATTAAAAATTATTGCGTCTAGTCCCCACTGGATGGTGATAAAAATATATAACCACATCCCAAACTCCATCAAAAACATAGATAAGTCGACATTATTTATAAGACAATTAAAATTATTTTTAAGTAATAAATGTTTCTATAATCTAAGTGAATTTTTCAATAGTAAATATGGAAATGAATAACTCTATACTTGCCTCTTATCATATTTATTATTTCATTTTAAAGTCTAATACCTGCAATTATTAATTCTATGTGCAATATTTAAGTTAAGTATAGTTGTAATGTAACGTGTTAACAATAAGCCCCATTATCCTATGTTGCTACGCCCTTGCAGGGCGTCACATGAATACCTTTTTGTAATTCCATCTCTAATACTTGTAATGTGACATGCAATAAACGATTTGAATTTGAATTTGAATTTCATTACGTCGAGAATTCAGTTCGTGGAATGGTCATTGAATTTTAAATCGTGTATTTTTACTTGTCGGATGATGGGATGATACATTAAATAGTTGAAGAATTATGTCATGGAAACGTTTCGTGATTTATTGTTACAATGATTTTTAAAAAACATAGTAATTACTTCACGTAATATCATTTCAATAGACCTTGAGACGAAGTCGACGGAGCTCCGATCCGCGGAGCTCCTATTCCGCGTAGTTGTGGCGCTTCGCGCCTTGATACAATTCTAACCTAACCTAACCAATACATTAGTTTAGACCTAGTAAGTGTTCCGCGTAGTTGTGGCGATATGTGTATTCGATTATTTACAAACAAATGTAATGAAACGGCGAAGAAATGAAATTCGTTGTTTTGTTGTTCTGCCATTTAAAAATCATACAAAATTAATAATTTGCCAAATAATATTCCCTGAATAGTTATTCTATGGAATAATAAAAATTGGAATGATCTGCTCATGAAATAAAAACACACCACACCAAACCATAATTCCTGAACTAAATTTTACTTGAAACGTTTTCGATGAAATGAAATTCGACGAAGTTTGTCGACAATACACGGGACACCCGACGGAAAGGCAAGCTATGGTTTCATTATGATAAATGTAAGTAACTAAATTTCGAATAGCAGTAAACTAATGCCAATTGATTGCAAGACACATTACGTCAATCGTTGAAGAGTGTCGGACTAGCAAAGGGGGTTACGACGGAAAAAACCATCAAAGTGGTGTCATTATGACACCTACTCCACTACCCCGAACGAAAAGATGTAGTAAGAAGTAAAGGGCAATACAATCTTGAAGAACAGTTTTGTGCATTAACACTACAGTAGTAACTTTAGCGTGAATTCCAATACGAATAAAAAAAGTAATATGCAGTTTGTCTCACTTTATTCCCAAGCCCCCAACAGTTTTACTGTGTACATTATTTATTTACATCATGTACTTATTCTAAGCACTAACGCACAATATGATTCCACACAACTCGTTAATCAAACGTTGATTTTGTCTGAAAACAGTTTAGGCAGCTCCTGCCAGCATTCGTAGTACTTTGCGTCTAGTTTCTGACACGTTTCCGCTCCCCATTTGGTTATAGCCATACTGAGCGATGATTCGAACATGAAGGCCTGTAAAAAAGAAGAGTAGGGCTAAACAGAATTATTGGCATCAAAATTTGGGCTATTCCCAGTTGTCCAAACCCTCAGGGGGGGGGACCCCTTTTGTCGAAATTATGTGGACATTTTACAATTTTAATTTGACTCAACTGTGTTACTTTAATATCTACTAATAAACACTAACACAGTTGAGTCAAATTAAAGAGTGTTAAATGTTCACATAATTTCGAGGATGTGGACAACTGGGAAAAAAAAAACCCAGTTGCCCACAAAGGACAAAGTGTGGACAAAGGGGTGTGGATAACTGGGAATAGCCCCCAAATTTCAGTTGCCTTGTTTGTATGTTGAAGTAATGTGCATACGTACAAAAATATACGTTAGGATGACAAGATTAAGGTAGTTTTCCCCTGATAGCTAAATGCAAAAACATTTTCAGACCTACATTTGAACTCGTAAAACTTGTCAATTTCAAAGCAGTGCAAGGGATAATTGCTAGGGGACATACCTGAGTTCCGGTGGCGATCTTTTGCGGACGCAGCTCGGCGGCCGAGCCGGCGGCGAAGCAGGCCGCGTCGGGCCCGTGCGGCGTCATCAGCGAGTGCAGAGAGGCGCCGCCCGGGCGGAACCCGCCCTCCTTCGCCTCGTACGCGCCCAGGATCAGGCCCATGAACTCGCTCATGCAGTTTCCTGTACAACAAGGGATTCAGCCTGGCGGATTTAAAAGGTAATATATTTGAAAAAAAATTAAGCCCCTCTAAATCCGGCCCTTAGTGGAGTTTACCGCTTAACACGTTCACTGTCCCCATATAAAACGATCTGATCATCTGACAGTGTCTCAGGCAGACCTTTAATAACCGTTATTTTCATAACGTTACTTTATACGAATAACGTTATTTGACGGCATACCTGTAGCGGTATTCATTATAACGTTACAAACAAAACGCTATACGTATAACGATATTTCGGTTAGCGCTATAATAACGCTATAGACCATCTCTTTCTTTCACTCAATTTCACCCACTCCCGAGCTTCGTGCGGCTGCGGCTTATTATGGCGCATGAGATTGTTTTGCCTTGCCGTTGCCGTTACCTGCTTTGTACCGATGTTTTAACTGTACTGGGTAGTGATTCTCTGATCAAAGACGATCGGACGGACGGACGAGTGAATGTCCAAGCGGCGAGTTTAAATAGTCCCGTCAGTGCGAACAAAACATATTTTAGCGCGTGCATTTTCAATTTAGCAGCATGGTTTCTGCCGATGGATTGTATAAGGTTTTGGGTTTTAGGGAGTTAGAAGCCCCCGATTTAACGGCGCCACATACATTAAGAGCTGATATCTCTTAAACGTCCGAACCAATTTTCATTAAATTTTACTTTAAACCACCGCTAAAATTTTTTATTTATTAGTTATTAACCCCCTATTATTCATTTCATGTGTTTAAAGTTTAAAGAGACGTTGCTAGCTAAAGTTGGAGGGGGGGCATAGCGGGGTAGCGGGGCATAGCGGGTTAGCGGTACTTTTTGGCGAAGGACGAACGGCATGGTAATTTGAATAAGGCTCCGTGATTGGTGTTTAGTCTGCGCGTGACCGCCGCGATCTTCGCAGGCAGCCGATTGCGCCGGTAAGAAATATTTAAAATATTTGCAAAACCTGTGTACCTAATCCTTAAAAATATTGTTGATATTTGATTCACGTTCATTCTGTACCTTTATACTGTAGTCGTAAACGTTTTTTTTTGTGATTATCGGCGGATCTGAAGGATTTTATATTTCAACAACTAAGTCTGCTTATAAACAAGGCAAGATGGCGGTCGTTAATGTTTCGATGTGACAGCACGTAGGGGCAAAGTGGGGTTAAAGTGATGGGGCATAGTGGGGAATAAGCTTAATAGGTACCCCACTTTGCCCCCTAATTTTGCTTGATTTACCTTATGTGTTATTAATTGGTGCCTACCGTCGTTTGGTTCGAACATATTAAAAGACGACAAATCAACACTCGTGGTCTTTAGAATCAATGAAAAAAGCGGGTTGATAGTAAAGATTTTATTCGATTATAAGAAGATGAAGATGATTAAGCCAATCTCTGTGCAATGTATGTTAATGATTCGTTGGGATTTAACGTTAAATTTAACTAATGATCCCCACAGTTACTGTTAGAAGTGATATTCTTTGATAATAAAGATTTAATTCGTTTATAATAATTGTTATAATTCACTACGCCACTAAACCCCTTCTCGAGCCCCACATTGCCCCTTTTCATACCCCACACTGCCCCATTTAGTACCCCACAATGCCCCTTATGCTGCCCCACTTTACCCCAATATACGGGGCATAGCGGGACAAAACCCACTTTTGATAAAATTTATCATGTACCTAAATTTAATTATATTCGAACAAAAAATAACATGCAGTATTATACCTTAGATACCAATAGTTAATTTAAGTTGGATTGCGTGTAAGTTATACAGATGAATCCGAATCTAACTCGCTCTGTTCCTTAGCTTCCCCGCTTTGCCGCCCCCTCCCCTATATTGTTAATTTAAAAAGTTTAAAAAGCGTGGAAAATAAAAATTTTAATAACCCCGACTGTAAATAGTACTGGCCCTATAAGTTCAATTATAAGTAGGTATTAATATTTTGATTCAAGCGTCGACACGTCGGGGGGACCGCTAAGTAAACTAAATCCCAACAAAAACATAAATGTGAAAAAGGGAAGCCAAGTTCAATGTAAAAATTATTCTCTGCTGTGGGCTTCGCCGTAAAAAGAATGGAGATCGGAGATTGAGTGCCAAGTTCTAAGCAAAATCCAAATATGTAGTCTAAGGGCTGACTAGGCTGGTTTTCTCATACGAATTATATAGCCTTCGCATGTTCTAAACCTGTTACCTTTCGGTTCTTATTTTATTATTCCGAAAATTTGGCTTGCTGGTAGAAACTACCCGTCGAACATAAGGCTCTTCCATGACTGTGTAAAAGTAGGTACTTAATAATAATTCGATGGGTAGTTTCTACCAGCAAGCCAAATTTTCGGAATAATAAAATAAGAACCGAAAGGTAACAGGTTTAGAACATGCGAAGGCTATATAATTCGTATGAGAAAACCAGCCTAGTCAGCCCTTAGACTACATATTTGGATTTTGCTTAGAACTTGGCACTCAATCTCCGATCTCCATTCTTTTTACGGCGAAGCCCACAGCAGAGAATAATTTTTACATTGAACTTGGCTTCCCTTTTTCACATTTATGTTTTTGTTGGGATATCATTACTTTTTGCAGGTAAGTACATATTCTCGTAACGCCGTGGGTCCTTTTAAAAGGACAAATTCAAAACTAAAAGTAGACTTTATAAATATAAAACAATTGCATTGCCAAGCCGCATTGCAGGCGGGTATGGTATGGTAGAGGCCTTAATGATGCATTAATAAAATTTTTAATTGATGTCTTGTTCCACTGGAATACACACGTCATAATGGCCCGAAGAGAGATTTCCTGTAAAGAGCAAGCGCTTTGTAGGATATCCCGTTTCGCCGAACAAACCTAGCAGAACACCATCCTGATGATACACTTCGATCTTAATATTATAGAATTTTGCTGCAGCATTTAATTCAGAAGCAGCTCCATAAGTTGTCGAACAAAGCATGCTTGCTCGATACTCTTCTTTAGAGCAGTAAGGGTCCCCGTTTGCAGCGCAAGTGTACATATACAAATCATCCCAGTTACGACATACATACTCTACTATAGTTTCACGCAATCTATTTGTTTGTTGTATATTACTACACTCAAACAAAGAATATGCAATCGAATGGAATAAGCAGCTTCCATCGGGAGGCATTGGAATAATTTGGTGTAAGGTGAGAGTGTCACCCACCCGTAATTCTATTGTACGACTCATTGTACAATACCTTTACCTACCTACGTAATAATAAAAAGATAATAAAACTATTTGCTATTATCAACAAGTTCTCAAACTCAGAGTTAAGTAGGTATATACACCTACTTACTTTTAACTATACTTAACTTACCTACTTACTAAAAAATACATTATTATTTATTTAAACTATTGCCTATACTATAGTACTATACGTATATATGTACGTACCTATACCTACTTATTGAAGAAATTGTAATAATAAAATTAACATTAAAATATAACTACATTATAAGTTTTCCTTAAGAAATAGCAATGTCGCAGCATAAATCGTAACCTTATATGTAGGTCAGATATCGGAAGACAACCGGACAGCAAGACGTCGCTCGCGCTTATGAGCGCGGCTGGCGCTCGCTCAGTCACGTTCGCGTCATCAACTCACCCACCCCGCCCGAGCCGCTCCGGCGTCACTCGGCGCGTGCGCGTCGTGTATATACCGAAAATCTAAATGCCTATTATTTTTCATTATTTATGAGTAGGTAATGATTTTACACTATTGATGTGCGCTAAATATAAAAATTAACGTTTTTTTAACGTACGTATACCCTAAGTAATATTAGGTATTTATGTTAAGCGTTCATAATAGAATCTAATTATTTAAAAATTGCCAGTTTTTTATTTTTTCCTTTGTATTCATCTAATTACCTATCTGCGTACCAAATTTCAACTCTCTAGGTCATCTGGAACTGGGTTATAGTTTTGGTCTATAGGTCAGTCAGTGATAAAAATGAGGAATTTTGGAAATTAATATCTAAATAACCGTTTAAGATAAGCTATTGAAATTTAGAACACATATTTATCTTGCAAGTCTCAATATATGAGCCAAATTTGATACGTTTATGTGGAATAGTTTTTGAGTTATGAGGGGGTCAAAAGTGGCTCCAAATGGTTCGTGTAATATTACACACGGTGCGGCTCGCCAGTTCTGTTGCTTGAACTTGGCTTGACACGCTACCGCGTGTCTAGATAATATAAAGTACCCCAGCCACTTAGCGGTCCCCGATGTGGCGACGACGCTTTTGTATCAAAATATTCATACCTACGTACTTATAATGAAACTTATAGGGCCAATACGAGGGTTGCTATGAATATTTTTAGATAATTAAAAACCATTTTTTTTTTTACAAGTTACTTTAATATTTTTCAAAATATACTCCTCCAAGTTCAATACATCGCTTCATTCTATAAAACCAATCTTCAAAACATTTAAAAAATGCATACTGCGGAAGGTCAAAGAAAAGTCGCTCAAATTCTAGTACTGCCTCGTTCGAGTCCATAAAAGTCCGGCCACGCATCATTTTCTTTATACGTAGTGGGGAACAAGAAATAGTCGCACGGGGCCAGGTCAGGACTGTAATTAGAGTGGGTGCGCCACCAGCTGAACACCTTTACTTTAAAAACTCCATTGTTATTGCCGCGGTGTGTGCAGGTGCATTATCTTGGTGAAAAAGAATTCCATGAGTGCCGCTCTTTGGATTGGACGATCCTCACCAAGTACCTATGTCAAATGGCTGGGGTAAACAGACCTCTGTGTACCACTGGCTAGTAACTGTTCTTCGATCTTCGAGTGGAACTACAGCTAAGTACTGGCGAAAGAAAACGGCGATCATTTTTTTGTTCACACTACGGCCACGAACAATTTTTAATGGCGGCCCGTCGTCCTCAAACACCCATTGCATAGATTGTTGCTTTGTTAGAGGGTCATAGCAGTATATCCAGGACTCATCAGTAGTAAGGATATTAGAAACCTGTTGGGAATTGCCTCCGTCGAATTTTTTGAGCATAAACTGGCACCAATCTACTCGCCGGGTTTTTTGCTCTTCGGTCAGCAAATGCGGTATCCAACGGGAAGCGACTTTCCTGACGCCAAGATTGATTGCCATGCTTGAAACTGCGGGTGATCTAATACCAAGTTCATGCTCTATTTCCCGATGGGTAATATTTCTGCGTTCTTTAATCAACCACTCGGCTTTGATCACGTTTTCTGGCGTTACAGCAGTCGATGGCCGTCCCAGTCTCGACTCATCTTTGAGATTTTGGCTAACGATGTAGCAGACTCCCCAAATGCGTCGTTTAATTTTTTATTAGATTCCTTAAAGGTTAAGTTCTTTTTGTAGTCGTAGAATATCATAGCACGAAACGATTCTCGCGACAGCTCCATTGCAAGAAACTAAACTGGACTGACATTTTCAGCAAAAAAAAAAGTTGTAAGCGGCCAGTATCAAATTTCATTTTACAAAGAGGTTAATAGCTAAATTACCCATAATTTGCCATACAGTTTTAAAAGTAAATGTTGTTAGGTTTTATACAGCTAAAAACTTTCGTAGCAGCCTATGTACTTATTATTATTTTCATTTTAGAGGTTTTATCTTTACAGACTATTTTTGGAGTAGGCAGACAAGACAACAAGAAAATGGTTATATCTGGCAACGTCGCGCAATGCATGAATCCGCAAAATGCCTACCTGAGGAGCGGCAACAGCGCGTAGTTCATAAGTTTCATAACATAACGTTATTATAGCGTTATTTAAGTATAATGTTATTAGGATTTCGTTGCGGTGTGATTAAAACCTTGCGACGTGGGTAGGTATCACGTCGCGCAGCCCGTAAATTAGCGAAAGTATATTTATTTGCGGTATCGTTAACTTATTTTTATTTTTAAAAACGAATTAATAAGACTGAAGTCGCGAGTGGGCTAATATTTTGGCGTTGGACTGGTCAAATTAAAAAACAGACAATGAAAGTCTATCTTTATGTTTTTCCCTAAAACTTAGAGGTATATCCAGGTCGTTGAGGTTATTTCGAGGTTTCGATGTCCCTAAATCTGTCTAGGGGATTTTCTGAAGGATTTTCACAATTCTTACCAATCGTGAATTTCTTTTAAAATCGGTCAATAACACTACTACACTACACTGACATTTTGGACAAATTTTAAGGACCCTTACGATTTTGTAGTTCAGTTCAATGTACCTACCAATAAGTACCTACCTAATAAGTTCTAATAAAACTTGATATCAATTTAGTATTTTAGTAACTGTAAATATTATGTAGCTTGTATATAATAATCCTTATATTTTAGATAAATATTATATACAAAAATCGTCAGAGGTTTTTTATCAATCGTACTCTAGAAACTAGGGGTTTTTTAAATACTTCTAGGGAGAAGGTGCTAAAAAATCTGGCAACACTGAGGGAATTCCCCTTTATTTCCCCTACAATTAGTCATTCAAATCTATGGTTGAAGCGCAACGATTTTCATATTTGTCATTTTTCTGCAACACAAATGACATACCTGGTCTATGCCACTAAACAAAGGTCTATCTACTTATCTGTCATTTTTCTGAACACTGAAAGGAAATTTTCAGATCAGTCAGAGAGTCAGAGTAGGCCGGCCGCAGAGTAAGCAAAAGAGTAAAGGCATTTAGGTACTGAGAGTAGGACGAACAATGCCAGGTCGTCAAAATAAAAAGAACAACAGTACAACGGTTGCAAATGTTGATAATGCGAAGGAAAACGTTCATGTAAGTTCAACTCCTGTACGTAGATTTGTAGTGCTTTGCACATGCGTACCGACCTGCCTCTACCTTCAACAAATTCGATGCCTCAATTTTCGTACAAAATAGAGCAAATATCGAATCGGCAGACAAAAAAAATCTCTAAATTTCAGGCTCGTCCCAAAGGTCAGGCTCGTCCCAAAGGTCAGGCTCGTCCCAAAGGTCAGGCTCGTCCCAAAGGTCAGGCTCAGGGTCTGACGCCGGAGGAGCGGCTTTTTGGGGAGTACCGGTGCCCCAATTGCAAGCGCAGGTGGATGTCCGCGAACTCGTGGGTCAACTACGGCCAGGAGTGTATCAAGTGTCGGATAAACGTGTTCGCGCATAAACAGGTGTGTATAAAAAAACCGGGCAAGAACTCGTCGGGCTGGAAAAACTGTCTCAAGATGATTCGTGTTCGTGATGATTTTCAGTAGGAATAAACATTTCAGTCGCCTATATCTCAAGAATAAATCAAGTCTTAGTCGTGACAGGTTATCCTTTTCAACTCGTTATATTTTCCAGATTTTGAGTACTTGGGCCATTCTACTTTTCAGTGTACATTTTTGTTATAGTCCGATAAAAAGTATACCAAATTATGAATCCGCGAATAAATAAATAACTTGAACTTAGAATGTTTAAGCTTAACGGTTTTCAAAAAAAAAAACTTTAAATTACTCAATTATCGCTGAATAATCTTGGTAACTCAGTGGTAAATTGCACTTTTTCCATAGAAAAGGCGGGGACATCAACGTCCACTGCGTTACTAACTTTATAGTTATTACAAATAACTTTTTATGAATTAGATTAATTCTAAATATAAGCTTATTTACGTCCCTTTTCGCATTTCAAGTTAAAAAACGCAACACTTCACCGTTTTTTTAAATAAAAATAGTTTAGTGAGAATGTGGCTAAAAGTTATGTACCTACATCGAAAAGTAGAATGGCCCACTTACTTGTAGTTTTAAATGTAGACACGTAGTTACGAGTAACTCTACCGAGAATGGCACTAATATGTTCGTAGTTATATCCTAAACGGTCCCCCAAATCTTAAAATTAAATAAAATAATGACATACCTACACAGTAATTCGATAATTTGGGACCCATTTCAAGAAAAATATGCTTGAAGCAGCTTGAAGTCGTCAATGTCATTCGAGTATCAAGTCATTTGTCACTATTAGGAAACAACCTTATAGTTGTAGAATGTCAGATTGACTTTGGACCTAAGGTGGGTACCAAATTAAATCTCGTGACTGAACGTCGCGTGTCGTTAAACGGTTCTCCTATTGTAGCCCGAAAAATAACCTACCGCCAAACAGCAGTGTTCGCATTGTTGTGTTCCGGTTTGGGGATAAGACAGCTGGTGAAATGACTAGCATAGAGGCATTCCATCTTAGTCCTCAGGGTTGGCAACGCATTTGCAGTCTTAGGATTGCATCGCAGTCCTGTGAATGCGAATGTCTATGGGTCACAGTTTCCACTTACCATCAGGTGGCCTGTGTGCTCGTTTGTCTTCTCTATGACATAAAAAAAAAAATAAAAAAAAAATATGAACCCTATTTTCTTTCACTAACACTAACTTAATTAGCCCTAAAATCAAAAACCCGAATTTTGATTCTCCCTAACTATTCATTAGCCCTAATTTTAGCATCCCGAATTTACATTATATCTATTTTTTATATCCGATTCTTAATAACCCTAATCTTAGTAATCCGATTCCTATAAAGACCGAATATTACTATACCTTACAAGTCTAAAACCTAACGTTTATTAAACCTAATTACATAATTATGGTCCTAAACAACCGTATTTAAGGACGACGGAGCTCCGCTATGCGGAGCTCCTTTTCCGCGTAGGTGAGGCGCTTCGCGCCTTGTCGCAACTTTAACCTAACCTAACCTATGTGGGTAAAATCCAGTATTGGTTTTTAATTTATATTTCGTTCAAATAATGATTAGTTCAAACAGTAATTAGGACGTATGACTATTAGGTCTATTAATAGGAAATATCATTACCTATTAGGAATAATCATTATTAATTTTAATAATAAGAGCGTTTAATATTTAGATCATGTAAACATTAGGATTTTTAACTTTAGGTCTAGTAATCAATCAGGACATACAAGTTTAGCTGTCATGACATGTACATTAGGGCTAATGAAAATTATATCAAACGTTGGTATACCTAATGAAATTAGTTTTTATGAAATTGGTATAGTGGGGGAGAACCTCGTTAAGCCTATACCTTGATTGAATGAACAAAGATTACTAACAAATAATACTCGTCATTACAGAGGCCTTTGGATAGGCCCGACGGGCTGGACGTGATCGACGAGTGGAAGGCACACCTGGATGACCTGTGTGAGAAGTGTCGCGCCCTCGGCTTCTCCTGCCGCTAATACCGCTCGTAATGTCTAAAGTCTGATTTTTATTCTCACAGAAAAAGTGTAAACAAAGTTACGTCACTGTCAAAGTGACATTTCAGGGGATCTCAAAGTTTGGGCCACCAAGAAATATAATAATAAGTTATCATTTCGCTCGAACCGTGATATAAAAATAAATTTGATATATAATTGAAATTAAAATCGCATAAATGCGTCACTGGAACGCGATTACGACGGAAGCACGAATGGTGAAGCGAAGCGAGTGAAGTAACGTCTCAAATCTTTCAAGCAGCCGCCAACTTGTTAACACGGGTGTATCGAGTCAATGATACCAGTGCAATAAATAAATTATTCGTACAAAAACGTTTTTCACGTTTAAATTAACACAGCTAAGAGTTTTTATCTAAATGAAGTTTTCCATCAACAAATTAAATTCTTTAATCTTAATTGCAACATATGGTTTGTTTATAGAAAGTTAATTTCTTATAAATGAGGAAAGTAACAATATTTTGAATACTGCGAATGTTTTTCGTTAACGGCAATACCTTTGTTGACATTTTTTCGGTGGGAATAAAAATCCGACCTTAGTTTGTAATGTTTGATGTGTATGGTTACAGATCCCACTCACCATCAGGTGGCCCGTGTGCTCGTTTGGCGCGTGCTATAGAGTCATGCAACTCGTGCAGTACCCGTACCATGAGTTAGGTATATTATACATAACATAACCGTACTCGCAAGCGAATCAAATGCTCTGTCCCTTGCACTCTATAAGAATACTGCGAGGTCTGCGAGGGACTAGAGCATTCGACTCGCTATATATCGAGTACGTTAATTGTAACTCATGGTAAGGGTACAGGGTCACTTGGGACCTAACCTTAATGGGTCTGACTCAGTTCATTTTAGTTCCTAAGTTTATTTTGATTAAGAATTGCGTAAGGTTACTAACTTTTTTGTTATTACGTCGAATATGACGGTGTTTTATTTTATGTTGTAGAAATAGGAAAAATAATATAAAATATGTGCCATTAGAGTAAATGTTTTTTTCATTTGCAATGATGTTTTTACATACCTACTAAGTTACTGATCATCGGTGATACTGCAATACCGAGTAACGTATAAATTAAATAAGGGGCAAAATGTACATTAGGAAGTTAATTATAAATAAATATTATAAATATATCAGAGGACCATGTCACACCAATTGACCTAGTCGCAAACTAAGCTCTAGGCTTGTACTATGGGTACTAGACAACGATATGAATACTTATGTAGAGAAATATTTACTATCAGCCCAATGGAACCCTGACCCACCATAGAACGGTGTCACATTAACAATTTAAAACAATTGGTTTGACGAAGTGTCACGACTTGAATCATCACGTTACTGTGACATAGTTATATGGTTCAGTGAGCTGGTAGTTACTTAAGTACATAGAGAACTTCCATGACTCGGGAACAAATATTCGCGCTCATCACACAAATATCCTGACCGGGATTTAAACCGTCGAGCACAGCTAGCTTCGTAGGCAGGGTCAACTAGTTAATTTGTAATTATCTGAATATTTGTTTGGTCAAATTTTATAACGAAAAGTGTAGTTTACAAAATGACACACCTACCTTTACTATATATACAGGTACAGTCAGCTGCAGAGAAAAGTAAGTGCATACAAGTTTCGTAGCAAAGGTGGTTAGGTTTCTCTGCAGCTGACTGTACATACAGGTACTTAGAAGCAAGATGGACTAAAACAAAGCTAGTTGTAGGCCAGATTTATAATTCGGACGAGATCAACGACAGGTCGCTCTCCTATCATTTATCATATTCACACCTACCTCTAATGCGGGCCTATTGTAGTATGTATGTATGTAAACTTTTTATTGTACAAACAGAAAATAACAAATCAAAAATAAACAGAAACAAAAAAGGTATGTAGTCGTAACGTTTTCATCGTGGATAAAACAACAGTCACTTTCTTACCATTATGTAAGTGCCAGAGTGACGGATGCTTCATCTACCGCGATAAAGGTGACCATCATGGACTTGACAGAAGCGCGTGAAGCTAAATGCTCTTTAACCGAACAATTTTCCTCGCTTGACTTGTTTCCGTAATAAGTCGATGGCAATTCCATGGTGATCGTCTAAAACTCGACATTGGCGAAATTCACCTTGTTAAGACTGCGCCGAGCAAACGCCGAGCGTCCAGTGGCGCCCTCATTACTATTATTATGTTTTATAATTAACTAAATAATTTCCTTGCAATCAGACGATACATTTTTGTAGTGCAAGTAAAAACACAATTTATGGGATACGTAACAAACTATAACAATTACCCTTTGAGTAGTCAGCATAACGGGAAAAGGTAGCCACTTTTTTCCGTTACGTTGATAACTTGAACGTGAATTGTTATTAAACTATGTGACATACCCTATAAGCTATGTGTTTTCGTTTGTAGTACAAAAACCTACCGACCAATTTCAGGAAAATACTTTAGTTTATTAGAAAACACAATAAAAGTAATGAGGGCACCACTGTACATCCGACATACGGTCGGCGCAGTCTTAAAACAAGGAGTTAAAGCCATTAATTAGGAAACAAAAAGTGGACATAATACGGCCCATGGACACTTACTATGGTAGTAGGGTGGCCGGAAGGTATCTTCCTGCACCGACCAGCGCGGCGGGAAGATGACGAAGTCGGCGATAGCGACGCCGGGCTTCGTCGAGGGACACGTCAGCACCGTGAATATTGACGGGTCCTGAGGTAAGAATAAGTCGAAGTTAATATCATTGGGTGCGAAGGAGATATTGAATTTGAAAACATTTTGAATTTTTGAATTTTTATTATTATACCTTACTTGAGTACACATTTGATAAGACAAAATTAGACTTGTGTTCGTTGCTTGTGAACCGTTTGGACGCCTTACGTCGAATATTAAATACACCACACATGTTTGCTATGCTATCCGAATTACACCTGATTCATACGAAAGAGACTTTTTTAATCTAGAACTGATCACGGCTGTAGCCGTCGTCGTGGCGTTAGTGTCACGACTTTCAGTTGACGGCCAGAGCCGTCTGTGGGGTTGAAAAGGTTAACCTCTTATATTTGTAAACTGTACAGCAGGCGTTGCGCGGGGTCCCTCCGGATTGCTACCACCTTACTAAGCAGCTATGTTCCCATGTGTTGAACTGAGGTAATACTTTGAAAATCGAAGTTACGTTAGCTCCACCCCTTTCACTTCATTTAGTCTCGAGGGACGAGCGATGGATCGGCACCCGAAGTTTCGATTTAAGTGGTTCGTGTTCGTGGTAACCATCCTGCGCTGCAGTCTATATACTGACTAACATAAGCCAAGTCTGAGGCGACGTAATGTACCTGAGAATAAAGTATGGTATAACTCACACAATGGTCAAACGAGACGGAGTTGATGACCATAAAGTTGGCCAGGTCGTACTTGTAGGGCACGTAGTTGCCGTGCCACGCCACCACGTCGAACGGCGAGTGTCGCTGCTGAGCCGCGAACAGAGCCCCCTGGTACTTGCTGATTATTGTGAAATCTACACCAAAAGGAAATCAAGATGCATTCCAATAATCCAAAAAAATTTTTTTTGTTTAAAGCAAGACTAGCTAGAGTCCAACCAGCGAGTGATGACTAGCTTTTTCTCAAATTCTTCATATGGCAACAATTTTACCTGTCCAGTCGCTATGAATTTCGTGTTACCAGCTAGTGATATTTTAAATTTGCCGCCTTTTTTTGTGTTACCACTCCCTGGTCGGATTCTAGAAGGCCAATGAAGACTTAAAGTGGTATTTTTAAAATACACAATACAAAAGTGGCAGTCTGCCTTTAAGTAAACTAATAGGCGGGTATAATTTTTTGTGAGCCGAATTATGATAGATGCCCAAAAAAATCTTATGCTTCACCTCATGTAGCGACAACGAGGTAGAGACTGCTGGGATATTGTAACTATTCGTCAACATCGCTTAATTTACTATAAAATTACGTGTGGTTGTCAAAACGTAGAAAAATATACCTAACTCGACTTCATTCCAGTGGCGATGCTTCCAAATTGTTCGTATTCGAAATGCGACATTAAAAAATGTTGTATGACGACAGTCGCAGTCGGTACAGTTTCCATTCGGCTTCTAAACTAGTATGTAGTCAGCAGTATTACCAATGTTATCCCGGTCTTGGTACTCGGCGACGGGCGTGAGGAAGTCGCGCGGGTTGGCGAGCCCGTTGGCGCCGATCGGGCCGAGGTCCGGGAGCCGGAAGTGCCCGTCGAACACCTCCAGGATGTACCCCCTAAAATCGAGCATCATCAGATCTGAATGAGGAGACTGTAAACGCGTCTACTATACAACGTGTCCTCAGCCTATGGACGTAGACGAACACTACACGTTTATTAGAGTATTTTTGACCAATTTGCAAAGTATTAAAACAACATACATACATACATACATACATACATAAACTCACGCCTTTATTCCCAGAGTGGGGTAGGCAGAGCTACAGAATTTCCAACAACTATAAAAACTTTTTGATAATTCTGTAACCACATTTTGCACACTTAACCGCTCGTATGACCCCCAATTTTGATAAAACGACAGTTGTCTGCCCGCGGTTACTTTTCATACCCAAAATCAAAAAGTAGTTGTTTGCCCACGTGTACTTTATTATCCCATAGCCCTAGCTTGTGAAATTATATTTTTCCTCGTCTTCCTTATACAATCATCCATAATCTCTGTCTCGCTTCTTATTTCTTATACTTTTACCCTACTTTTATTCATACACGCCACCAACATTCGACAAATAGTTCGCTAGATTTTTGAGTCTGTCGCTCGCGTCTCAAACAAGTATCAGCTGGTTCGCTTGCTGGTGCGTAAATTACTGTATTTCTGCGGCAATAGTGATTTTATCATCAAATATCTATTAGTGCGAGCTTCTTAATTAAATCTGTGAATGTTTAATGTGAAGAGTGAAGTGAAAAGTGGGTGGAAATTTATACATTTGTGCTTTTAAAGTTGAGAACCTCCCGCAGTCAGTCGTAAGTCGTAAGTTAAGTGTGTTTGTTATTGTTTGTGGTTATAGAATTACTTTTATAATTAATCAGAAAATGAAATGTATTCTTACACGATTCTTTTAACTCTATTTAACGTAATGCTTACATATATCTGCACGTAGAATTTGCTTGTTAAAACTGTGATGGCAACAAAAAACTTCGTTGATGGACTAATACCACCCACGGTCAAAATTTATTTTTCATGTAAGGTTTGGGGCACACAAATAGCATTCATTTCTTGACTTTGGGTAAGTACCTATATTAAATACCCAACAGATGTATTTTTGCCGATCTTTTCGTTTATTGTAACTAATATTAATGCAAATGTGTATGTTCCGTTTTAAGTGCGTTTGTTGTTAACTAATACTGTTGAAAATAATAATGTTTTTTTTTAAGTTAACATTATTTACCCGACGGCGCGAAGCAAAAAAAGAGGGATACTTATGTCTTTGGACTTTGACCTGTAATGTATATATGTCAGTCCTCATGTTCCCTCGTAACTATAAAACGGCTGAACCGATTTTTGTGACCTGATGAGGGGATCAGTAAGGAATTGAGGGAACTCCTCAAATATTGTAGGCAAACATATGTATAGCGATTTTAGTATTTTTAGTAACAAGCCTAGCATTTGCTTTCAGAAAGTATCACTTGGTAAGTGGAACTGATGAAGACCATTTTAAGGGTGGCGATAAGATATCTCGATTAAGATATTTGAGCGACTACAACGAAGAATATTTACTTGGCGAGCTTGTTAAGCTAGTGCCTTTTATAATTATGATGACGTAATGTGATTAATAAACAGTATTTTTTTATAATTTGTGTAAAATACACATACCTACATAACACATTTTAATAAACAGCCATCTACTTACATGTTGGTTTTGATCTGTAGTCCTATTTCTAAGAGCTAAGCAATTCCTACTTCCCAAAAAGTGTGGTGTGTCCCAGACCTTACCAATATTTGACCCTGGGTATTTTTTGTACACAGCTTAAACAGCATCTCCAAAAAACTCACATTTCAAAATAACCAGTGTTATGTTCCTATTTTTTCTAATTGAATCTCCTACCTAATTAAATTATCATATTAATGAGATAACTACATTAGTATCCGCCAGTATAAAATTTCTTACCTAAGACACAATAACCTAACATGCAAAGCATGATAGCAAGACGACGTTCAGTTTAGACCTCTTTTGTTGTGTTAAAATAAATATCAAATAGGCTTAATCTACCATAAAAGTATTTCTATAATAGTTAAATTTTAGAAAATAAATATATTTTAGGGCTATGCGGTCATAATTATGTGTATTTGAGCGTTAAAATTACGCGTGTCAGTAACGCTTAGGCATAAAAAATATAACATTTTTGTGCAACAAATTACTCTTTTCTTTTCAATGGAAGGAGAGTTTAAATACTTTTGAGCAACTAGGAAAATTAATGAGGATTTCAAAAACCTATTAAGTTTTATAGGTCATCGATTTTATTTGCAAGAAAAACGAAATAATATTGAACACTAGCTACAAAATTCCTGTCGTTTGTGTTCATACTAAGCGTAACAAACAACTACTTAATATTTTTGAAACAATTAAATACCGTGATAAAGTTGATTATATTATTGACAAAATAGCTAAACATTAGTAATACCTAAAACCAAGTCTTAATGGTTTGTTTTGTGGATGAAAAGGACACTCCGCCCGGCCGCCATTTATCCAAAATGTCGGGGCAGACAACGGTTTTTTCCCCAGAACAGCGGGCAGACAAGTGAATTTTCAATTTGGGTAATTTTTATACCCAAGTTCATATGAGCGGTTAGGCGAAGATCAGAGAAGACCAGTGTATTAAAACAATCGGTCTAGTATTTACCGAGATAACAATGGTTTTAAAATTTCAGCCTTTGGAGCACCTTCTATTTACTCTATCACAAATTCACTTATACCGATCGTGTATGTTGCCCGTAGACACGCACCCAAATCCCTGTCTTCGACTTTGACATGCGTGTCACACTCACACCGGTATCTCGTTTCATCTTATTCGTGTCAATAATGATACAGTATGCTACATTTTTCTGTCGTTTATCTGGAATTAAATTTGTTACTTTTTTTTTTTGCATTTTACTTCTAATTAAAACCAAATCGGTTTAACAACATTTGTAAGAAGTAGTATTGCGATGGTGTTTATTCTGTGTCCATAGGCTGGGGACACGTATAAAAATATATTAATTAGGTAGGTACCCGTAAGTGTGTGCTGATTACATGTAATATATTTTTAATTGTTTTCTTTATAGTATGCATCCAGCATATAAGGGTTAAATATTCTAATTCAATGGTGTAACTACTGTAACACTGGCCGTTTTTTTCTATTGAAGCAATACAGTAACACCAGCATAAGATCGCTCTATACTGCTAGTATTTCTTGTCCTTTGTCAGACTTAGCTCGATCAGCTTAATTTTACCGGGAAATTTCTGATTGTTCGACATTAAAAGCATCAACTTCGACCAATGACCGTTAGACAGTTTACCTTGAAGGCCCATCAACAGCAACAGCGAATCTCATCCCTAGCTGGATGACGGCGATCTCGTTGGGAGCCACCTCCATGATGCCAAACTCTGTGGTGATCGTTAGGGTTCCTTGTTGGGGCACTGAAACAAAAATGGTATAAACCTACAAACGTGCTGAAAATGCTTTTCATGGATCTCGTAAAAGTATAGGTAAGTGAATGTTCTTATTATTTTTCCTCTCCTGTCCCTTTTTATTTTAGTAATTTTCTTCTATTCCTTTTTATCTTCACTACTTAATTTTATGATAACTACTCTTTTTTAACCCATTACCTAAACTCCTTGCTCTCTAGCGCATTAAACATAGCGCACATTAATGTGTTTTATCTCTCGACGCGACAGTACAAATGTTTGTGCAGTCAGCAGCAGAAGTAGCTACGCAAACGAAGAGGTCAAAATGATCTGCACTCGACTCTGTTGTCAAGACAATACGTGTCGTGTCTAGGTCATTTTGTTGTTGTTATTCTGCCAAGCTACTTTTGATGCTGACTGTACTTGTATCGGTGGTTATAAGGGCAGCGGCTAACGCTAATCATCATTCCATGCATTTTTTTTAAAGTCTACATTTACGTTTACCACGAGACTATAAAATCAACCTATAAGGAAGTCTCCATCGCTGTTGTAGAAAGCGCTGTTGTCCATGGACTTGTTGCAGAGATACACGTGTATGGCCAACCCGTGGCGCGCGCGCGCGTCGCCCGCGCCGCACACCGTGTGGAGGCCGGCCACGAAGTCCACGGGGACCGAGGGGAGGTCGAACGGGAGCCAGCGGGACTGGGGAGAAGATGACAAAAAGTTTGTAAGTATTTTTTCAAAATAGGTATCTATATACTCAGAAGAGCAGACTTTGTACTTGACGAATATTCAGAAATCTACCCTCAAGGTTTGTCAGAGCGCCATATTATGGAGCGTAGCATTTTGGGAGTCAAATTAACAGAACGCAGAGAAATGAAATACTATGCTTCAAAGCTAAAATATGTAGCTGACGAAGCCCAAGCCGCCGCCAACCTCAAATGGGAATAGGTTGGGCATAAATATCGCATGCTGGTGAAATTGTGGGCTAAAGTGTGTACAAAATAGGTCGCACGCGATAGAATGTGGCGTCGTTTGGATGAGCTTAATGCCTTTAATCAGACGAGACTGCCCAAGATAGGGTTACGTGGAAGGAAGCGAAGGAGGCCTTTGATTTTATTCAATAGATATATTGATTAATACAACGTCTATTTTATACGTACCTAGCTGACGCTAAAACGTTGTTATAAAAGGAACAGTTTTCACAGAACAGCCATGTTCATCGAACCATCTCTTCATCTTCGGAACAAACAGTACAGTCAACAGCATAAATAATTCATCATTTCTGTACCACGACAGCCAGAAGCAAAAGAAGGATTTTATTACCTGGTTAGGGTCCGGTTCCTGTTCATCCCAGTTGTGCGTCAGGTATTTGGCCTCCAGCCGTTTGAAGGGCTTGTGGACCACTGATGGTCGGATCCTGCAGAACGCAACACGCATTTAATGGTAAGTTAGGCCGTCCTAAGTTTGATGTAAAATTCATATCAAAAATAAAGTCTTCTATCAAAACATTGCATTTGTAATAATGAAAATTCGGAATTGATTACATCGAATTCATAGTATCTTGATACCTGTAGAGCCAGGAGCGGCGGTTGTCGTGCCGCGGCGCCGTGAAGGCGGAGCCCGAGAGCTGCTCCGCGTACAGGCCGTAGGCGCAGCGCTGCGGCGTGTTGCGCCCGGCCGGCAGCGCGCCGCGACGCCGCGGGTCCTCCGACGAGAACTCCGACCCGAACCCCGACAGGTACTAGCGAAAGGGCTTTGGTTATATTATTTAGCATGTTGAAGACAGCGGAATACGGGGGTAGTATAAATAGAACAGTGGTTCATCTTCAAACGTACCTACCTACCTACGTAGGTACCTACATCGAGCGGCTTGCATGTGTGCTTAGGTACCGCAAGCTACGATATGCAAAACTAGTTTATACTTACCTTAGGGGTGTGTAATATAAACGTTATAATGATAGTAGATCATGTACATCAAAGTATGGTATGACCAAGTAAGGTGGCTAAAATACTTTGAAAAACAAGTTTGTATAACTCTGAGTATACCTACTTGAGCGGTAACGAAGCGGCAGGAGGCAAGTAGAGAAACTCCTTCGTAAGTACCGGATAGTATGACACGAGCGTTTTGTCTAAGGTCTAAGACTAAGATATAATAATTCTATGTTAGTGTAATTTCATCGGTTATCTACTCCCAGACGTGACCCAACACCGACATTGCGAAAACTGCAGCATGGGTTAAAAGTGTAAAATGGTGGTAGAAATTCTGACAGCCGGCCTATCTAGGTACAGTGACTGTTAAATTGATATCTTCTCGCTTCGAGAAATCGAGTAGGTAACAAAAGACTTCTCGTTACTTTATTAATTATTAAATAATTTAATCGTACTTGGTACGATTTCAATATCTATTTCACCCCAATACCAGCATGACGTTAATTAAATACGTACTTGTTATGGTAAAATATCCTAATGGTCTTAAAAGTGTTTCGTGTTTGTCGTGCCCCTAATTCAATCACGCTATCGTTAGTTGACTAAATAAATGAATTACTAAGTACCAAGAAGAATGGCATGAGCTCGCGAATGGAAATCATTGCAAATAGGTACTTTGTTAGGAAATAAGATTAAGGTCAAGAACTTTTTGGGCCATTTTCAAAAACATGTCCTTACATAGTTCAGGCAGTTAAGGCCTCAATTAAAATGCTTACTTTTTCCATTTCGTAACGAAAATTACTATAAGTACTTAAATCATTATGGTTAACTTTCGTTACGAGATGGGAAAAAAAATTAAAATGGCCCTTTTATCAAGTATGCGGCAAACTCGCGTCCTGGCACTGTTTATGCGGTTGCGATCGAGAGAACATTAATGGCCCTTCTACACGATGAACGCATTTACACCTTAGACCGACCAACATATTCTTGCATATCACCCTTACGCATCACTCCGTCCTACGCTGGCCCATGGTGGGTCATCGCGTAGAGCGACCATAAAATCGGTTTTTGGATTAGAGCCAAAAGAAAACATATTTGGCCGACTGCAGATATTAGATATTATGTATACAGAGTGTTCCATAAACCAACGTCTACCCGCATAGGGCTGATAGCAGCTAGATAAAAAAAAAACGGTCAAATATTTTTTGAAATGTGCTGATTAAGCCCTTTCTTATGCCACTCCATTTGCTATAATCAAACTACTTTCATTTTTCAACTCGCCATTCTAGATCCCTTTTCAATCTACACTAATTTAGGTACCTACACTAATATTATGGCGAGGAAAGATTTGTATTTTTGTGTGTGTGTATGTTTGTAATGAATAAACTCAAAAACTACTGTGCCGATGACAAAAATTCTTTCACTATTGGAAAGGTAGGTACGTTCACCCTGAGTGACATAGGCTATATTTTTTTTTCTGCGTGGACGCGCGCAACAGCTATTATTTATAAAATTAATTTCTTTTTTTTTGCTTAAAACAAAAGCGGGCAACCAAGTTGTAGGTACAACTATACCAAATTTCACGATGATAGCATTTGTAGTTGCTGACAAAACCTGCTGTGTGTCAAACAGACAGACAACGAAGTCTCACCATAAGGGTTCCTTAAGGCTTTTTACCATTTTGGTACAGAACCCTAAAAACGGGCAAAGAGGTTTAAAAACTTCACTGATTCCCGTGTGGTTGCCGGGTTAGAATAGTGCCACTCCATATCTTCCCGTGGATGTCGTAAGAGACGGCTAAGGGAATAAAGGCGTATATTATTGTTATAGGCGATGGGCTTGCAACCTGTCACTAATACGCTGGTAAACATCTTAGCCTAAGTGTGCAAAAGTGGTTACAGAATTATCAACAAGTTTTTAGAGTTGTTGGTAATTCTGTAGCTCTGCCTACCCCACTCTGGTGTGAGTTTATGTATGTGTAGGTATGTATGTACTTCACTGATTCGTAATGTGTCTAATAATACCTACCACCACTGAAAAACTTCTGAAATCCAACATAAAAAGAAGGATTTTTCGTTACCTGGGCATAAGCTAAAATTACAAAAATTCAGATTATAATGATCAATATCTTCGAAACTAGTAAAAATCGCTGAACGTACTTAGGGGTTAAATCGATAGCTTTTTAGCTGCTCTATCAGCCCTAGGCGGGTTGACGTCAGTTTATGGGATACCCGTATAAATACACATATTAACAATGCCTTTGTTTGGTCCACTGGTAGAGAAGCCATGGGGCATCAAGTTCTAATTTGTACTGATTTTTATTTGATACATACTTTACCCCCGCGTGGTTGCCGGGTTAGAATAGTGCCACTCCATGTCTTCCCGTGGATGTCGTAAGAGATGACTAAGGAAATGAAGGCTGTATATCTAGTACTGTTAGGCGATGGGCTAATGGGCTTGCAACCTGTCACTAATACTCTGGTAAACATGGCCTAATTATGCAAAATGTGGTTACAGAATTATTAACAAGTTTTTAGAGTTGTTAGTAATTCTATAGCTCTGCCTACCCGAATAAAGGGGTATATACAGAATAGAGGGGTATGTATGTAAATACTTTTTGAACAAAAATATGTGTTTGAGCTGGTTTCAATCCAAAGATAAGATTTTTTGCGCAGTTAGCATTTCAGCTGTCAAGTAACGGATTTAAAATTAAATAATTTCTAACCTAGGAAAACCTACTTAGTAACGTACAAGAGATAATACAATGAATACATTTTTTTATTTTTTTTGCTCCTAATCTAGTTGGCCTGACGATCAACTTGTAATTACAATCAAGTTGGTACAAGAACTCAAATAAACATAAACAGCAAAAAAATCACGTTTAAAAAAAAAGATCTTATATATTTTTATACCATTTACCTACGTCTCCATCTATATCTTATAACATCGTGGACAAATTATAGAATAACAGTAAAAGTCTGTTTACGTTGCATGCACTTAATACTTACAATTTTTGTCATTCTTTGGCCCAGTTCCTTTTCACTTTAGGAACGAATCACAAGATCAAAGAAAGTTACAATAATCACTTACCTTCAATCCGGACATGTTGTCAATCGAAACCGTGCTCGGTTTCCCGCGGTTGGAGGCAAACTATCGAGAGGTTTGCTCGGAGGCTGGGGCTATATAAATCGTACAAGTATGGAAATGAAGCCGGTTCTAGCAGATAACTCGAATAATCTCAAAAACAAGTCAACTACTTATAGTCTTTTACGATAGCGCATTGTCAAACTACACGTCAATATAATTGGGTTTATGTTATCTCTTGTTTAATAACAGTTTTATTTCGTACTGGTGTATTGTTTGCGATTTTGATTAACAATGCTTTGGTTGTTCAACTGCAGTTCTAGGTACGATGTGCGAACGCTGAAGGTTCTCGCTTAAGGAGATTTTACCAAATATTAAAGAGAATCCTATAGCTAAGTAGGCAAGGTTGCAATCACAATAATGATACTAAAATAGGTATTGGGGTCTTAAGAGGCTATTAGCTAGCCATTACAGAGCCCCGTCGCAGAAAAGCAATGATTGTTATGCAGAGGTTCCCAATTTTTACTTATTACAGGGTTCTATAGCATTCCAGCAATAATGTAACCTTAATTAGTGCGGGTACCTCTTGTTAACCCGCTTAACCATCTTTATACTTGTTAGAATGTATCCCATGGATGATATAAATAGAAACCAATACATAATAACCTAGGTACTTATTTATATTTATTGATGTTAGGATACATTGGAATATTTGGAATTTGATTAGAATAACATTGACAAACAAGTTTACATGCCAAACCTACCACGGTCGGAGTAAACAACAGCTCCAACCCGTTGCACCACGCGAGATAACGTTATGAAAGAATCGAGCCTTTGATTGATACTTATGTAGGTACTTATATTATTATACAGGTTTGAGTTGGAAACAAAATATATTATGGGAGTCTTTATTTTCATTAAAATTAGTTAAACTCATTGAGTTTGTATAAGTATCTCTGTTCTCAAGGGATTTTCAAATTAAAGTTTTCAGCATGCTGATTATTTGAATTTGTTAGGTTAAGTTCTATTCATTGCAACTGGTTTTTATTTATATCACTTGTTTACAAACTGGTAAGTATATGCGTCAGTCTTGTAACTGGTTTCTTTTCGTATGTAATAGGGCTCCGTATTGGGTCCATTTCAAATGAAAATCAGGCAGTTGGGCACAGTGTTGTACGTACTGTGATGACATTTGAAAATTTTACGAGGGAGGCGTGTTGTTATGTCACGTCCGATAACTCCGATGGTAATGGGTTATGGCTATGACAATAACACAAGCAGTACAAAATCTAAACCACATTAGGAAACGTTCACTCAGTGTACGTATTTCACTTGGGTTTATGGTTTTTGTTGTCATTATTACTGCCACCGACGCATATATGCGTTCGCTGTCATACAAGTTTGTTCCTAGGTCACGCCCCCTGGCAGTGAATGCGTTAAAACGATTAATTAACGATTCGCCGGATTCTTGTTTCGTTAGATTCACGTTTCGCCGGATTCTTAACGATTAAAAGTTCTGTCATATTTATAAGTAATTCCGGTGAATCGGGAACTAATCTTTATACGTACTAACGTACTTTTTTGTAATTTGTCGGTTTGGTTACCCTGCCTACAAAGTTAGCGGTCATGGGTCCGATTCACACCGGAGACTCATGGCAAATATTTTCAGGGATTACCACGTATTTATATCTGAGTATTGCACGTTTTGCAGCGACGGGGAACGCACTCTTACTAACGACCTTCAAGTGCTTAACACCTACTATACTGAATGGAGACTCTGTCCTAACCCGTCCAAAACAGAGGTTGCGGCGTTTCACCTAACCAACGCTCTTGCCAACACTGAGCTGAACGTCCACTTTTGCGGGAAAAAACCGTCGCACAATTTCACCCCCAGGTATCTGGGTGTAACGCTGGACCGATCGCTTACGTACAGAAACCATCTGGAAAACGTTGGACAGAAAGTTAAAACTAGAGTGAACCTCGTCGGCCGCTTAGCGGGATCCACCTGGGGAGCTCGAGCTGATGTCCTGCGCGCTTCTTCCATCGCCTTAGTCTACTCGGCGGCCGAATACTGCGCGCCAGTCTGGTATAACAGTGCCCACACCAACAAGGTGGATGTCCACCTACACAGAGCTATGCGCATCATTTCGGGTACGCTGCAGCCCACCCCCTTGCCATGGCTCCCAGTGCTTGCACACATCGCACCGCCAGACATACGCCGACAACAAGCCGCGGCGAAAGAACTAAAAAAGACCATGGAAATGAAAACGCCCTATACCATGCCAATCACCAAAACACTCGTGCAAACACCGCCGGTGCGCCTTCCATCACGCAATCCTATCTGGTCGGACACAAAGCTTGACAACTTTGATGTGGCTCGAGAATGGAAAGCAAAATGGGAGTTAGCCAAATGCTCCCAATCAGAACTGGTCTCCGATCCCACCTCTGGCCTCCCAGGAACGCTGCATCCCCGGAAGATCTGGTCCACCATCAACAGAATTCGCACAGGAGTAGGCCGATGTAATTACCACCTACATAAATGGGGCTTGCGCGAATCGGCAGCCTGCGATTGTGGTGCCCCGGAACAAACCATCTACCACCTCACAAACGAGTGCCCAAACGAAAAATTCCCTGCTGGAATGGAGGGACTGAACAGGATGACACCGGAGGCTATAACCTGGCTTCAAAATACTAACCTTAATCTATAGGAAAATGCAGGATTGACCGTACGAAGAAGAAGAAGTTTGCATGTTTTATACGTATGTATGTCGTTGGCTTGTATTCTTAGTACTCTATAGTCAACGTCAAAAGTCTATACTAACTTTTGTACTTTTTTTTTTTTTTTTTTTTTTCCCCGCGGCGACTTCAACAGCTACTACCGCCGGGCTATGGCGTTTCCACGAATTAGTGATTTCGCCAGTGTCAAGTGTATATAAGTATAAATCAATATAGCAATAAAATACAATCCAATCTTCTCTGGGAAGATTGGGGGCAACGTTGTTCGGAAGTTTGTAGGACAGAGGTCAAGATAGTTTTAACCTATGTACCACTTCGAGTCCACTTGTAACGAGAAGAAAGATGCCAGATACGCGAAATAAGTCCAAGTTTTCAATCACTGTGCAACACAATGGCATAAAAAGTACAAATCACTATCAGAAAAGAACTTTGAACACCTAAATACACAAAAAAATAAAACTAAAACAAATTACACATCCGCCATCTTTTAACGTTGCAAATGGCCCTCCTTTTGTACTTTATTACGATAATATATTTGACATTGCTTACGTTACAGTAAAGCGGCAAGGTTCAAAAGTGTGTATCTACTTTTATAACTGTACAAGCCTCTAGCTTGTTTTGGTGGTTTATTCTAAGGAAAAAAACACGAATTAAAGAAGAAATACTTCCGCAAAAGATTTATTGATTTCATTTATATGAACAATGGAAGCGATTCGAATGTTTTTATATTCGAGTACAATGTATGACAATGCAAGAGGCTATACTACAATGGGTAAGGATGACTCTTCAACTGTAATTTACATTTTAGAGTGAATACAAATCAATTTATTACGAGTAAGGCAAGAATAAAGATCTACATAGTTGAAGAATCATTAAGCAAGTGAATGAAAGTGACAATTCATACATGATCTTACAATGTTTGTTCGTGACAACACTTCATATACAGCATGACATTAATATTATTATTGTTCATATTAATACTTTATAGCTACCAATCTTACGCGACCAAAACATTTCATGCTAGCGCCAGACTCATAAATACACAAGTCACGGTCAGTTGGCAACATGTTGTTGCCTCATTCAGACCAAAGACGAGGAGAAAATATGAAAGATCGAGCCTAGAGCTAGCATATGTGGTCGTGTGAGCACCGCTCAACAGATGATATTGTCATTATTTTATTTTATTTCAAAATAAGCGAAATTTAGATACACACCGCATGCTAATATAGCAATAAATAACATCAAATTAAATGATCATACATTTCATTATAATAATATTGTAGCTAAAACATCGATACTAATTAATATTATGCATTAACAATAAACTTAATATTAAACAACACAAATCACAGTTACGTAAGTTAAAAGCGCGTAAATACAAAAACATAAGCGCCTTACTTCGATTATAATTAATTTGATTAATTGAATCATACAAAAATGGCTAATATAAAACCAAAATTTACACCCTGTATGTAACTGAACAAAAACTAGAAAACTACTACCCTAAATAAAATAAATGAGTAACCTAAAAATTGCATAAAAAATATAATCTTCGATGTAAACGTAATAGAAATGGTATTTGATTGGATAAATGATAATAATGGGCGTTTTCACTAAAAAGTGTACCCAATTAAGGACTAAAATTAAGGAACTTTAACTTTGTCAGTTTTGTGACGAAAATTAGCTATACATTGACGGCCGCATTGTATGGCTAATTTTCGTCACAAAACTGACAAAGTTAAAGTTCCTTAATTTCAGTCCTTAATTGGGTACACTTTTTAGTGAAAATGCCCTAATATCTGTTTCTCTAAAGACTACGCTAACATACATTAATATCACACGGCCATACAGCGGCCTTATACATACGTAATGATATCATACATTGATATATTTGGTAACAAATTAAATATCAAAAGACAACCACTGGGGAAAATTGTTCTAAGCGCAGGCACAGGGGCCGAGCCCTATGTACATAAGATCGAAGAATATCATTTGAAGCTGCTCCTTGCAATTTTTTTTTATTTGCGCTAAATGATTTGATGAAAATGACAAAGTTTCTAAATGAAAACGAAACGAAACGGAAATATGGAGCTTAATCCATATCGGTCTACGATATATGGAAGACTATACCGAAATGCTCCACTGTTTCAAATATTAACTATGACGCCTACATTTTGCACCATTTAGCCAATTTCAAATTCAGGTTCTAATTAAAGCATATTAAAGTATATCATGGTTCTTTCACACAAACCCAAACGTCAGAAAAAAACGGTAGATTTATGAACTCGATATAAGTTGGTGTCTTTATCTGTCAATATCAACGTAGCTGTCATAATAAAAAAAACCAACAATCTTCTCAAACGAGTCAAAAATATAATTTGGACAAAACAAAACCATTAAAATAACTTTAAAAACAATAAAGTTACAAAAGGTTTGTTAAAAAACTTGACCACATATAAAATCTACTTTAGCCCACACACGCCAAGCTGCCGTATTCTGTAAAACTTGTTAGGGTTGTCGATGCTTGCCTCCCGCGGCTTGGTGAATCGGGACACTTCATATAATGCGTACTATACACTCGAGTGGTTTTAAACGGCCTCTGAGTTAGTTCACGCTCGTTACAGAGCGTACTAAGAGTAAGACCGCTGTACCCAGCAACATTTTAGAGACAATTAACTCGTTCCTTTTTCAAACTTCTGTATGAAAAATCGTCACTAGGCAACGACTTAATCGTCATTCTGCCTCTGAGTGCGGTGGAAAGAGCAGTACAAACCCCGAGGCCCTTGAAAACACCCGTGGTATGAGCAGACCAAAATATGACAACTGTCAAAGTTAGAGAGTAGGTCAATATCTCACGTCATGTACGCGTTGGAACACTGCCTGTTGATTGGTTGCCTAGCAACCATTACCGTAATTCCGTGACTTGCATACCGACACGCTAGAGCGGGCTATGAGCGCGTATTCATATTTTTGAGAACTTTACCCGTTACCAAATTATTTGCCATTGACTGTACGATACATTAGCGTGTATCTTGAGCATTGGGACTTGCATCGAAAACGACAAGTTCAAGTTTCAGAATAGCGTGTTCTCACAAAACTCTGCAGAAGCCAACTACGATGCCATGCGTTCCGCGCGATATCACAGTACCCTGCCGTACTAATTTACTCTGACAGGGCTGACACGGGGAACGAACCATATGCCACACCTTCGTCTTACAAAAATAATAAAATTCAATTACAATTTTATCAATCGCACGTTTAAAAGTCCAAGAAGAAACAATCAACATTGAAGACCAATAAAGATTTGTTGGCTTGATTTTCCTTTTAAACGTGGGAAATGTTTTCGTAATTCATTTTGATAATAAATATCATTCATTTGGGATATAATTGGAAGATATGCAGTTATTTCATTCAATATCATAAATAGAAGCCGCGTAAAGTTTTCTTAAAATACTACTTTTTTTTTCTTAAAGAGAGTACATACGAATACTGAAAACATTTTGATGTCTATAATGTTTCAATATATTATAAAGAGTGGACTAATCGATTATAGTTTATAATATCGATTGTAATTATCGAAAATTTATTGTGTCTATTATAGTTTAAAGTTTACAAACAGTAGAATGCCTGCTGAGAGTACATTTGAGTATTATCTTGAATTCTAGAATTAATAATGTGGGAAGCATATTGGTTATAAAAGGTACAATGTCACCTGATTATGCTTTACAAAGGTTTCTGTCATACAGAGTTATCCAAGAATTTTATGGTATAGGATACAATGTATTTGCGACAAGTTATTTATATCCTATAGTGTTATATTGATATTAAACTTTTCAACGTCGTCTTAAATACAAAATACAATAAATAGATGAGATATAAATGTTGAACTGTTGATAAACAGATGCAATTTTCAATCTTCTGCGGCCTATCATGGTCGTGTTTCTCGATGTGGATAAAACATCTGTCACTTTCTGACCAGTAAGTGCGACAGGGACGATTATTTATCAACCGCGATAAAGGCGACCATAATACGGGCCCTGAGAGAAGCCCTCCCATTCTTAAACGCTATGTTTTAAATATGCTCTGCCCTTAACTGTGATTGTGACATTTTGAATGTGACAGAATGTCACAAAGCATACTTCAACTAAAGTAGGATTATATTACGTTTATGAATAAGAGGGGCGGTATGTAACCGACGAGGAGTTGAAAAGGATAACAATGATCTTAAATATTGACCAACATAAGACGGTCAACTTACTGTCTGACAAGGCAAAGGCAAGGGATAAGGACAGTCAATGCAACGACGTTCTATTATCATCATTACTGTAGAATTTATTTTTATGTATTATTTTATCCCTTACACTTCATTACTACGTAATTTTTATTATAATTTTAGAACATTTTAATAACAATAAATGTTAAAAATAAACGTTGCCGCAAACAGCTTATCTCTATCTACTACCGTTGAATATAATTAAATTGTATTATTTAAAATTTTAAAATATGTATTTGCCGTGTATTTAATGCGGTTTCAATAATATCGTTTAATTGAATAATCCGTGATTATATAGGTACAAATAGCTAACGAATGAAGGCTTGTGGTGAATGTAAATACAACAACATATTATGCTCTTCAAATTATTACGCTTTACAAATGATTTACTTACTACGATCGATTATAGACCTACAACTAGATATATTAAGGCTAGTTTTCCATTAAGATTAAGCTGTGTTCTTACGCCTTATCTTGTCGGTCAGAAATCGAATGCATCATATAAATCTGCTAAGCAACTGCATAAATACGTTATAGTCATTGCTATTAGTATTACATAATACCAATTCTATCTACAATATGAAACATTATTGAATTCATTGATACATTCATTTCATTACATTATTTCAGTTTCATTATCTCAATATAAAAATCCCGCGAAACTATACAAGTTTACAAGTAATCAAAATTGTAATTTTTCCAAGGAAACATTCTATAATGTACAGTCACGATATTTAATTTGTTACCCACCTTAGCTCCAAAGTCAATCTGATAAGGTTGAGTTTCCTAAAAGTTACAAATGACTTGACATCTCTAATGACATTGGCGACTTCAAGCAAATTTTTATTGAAATGAGTCCCAAATTAACGCTTGTGACCGTACCTATAAATAGAATCATATAGATTTTTTTTTTAGGATAGGGACCTATCTTTTGTAGCAGAAACGCAATCCACAATTATTGACAGCTCGAGATTTCATTAAAAATAAAAAGCAGCACTAAAATAAATTAGAATACAGCCTGGAGCATTCTTACCACTTTACAGTCCAGTTAAGTGAAATAAGAATTTCTTTTACTTCGACCCTTATCGACACTGTCAATAAAACTCTAGTTATTTTACCAACTACAATACTTTTGATACGAAGGTATCCAAGGACTGTTAATTGGCTTTAAACGTCTTCAGCCGCAGTTCCCCGACCTACCTTTATACTTTATCTTATCTCATGTTCGGCAATCGGTTTATTGCTGTGGCAGCATGTGTGTCCACGCGGCTTCGAACTTGGAGTGGGCCATACTGCAGGCGGATTTGGATGCTTCCACTATACTTAGCGGGAACGGCTCGCACTGTTGGAGAAACAATGGGATTGTTATATATTAGGTCCTTAACTATGAAATTGGCGTTTTATATGGAGAATTTTATGAAAACGGTGGGTTTCACACATTTAATTTTGCAGATTATTTAGAGGAATATTGGACAGTTCTAAGCTATATTATACATATTTTAGTATTAAAAATAGTTAACTTCATAAAACTCTGCGTAATTGAAACACTTGAACTCGCAGCACATGAAAAGAGTTGAGTTCACACTTTTATTTTAAACATTAAGTAAGAAATTGAACCATATTATTTGTATCTAAAACCTGTGTAATAAGTTAAAATTGAAATGAATAAAATCCGTACGAAATAAAACACGTAAAAAAAAACGCCAATCATAGGTAAGGACCTAATATTACGCCCACTGGGCCTCTATTCTAGGGGTTAAAATAAAAACCATACCGTCGTTGACCTCTTTTAGTATTGATTTTAACTCGGCCACCATTACTGTCATGTAAATAAGAGCTATCACAACGTTGACAATACGGTAACAGGTCAAGGTCAAAATCTCGGCCCTGTAACGTTACCAAATAAAGTGTCGTATCTTTTTTGCGCTTCTATCCAATTTATTTTCAATTGAACATTAGCTAAGATGTCTAAAACTTTTCCAACAAGAAAGTTTTTATATGTAATATTTAAATAATCCAGTGATGTGAATAAGCTTAACTTATAATGTTTAAGGATTGGCCTTAATTTTTAGGTTCTTTTGGGAAATTTCAAGGTTTCAGTATCGACTCGACCTTCATGGTCTGTCAAATCAAGTCTGAGTTTGTGACCATACTGTCTGCTTTGCCCGCGCACTGTCGTTGGTTTCTGAGTGAAGCCTAAAATAGAACACATTTGTTTGAAGTGAACCAATCGGTAGCCCTCGTGCTTGTAGCAGTCCATTGACGGGTAGTTTGTAATTTTTGAACCGAGAGCTGTTGCAGCGACGGAATGTATCACCGCGAGTAGTACTGACCGTGAGACTGCAGTAGGCGCGCTCGACGGCCGCGATGAGCCGCTCCAGCTCGGCGCCGCTCGCCAACACCAGTGCCAGCCCCGAGCCTCGCTCGCGCGCCTCGCACACGCTCCATTCCTACACGATACAAACATTTAAAACTACAATAAGGGCATCTATATTTATGAACGAAGAGCTGATTCAGGTGACACCCGCAGTATGTATCGTGCGTGTACTGGACGCAAATATGGCTGCTATATTTGAGTCAAGAGATGGTACGGCACACTATTTACGCGCGAGTTCATATGGACGGAAAATAGGCTTCTTTTAGCATCTCGGTAGAGCGCGCCTCTCTGCACCAGCTCTTAAGCCGCAAATATACGGAGAGCGGAGGCGGTGTCTTCCCAAAACGTGGCGGATGAGAGTTTAGCACGGAATCGCGCTGCCTCCGCTCTCTGTAAATTTACTTAAGTATCAGCGCACAGCCCGAAGCATCTACATACGATTTTTTTAGGAGAGAGATGAGAGCATATTAAAAGTATGAGTTTCTTGCGGCGCTTCTTCTCAACAGTGGTCTCTTTGGAAGCGCTGGTAGACTTGTAAAAGTGCCTACAGGGCCTACTTACAGAATAAATGATTTGAATTTGAATTTGAAAGTCAACCTTTAACGGGCAATACGGTAAAAAATAGTTAAAGCTTTCTAAGCGGACGAATCTTGGGACGAAATTTATGCAAGAGGAGGCAAAAGAGCTAGAGGGTTGTGGTTTGGAATGGCAAAGACCAAAGCTACTCACTAGACAGCACCAGTTCTCATCGGTGTCGGGTATCCTAAACGCGGTCAGATTCTTGATGGAGCCACACGCTAGTATTTCCACCTCCGTCCTCATCTCTTCAATGTATTCTGCAATGAAAATCGTTATTTCAGAATTAGAGAGATTAAAATGAAAATTGTGTTTTGGCCGTATAGATGGTACTAGATGCTAGTCTAAAATGAACGTGCCGCAAACAAATTGTCCGGTAACAAAAACTATACCTTTAAGGAGCGCGTCCGAGCCGCGTTCCTTGAGGTACGCTGCAGCGCCGGCCACGAACGTGAGGTCCAGGGAGTCTCGCACGCTGATCACCTCCGTCGGAGTCACCAGCACCGTGCACGAGGCCGGCGCGCCTAAACGCTCGGTTTTCGCCGCGCCGTCTTTCTCTTCGAGGGCCTGGAGAGGCAAACGAAAGCATATGATAATACGTTGGAAAATTTACGTAGAAATGGGTTTGATGCTATGCTGGTAAGAGATAAAAAGAGTGATATAAGATCATCTGTCGAGACGCACTATAACAAAGTGTCCGCTACATACTGCACACATTCAATGGAGTCACAATCTTCGCCAGAAAGTCAGTCTAGAAATACTTTTAGTAATCAGCAGTAGCTGATATTTATTTATTTATTTATTGACATGTTGATATTGCCATTGCTATCTAAAGATACATCATTTCGGCCGGCATTAGACAACCACAATCAGTTGTTTCCATAAAAGACAAATTGAAGAAGTTCTTGCTTGACTCTAGCTCCTAAATATTGTATCAACTGTCCTCTACATAAGTATAGTTTATGTTAGTTTAAGTATGTATATGCATAAATATATTACATTTCTGTATTTTTTTCTCAATCTCTCAAGGGTTTGCTGGAACAGATCCCTTAAAGGGGTAACTTTGCCTTTATACTTTTTTTTTTGTAATCTTCATTGTATTGTTTTTGTTTTGTTTAATAAAGTGTTTACATACTAGCAATGACATAGCTATGTGCGCAAATGCTCAAGAAAATGGGAATGCCGATGACGAGAGGTCTGTTGGAAGACGGTTAATTAAGGCATTAGTCTTAATTAAGACGATTAATTAAAGCAGCACCGGCCTGCCTGCCAGTTGTATACTTGTTTCATTTTTTGTCTTGTTTGGTGTTCAGTAAAGTGGTTTTGCATAGAATTGTACCTGCGCCGCGTGAAGCAGCAGCGACTGCAGCCACGAGGAAGCAGCGGGCTCGTCGGCGGCAGCGAGCAGCAGGCGCGCGCCGCTGCCGAGAGCGATCTCGAAGCAGTGCGGCCGCCGGGAGCTGTCCACGTGGCGCCGCACGCCCACGGCCGAGCGGAGGGCGATCGCGTTGGGGAGCGGCGAGCCGTCCGGAGAGTGGGGCCCCCACTGCAACACGCCCGCTCTGGAAGTAGGGAGGACGTTAATATGTATATTTTTTTCATTTAACGGGGTGGAGACGGCAAACAATAGAAATTAAGTACATAGGATGGGCTCGTTAATTACTCTGCAATCCTAAGATTTCACAAGCAATGAAGACCCTAAGGACCAAGATGTAACACTTCTTAACTAGTCGTTTCACCATATACCTTACTTGTCATACTTAAATACAACAGCGCCAACAGCTCCTTAGCGGCACGATGGTAACGACTCGACATTTAGACCAGAATTTTAAATAAATGAATAAAGTCAGTTTTTAGCCATACCAAAAAACCCAATGATTCGTTGTCACGAACACCATGGTCAAATGAAATTGAACGTGACCCAGTCACCAAAACGTCATAATATAATAATATGCTGATGCAAAATGAATGAGGCATAGAACAACTCATTGACACCTCAGCATCCGCCGTAAGAAAAACCCAAATTACTTGCCAACAATGGCGTCCAAAAGGTCCATCGACTTGAAAAACCCGGTGTACCTGAGTAAAAAGTAGCAGGGTTCGAAGCGGCGGCTCTTGTCGGTGCGGCACATGAGGTAGCCCTCCAGGGGCGGCGCGAAGGCCCCCGGCGCGTCGATCAGCCGGTCCCCCGCGTCCCCCGAGCACGCGCGCCCGTAGTAGAGGATCTCCGACATCTGAGAAACGAATAGGTAAAGTTACTGGAGATTCCGTCTTCGTTTGTAGTAGTTAAGCCAGAACACCAAACAATGATGGTGACTGTCAGCTTTTTACCCGTCTTTTTGACTATTATGTACGTATGTAACGTTGGTATTATAATTATTTTTTAGTTAGTCATTATTTAAATCTTATTCAATCCGTATTGTTGTCAGGTGTGGAGTTTAATTAGGTGATGTAACTACTTAACTACAAGTACAACAATAGCAGTTTTCAAAAATCAAAAACATCATCAACATGAATCACAAGTATAATCATAGTTCTTATATCAATAAACTCACTTGTCGATGCTTTTCGCTTAAACTAAAGAGCTCTTCCAGCTTTGATTGCAGAAATGTATTTTGTTTGTGAGTATTATTCTGATAAAGATGATAAAATAGGTAACACAAAACATAACAAAACATAAATTCAAATGACCGCTACGCTACCATTGCTCTGTATGTTAGGTATTACTTATTATCTCTTTGTTTAAACCTCTTTAAATAATTAAGTAGTAAAAGTCTAAACACTCAATATGAATTAAAAGTTGTCGATGTCATCATTTGTAAAGACGTGTTAATACGTTTAACGCCCAAAAATACGGCACATAATCTAGTTAATTATAGCAATTCTAATAGTAAATGGAACTGCACATACGAAAGATACAGAGAAGAGCGTATTTTAGTATATTTTTAAAACAAAGAAGCGGAATATTAAATTAATCGAGAAGATTATTTTAAACATCCCAACAGTTTTTTTTTAAACCTGGGTATGAATTATGATCACGTTGACACTGGGAACAATACGTTTAACGATATACGAACTCCCTATTTGCTATTTGATTATGCCCCAAAGATTCCGCCGCCCGATCATAAACATGTTAGTTTGCACTATAAACTGCTTTTGCATAACGTCGGTGCAACGAACTACACGTCACTGAACGTTCCACGTGATATGAAACACCCCCAATTTCTTTGTGATATGACCTACAAAGTGAATGGTATTTACTTGAACCCTCAAAACACAGTTAACTTTTTTTTATCTTTAATAGTCGAGACAAAAACATTTAGTTAATTTATTAAAGCCTGTTGCTGATATAATATGTTAATGAGCCATTTTCTCGAGTATTGTGTTTAATTTAATTAGAAACTAGCAGACCCAGCAAACTTATTACCTCAGAATGTTATTCTCGTATTTTTCCCGATGTTTTAGTTAAATTATTCTGCATTTTGGATCAACGTCAAATCCAACAAATAAAAGATAATTAAAATCAGTCCAGCCATTGTGGAGTTATGAATAGTGTAACTAACCCGACTTAATAGTATACTGTTAAAGGATTGCTGTCTGATCATTAACCAGGTAAAATTATTTTATTAGTAATATTGAGAAAATACAGACCTCTTCTTCGAAAATTAAAGTTACAATCATTAATAATTATACTTCTTTTATACTTCATGTTACAATAAAATAATAATATACCTACCTACAGCAATAATACAGGTATTATATTTGACAGTTTTCCTTCATTTAACGAAGATAATCTGAATAATATTCGTCTATATGTATATTCCAATCCTTGTTATTAATCATAATCACTTATAGAACATACAATTGTATTCAATTTCTAATGAAATTCAATTCTTTGAATGATAGGCGGAAAATAACGGTAATTTATTCCAATCTGAAAATAATATTACCTATGTATCGGTTATCTGTAGGTTATTGGTTTATCGCATATTATTGATGTTATTGCTATTGAGTCAATTATGCTTCAGCCGTAGATATAATATCGACTATGTTCACAAACTGCTACATTGTTAGGCGCGTTTTAAAGTTGATTTCCATGACACTAACGGGGGATAAAAAAAATGAGAATATATTTATCAAGCTCTTGTTTTTTTTATTCATTTTAGGAAAAAAAAGTTGTGAAGGGAGTTGTTGCTATCTTTTTCCGGAACGTTGTTCTTCATTTATTTTTTTCCACGCATTGTCGAAACAGGTAACTCTGAGAAAGCGTATTGTATTTTTTTCCAAATCAAACTCAAAGTTGGAGAAAAAGTAAAGAGTGGAGCATTTTTGTAAAGAAAAGGTACAGTCTGTAAGCACTTAGAAGATGCTTCGGTTTTGTACTTCTCTCTCACTCGCTCTTAATAAGATCGGATGAAAGCGAGTGAGAGACAAATACAAACCCGAAGCACCTTCTAAGAGCTATCGCTTTGTACTAGTTTCTACTATTTATAAAATTCTGGCATCTTTGACGGTAGTTCGCAAAACTGGCAGTGGCCGGCCAGCGAAGCTAATGACCCAGAGAACGTTAAAGATCCTCCATAGCACTTTTAATGACAAGGACACATTGAGCCAACGTGATGCCGCAAAAAAAATTAAGTGTTCCCAACCGTACATTCGCCCAAGTTTAAAAAAGATAGGCCTGGAATGCAGAAAGAAGGTAAGAGGATCGGAATACACTGTCCAGCAAAATTCAATATTTTGTTAATGAATAATGATACATCCTTACAATACACCGTGTTTTTTTTGATTTACGATAACTTTAAGGGAACATTATTTAGGTCAAATAAAGTTAATTTCCCAAAGACAGACAAATGATAACTCTTACGGTTTTAAAGATATTTAATTTTTAAATTTAATCAGTTAATCACGGTGAACTAGTATAAAAGGCTCTTAATTGTTAACAACAATTTTCTTTTAATTCTTATGAGTAAAGAGTTTCCAATTGTTAGGTTTGTATACGCGTCAATGGAATTAGTATACTCGTACTAACGTACATCTGGAAGGTGCACTACACCGATAACGCGAGCCGAAAGAAATGTACTAAAGCTTACTGCGTCCCTTTTTAAAGGTGACCATATTTGAATTGCAATTTACGGACAAATTAATTTTACAAGCCGCCGGTAGTAAACGAAACAATATTTACTTGTTCAACTGAATGTTTCCAAAATCGATATCTGTGGATCTGTGGATCTGTGTGGTCACTGACAACTAATCCGTTGACAAATTGAGGAAAAGTAGCCGCCATCTTGAACTTTATAGTTATTCAACTGATTGTCTCCAAAATCGATATCTGGGCATCTGTGTAATCTCCGTCAACGAATCCGTGGACAAACTGAGAAAAAGTAGCTGCCGTCTTGAACTTCTTAATAAGAGCAGGTAGAACAAAATACAAGCATTGAAAGCTTTCAAACAAAATGTAGTATTAAGTGGTCATTCAAGTGTCAATCACTACATATTATAAAACAAAGTCGCTTCCCGCTGTCTGTCCCTATGTATGCTTAGATCTTTAAAACTACGCAACGGATTTTGATGCGGTTTCTTTTAATAGATAGAGTGATTCAAGAGGAAGGTTTATATGTATAATATTTTTTTATTTTATGTACTGGTGTTACAGAAAACTCATATAAACCGAAGCGAAGCGAGGGCGGGTCGCTAGTTTCGAATAAAAGGAGACCACACAGAATACACAGATCCCCAGATCCACATAGAGGTACATTTCTTTCGGCTCGCGTTATCGGTGGAATGCACCTTCCAGATGTACGTTATTACTTACTAATTCCATGGTCATGCCAACATTGACGTATTTGACACTCACTATTAGCTAACTCTAAAGGCCCTTTTAGAATGATCAAAGATATAACATTCAATTACTTTGTTCTAAACAGAAAAAAAATTTTTTTTTGCAATATTTCAAAAACAAATCTACCAATTAGTTTCTATGTATGTACCTAGTAATATGCCGAAGTTATCGTAAATCAAAAAAAACACGGTGTATAACTAGAGTGTTAATAACACTCGGCTATTATCTCTTTCCCACCATCTCTATTGAATAAGAAATATACTGACCGATATGCCAGAGAGTGTGACAGCGATAGACGAAACGACTTCTGCGCGGACGGAGTCACAGGTTCAATACACAATTATAATCGGAAGATATTTTTTTATCTCATGAAAGCGTTTTTAACGCAACGTTTTAATCTTCTGAGTAAAGGTTTAAAATCAAATAACGCACCAATCATCATTTTGATAGTCGACTGGACATATTGAGACATAACTAGTCTGGAAACTGATCGCTAAGAATTTTCCATCTTACAGTTCTGTACATAATTCAAACCGTAAGAGGTAAATCAATAGTTATTTGTGTTTATTCATTCTTCGTTTTTCCCCAATTATCAAAAATAATAACAATTACTCATAAGGCTTGGCGACCAGTTGTAGCTGAGTTTTTACCTTATATGGTTTATGGTTTTGTTTTACGTAATATGAATAAAATTACGTTAAAGCATTTAAAGGAAATAAGGCCAAAAATTTAAATGTATCGCAAATATGTAATATGTATTGCTGATTTCGTAATCGACCTAGCAAAATCTGTTTCTGAAAGTTAATAAATATACGCGCTCCAGACAGGTCACGAGTCTGACGCCGAGGGAAGGCTCGTCGTCGTGGAATAGTCCATGCGAGTGGACAAGTCCACTATCTGCAGTTATTGGGAGACTGCGCATATCCTGGTGCCGTTGCCTAGCAACCGCGGCGGCCAGCTGGCGGCAGCTCAGCGGGATCAGCACGGGCAGCCGCTGCGGCGAGGTGCGCGCGCTCCATTCCAGAGAAGTCATCAGTCTCGCGCCGAGGCAAGGTTCGTCGGTCGAGATGGAATAGCCCATGCGACTGGAGAAGTTCCCTATATGCAGTTGTTGGGAGACTGACCTTATCCTGGTGCCGTTGCCTAGCAACCGCGGCGGCCAGCTGGCGGCAGCTCAGCGGGATCAGCACGGGCGGCCGCTGCGGCGAGGTGCGCGCGCTCCATTCCAGAGAAGTCATCAGTCTCGCGCCGAGGCAAGGTTCGTCGGTCGAGATGGAATAGCCCATGCGACTGGAGAAGTTCCCTATATGCAGTTGTTGGGAGACTGACCTTATCCTGGTGCCGTTACCTAGCAACCGCGGCGGCCAGCTGGCGGCAGCTCAGCGGGATCAGCACGGGCAGCCGCTGTATCCGCAGCGGCGAGGTGCGCGCGCTCCATTCCAGAGAAGTCATCAGTCTCGCGCCGAGGCAAGGTTCGTCGGTCGAGATGGAATAGCCCATGCGACTGGAGAAGTTCCCTATATGCAGTTGTTGGGAGACTGACCTTATCCTGGTGCCGTTGCCTAGCAACCGCGGCGGCCAGCTGGCGGCAGCTCAGCGGGATCAGCGCGGGCGGCCGCTGTATCCGCAGCGGCGAGGTGCGCGCGCTCCATTCCAGAGAGGTCACCAGTCTTGCGCCGAGGGACGCCTCACCGGTCACGATGGAACAGGCTATGTTGCCGGACACATCGATGATCTGCACGTACTGAGCCTCTGGCCCGACCTGGCAATGAATAAATACATAGATATTAAGGGACAATCTGACACGAATTGACCTAGTCCCATCATTTTATCGAGATTTAGTACCATTTTTTAATGGCGTTTCCGTAGTTTTTTCGCCTATTTCAATTCAAGTTAATCGGCCATGACGTTTTCCACCTGGCGGTTTCCCTTCACTAAATTGTTTAATTTCATCGAACGCTAGTTTCTGCTGAAACCATGTTAGGTTAGACTTGCAACTACCAAAAATAAACCTCATTGATGAAATGAAAATTCTGCTTAATGATACGTCTGTTGAAATGGGTTTAGATAAAGTAATAGGTACCCAGTCCCAAAATGACTACTAGATAACCAGAAACATACTCACATTGAGAAAAGCATCGATTATCACAGTCATCACACAAATATTTGCACCTTTGTAGGCAGGGTCATTACCAACTAAGATATTTTTATCAGGGGATTAAATACGAGGGCTGCCTTTTAAGTTGTGTCGTTTGGAAAAACTAAAGACAATTTAAGTGTTAAATGGTATTTATTGTTTTTCAAAGTAATCACCGTGACATGTAATACACTTTTTCATTCGATCGAACCAGTTTTCGAAACACTTATTCCAGTCCGAAGTCGGGGTCTCCAAAATGGCCGTTTTGTATGCCTCAACGGCTTCTTCAGGCGTCTGGTACCGTTGACCACGAAGTCGTTGCTTGATTTTTGGAAAAGTAAAAAAATCGTTAGGGCTTAAGTCTGGACTGTACGGCGGGTGTTCCAGAATTTCGACGTTTTGCTCTTTTAAAAACGCAATTGTTTGCCGGGCGGTGTGCGAGCTCGCATTATCGTGGTGCAGTCTTATACGACGTCTTGGGTTATTTTTTCGAAACTCGCCGATGACTTCTGGTAAACAGACAGTGGTATACCAGTCAGCATTAACCGTTTTACGATCCTCGAGCACGATGGTGGCAACGTGGCCACTTTTCGCCACAAACGTGGCGACCATTTTTTTCGAAGTGCTCCGTGAGCGTATTACTTTGGTCGGTTTTGGCTCATCTTGGAACACCCAAACAGTCGACTGCTGTTTAGAATCGGGATCGTAGGCATATATCCAAGATTCGTCACCACTGATAATGTCGTAAACATGTTTCGAGTTTCCTCGGTTGAATTGCCGCAGAGTTTTGCGACACCATCGAACGCGAGCCGTTTTTTGGTCTTCACTGAGTAAATGTGGTATCCAGCGTGAGATCAACTTTTTTACGCCTAAGTGATCACGCAAAATACTGTGAACACTGGTCCCTGAAATACTTAAGGAAGCTTCTATCTCACGGTATGTCGCATGGCGATCTTCGACGATCAGTTGCCGTACAGCATCAATGTTCTCCTGGGTTACGGCTGTTTTTGGTCGACCTTCACGATGTCTATCACCAAGACTAGAGCAACCACGTTGAAATTCTAAATACCAGCGTTCCACAGTCCGGAGGCATGGTGCTTTATCATTGAAAACCGTAGTCAACTCTTCGAAGCACTGAAGTCGCGTTAAGCCCCTTTTGAAGTTGTAAAAAATTATCGCACGTAAATTTTCCTTCGAAATTTCCATTTTCACAACTGACTTGTCAACTTTGAACGAACGCTGTACTAAAACGGTTGGGCCGATTTCGAGTCATTCTTTTGTTTTCGAATTCTAAATTCAAATATTTCAAGATGACACTAGTTCTTTTTTATGCAATCACGGGAGGTTTGCAAACGACAGAACTTAAAAGGCAGCCCTCGTATGCTTTACTAAATCAATGATCGATTGCTGTAAATAGCCTTGGTATTAAAATGCATCTTGAGAATGTCTTTGAAGATTTTCGACCAAACAATAGTAATTCTTAACGAAATATACCGCGTGAAGTCTCAAAGTCAAAATCAATGTTTTACACACAATAGTTTAAATTACTTTAGACCCCTATCCTAAGTGTCATGCTGCTTATTTAATAAAAATGTTTTTTTCAAATGTTTTTATTCATCCTACGTTTTTTTCCTAATGCGCCCCACCACTATGCACCCTTTATTTGGCATAAATTAAAAAAGTCGGGAATTCAAACCCTTTTTGATTTTGAATCAGCAAAAAAATAAAAACACAATCCAAACAACAAAACTGGACATTATGTTATGTATACTGTGACATACATTGCGAAATAAAGGGTAAATGAGATTGATAATGACAACATCGAGTGACAGGTATTACAGTAAGGTATTAAATGTAGGGTCTAAAAAAAAATAAAAAAAATGTAGAGTAACCAAATTTTAGGACTTTAATTATTAGGTTTATGAGAAAATTTACGGTAGTTAAACGAGGCTAATTAAACAACAGAAATCGCCATGTACAATGTAATGTCTTTCTGGATAAAATGTATTTCGTAGTTGAACTAAAATGTGTCTGTGATGTAAAACCTTCCTTTTGCTTGCAGATTAAACCAAGAACGCGAGCTGCGCGCGTCACATGCGCTTCTCATACACTTGATTAGAATTAGTCATAGTTTCCGCCTCGGTTATTAGCATACAGACATTCCTATTACTAAGTGTTTTAAAGCAAAGTGTCTTTGTTTGATTGTTCTGTCCTCAAGATATAACGCCCCAACCTATCGATGTGAAGTTTAGGATTATCAGTCATAAATATATGCATGTTCCCAAGACGCCAAAAACATCTATACGCCACTATGCAACCGGTCTATGTTTACATATATTTGACGCTATTACTGTATTTATATTAAGACTGCACCGTGCAAACCCCGAGCGTCCAGTGGAGCCATTACTATTATTGTGTTTTCTAATTAACTGAAGAATTTCCTTGAAATCAGACGATACGTTTTTGTAGTGCAAGTAAAAACACAATTTATGGAGTACGTAACAAACTTTAATAACAATTACCCCTTGAGTAGTTAAAAAGGTGGCCACTTTTTTCTGTAAAGTTGGTTACTCCAAGGTGAATTGTAATTAAACTATGTGATACCCTATAAGTTGTGTTTTCATTTGTAGTGCAAAAACTTACCGTTCAGTTTCAAGAAAATACTTTAGTTTATTCTAAAACACAATAAAAGTAATCAGGGCGCCACTGTACATCCGGCGTACGCTCGGCGGTCTTAATGCTTTTGACTGTACATAGATCTATTGCAGCCAGGAGAGGGACCATCTCAAGGAATATAACAGTTTCCAAGGGTATAGCGATAAACAACGTCCGCGCGGACAAAGCCGCGTGAAAAGGTTAGTCTTCAGATAAAGATAGTATACATATGATTTAATCTGTTATCGCTAAGCTTTCAGACTCATCTGGAGCGATAACGCGAATCTTTACTGAATCCGGATAAGACGAGGTCAGGGTTAATACTTATGCGTAAGCGCAACTTGCATACGTACTAGTACAGGCTAGTAAATAGTAGGTTCAACGGATATAAGGTCAACCTGCTCTTAGTTAATTAGTAGGTTAGATATGTACCAACTGTATGATGTTTACTGCTACTATTTTGTATCAGTTTTATAGTTATGAATGAACACAAGTTGTTAGTTGTGTAACTTTGTGTACATGATTAAATGCTTTTTATTCAACGTAGGTATTATTTCTAGATATAAAATGTTCAAACAACACATTGCCTATCCTTATTCTACGCAAAAAGTCACTAGGTAGAATAGCATCTAAAATTTAAGATTTTTCATTTAATTTCAATCAAACAAGGTCTTTACGTGTTGGTTAAAACCATAATTTCATAGAAATAGAAGTCATTTATCATTTGTTTTCGACCCCAACCGCTCACGAAATGGGGTTGAGGCCATACAGAAAATACATACATTTATATTACAGACTAGATGACGCCCGTGACTTCATGCGCGTAGAAATAGGATGTATGTATGTAAACACTTTATTGTACAAAACACAGAAAGTCTAATACAATATTTACAGAATTGGAATGTATAAAGGCGAACTCCCCATCCCCCATTTTAAGCCTTTAGGGGATGAATTTCCAAACATCCCTTACTATCGAGCCACTAGGAAATCCAAGGAATAAAATTTCTCTCCAATGGGGTTTGGGTAAAAGTGTTATCATTTGTAAAAGTCATAAATTTTCAAGGTGAACGGTCATTCATAAAAGTTGTAAATTATGATTGAATTATTCATAATAAACATATTTTGTTATATCATGTAATACTCTTAAGTGCATCGGAGCCGAGATATTTAAATATTCATACATGTCCTGTACTTTAAATACCAAAAACGGAATTACAAGAAATTCAAAAAAAAATCAAAATTCAAAATATTTATTCAGTAAATAGACCACATGAGGGCTCTTTTACACGTCGGTAATATAGGGTGAGTCTACCAGCGCTTCGGACGAGACCATCATTGCGGAGAAGAAGCGCCGCAAGAATCTTTAATATCTCCGCTCCTATATTATTTAACGTAATAATTTATAACTATCTATGGTTATATAGAGGTCCTCTAAATAACTGTAAAAATCATCCATGGCCGCTGAAAAAAAAGTGTCAATTTTCTTCTCTTCATACAAACTATGCCCTTTCATGTCCCTAGGTCGATTAGTCAGTCAGTTTCTTATTTTATACCAATCTATACTGTAGGGAAAGACCTCCAAAACAGACCTAAAGCTGATTATGATATCTATATAACTTACAGCAATGGCGTCTAGTTCATTATGCGGCAGTCGGCACAGGATTTCATACTCGTTGCCGCCGGGGGTGAGACCGGCCACGTACAGGGCGTAGTCCGTGATGAATACCAACAGCGGAGTCCAAGACCCATCTTCCATGTTGTAAGGAGACTGCACTTTCATCATCTGAAATGAGATTTACAAGCTGAAGATACTGGTAGGATTAACCTCTTGAATGGTATACGATCGAACACATATTTTTAGTTACCTAGCGGAGTTTAGTGCCATGACGCCCTATTGTAACAGAGTTGTTCTACATTTAATAAAATTAAAATATATATATTTTTAATGATAATGGTAACAATGCTATAGGAAGTAAATTTATAATTCTGTTGTAAATGTAGTCTTTTCAGAAATATACCTAGACTTAAAACTTTTATTAACATAAACCGATTGAGTAAACTCGAATTTGGTTCGACGTTGTGTGCTTAAACAGGTACATTACGGTACAGTTTAATACTTACACATCGATGATGTTTTGACTGCTTCGCACAACGGTAAAAAGATGAATCAAATGTAATATTAGGTAATTGCTAGCAAGAAAATAAAACGCGATTTTAAGACAAGCGATCTGGGGCATAATTATAAATATATACATTTGGGCCTAAAGCCGATTCCTTCCTTTCTCTTTCTTGGCAAAGCAAAGGTAGACCAAACAGCGATGTAGATAGAAAACATTATTGCTAATAACTATTAGGTATTAGGCTTAAGAGGGAATAAGCAAGACGCGACCCGTAATACCTATTCCCCGAATACGTGCCTAAATGTCCGTGTCCCTTACATGTGGAACCTGTACCTACGTATCTTCATGTCCCTCAATAATAATCCGTAAGTACCAACTTTGAAAATATTTAAGGCTTCTAGAGTATAGAAATATATTAAAATGCAAGTACATAGAAAGTAGGTCATATCTAGAAAGCATGATTACGATTTAACGTTTCTCTTAATGGTATTCAACAAACCAACTGCAATTACTCACCCTGTTCAAAGTTTCATTGGGATACGAAAATATCTGCAGCCTCAGCTTCTCGTTGCATTCAATGGCGACGTTATCTTCGAAGCTGTCGAAGTACGACGGCTCCTCGGCCGTGAGCAGCCGCACTGACAGCCTTTTGTTCTCGATCACCTCTTTGTCCACGAGCCGCGACATCCGGGCCGCGGAAATGTGAAATGTTTCCGACACATCGTCGAGCGGGAATAAGATACTAGGAAAACCTTTTTCCATTCGCAACTTGTTCTGGAAGAACTTATTATTTCGTATTTTAAGTTCCAAGTCTTTTCTTTGACATACATTTTTTAAATAACGATTAAGTAACACTGATTTGTCAGACTGAAGCTTCAGGTTAGGACTGTCGAAAAAGTCGTCGGCGAAATCTTCCCCACCTTTAAGAGTAGAATTATCTGTATTGGAACAATTCTCGCTGTTAATTTGTGCCTGTTCTTCACTTACTTTCTGTACCGTTGATGCATATTTACGGCTGTAGCGATTTACGTTTTGTCTTTTAGGAGAAGATAAATGCTTTGGTATTCCATTTTTTTGTTCAGTTTCATCCTGAACATTTTTGTTAAATTGTCTCTTTGGTGTGGATGCTCTGCTTGAAGAGTCTGTGTCTGTGAGCTTTTGATTAAAATCAATTTTGCTTGCACTTGTCACTAGCTCTTGAACTGGTGTACTCTCCGGGATAGGGACAAAAGTTTCCTTGGGAGCATCAAATGCTGTTTGGAATGTATCATGGACATAACTATAGGATACACCTTTATGTTCATAAACTGTACTTTCATTGTTTACAACATATTTGTTCACTGCTGGAAATGCATCAGCTTTGTTAGCAGTTTTTTTATCAAATTGGGCTTTCATATTAAGAGTAAGTTTGTGACGCGGAGATCCCTCATTTGGTGTCCTGTCTCCAGTGAGACTACTCATGGCTGACGATACCATTTCCTTGGGAGGTCCTTCCAGATGTTGCCCATTCAGATTAATCTCTACAAAGTCATCTTCACCATCAATTTGGAAGCCCGAGTCTAAGCTCTTACAGAGTTGCTTATTTTGATTGACGTCACAGGACAAAGCCTCTACTACGTTAGTCAACTCTAAACTGTTCTCAGGCAAACCTTTTTCTGGAGTAAAGTTAAAATTGAAATTTTTATAGAAACTCTTTAATGAATCAATTATGTTGTTAGCATCCAATAAGTTTAAGACTTTAGAGTTCTGTTTCCGCTCTTCAACCACATTTGTGGTTATATAGCGATTTTTCTTCAAAACAGATTTCACTGTATTTGTGCTTTGTGATACTTCTAAAGGTTTCTTAATTCGGTTGTGGGGCTGGTCTATATCAGCCTCGGAGAAGTATGTTTTCCTCATAAAGGCCACATGGGCATTGTTCTCAAATCCATCACAGGAATATGATTTCTGCGCTTTATCACACTTTCTATGTAGTAGAGTAGCTTCAGTTTTGTTAGAATGTGAAGAGGATGAGTCACTGGAAGATGTCTCTGAGTCGCAGCTGAAATTAGAATCTGAACTGTTGGAGTCACATCCATACAGTTTGCCCTTGGGTCTAGTTTCATTATTATTGTCTTTGTCCTTGTTCTTTTGGTCATCATGTTTATAACCTTGGCAATATTCAAATACCCCACTTCTATCACTTTGAGAGTCACCATAAACCAGGAGATCAGACATTGTTTGCTGCGCAACATCTGCAGCATACTTCGGGGACCTATCTCCTGAGGCACACCACGAAAACCTATCAGTCATAATGTTATTCTTTTGCCTAAATCTATCACAGTAAGAGCTATCTGGTCCATAGGAAATGAAACCGCGTTCAATGTGAATATTGTCAGTTTTTGTATTATTTAAAATATCTTCATGGAATGAAACTCGCTTTTTCTGTGAGCTTCCCCCACTTTGAGACTTCTTTCTACATTTTCTTCTATAAACAATATCTTCAGACTGAGATTTCTTTGGCTCATTTGGTCTAACAGCAGGTTTCTCAAAATTTTCAGCACAAACCATCTCACTTTCCAGTGCTTTTAACACTACATCTGGCAAGTTTTCATAGACTGGCGATTTTTTGTTGGTCTCCACGAGGAGCTCCGGGACGTCGTCCAGCGCAGCCGTGTTCTGGTTATCGATATCACTGCGAGTCATAACGCTACTGGTCGAGCTCTTCACCATGTCCTGAGAGCAGGAAGGTGCAGGATCGTAAACACTATCGCACGCAAGTTCCTCAGCGCCCACCAAGCTGTGTGACATTAACGCTTGACTGGTCACTTCAGAGGCTTCACTGTCCAAACACAAAACACCAGAATCACCAGGCGTATCGGCCAAACTACTCGTAGTGCTCGACACCAAGTGAGAGCTACCTTGTAAACATAACTCCGTAGGCTTCCCCGCGCTGTCTTCTACGCTCTCCATCTTCCCGTAATTCTGGGTATCGCCCCCGCCACTCAGTGCCGCTGTCGCAACAACAGTGTCGTCAGTTCTATGACGACGTTTGCTTTTATCGATCTCATTGCTTCTCAACTCCAAAACCTTGTTGACCGACATTGCGGTTTTTCGTGTTTGGCTACAGATATAACAATTATTTGGTTAAAAATATAATTAAGACGTTAGTTTTCAGTTACAAATTACACACATTCCTAGTTTTATGTGTAAAATTCGCGCAAAATACGACACCAAGCACATAATGACGAACACAAAGCAGCCATTTTTCTATTTTGACGTTTGATTTTTTTAATTTGATTTGACATTTCTTGCCTGAATGATGTACAAGACAGGTTATCGGTTCTCCGGTTCGTTTTTATTTTATTTTTAATTAAGCTTTGAAAATGTATTTGTAAATTCTAGTTTAATGCTTTTACTAAAAAATAGTTCAGTGTACGAATGTGATATTATTTTGCATTTCCCATAATGACCAAAATATTATTTTTTTGTCAGCAGCAACACTTTACAATCAAACTGTCAAAATTTCAAAATGCGCTTGTTGTTTTTGTAGGTTAGAGGTGGCCAAATAGTTATTTAATTTTGGGTATTTCTTATGTAATTCTTATAGTTAACATTTTGTTAGAATGATGGAGTCCTTTAAAAGAACTCTGCTAATAACATTGGTTGTTTTTTTGAGTGTGCGTACTTGTGATAGTGCAAAAATAAACACTCCAAGGGTGCTCTTGCCTTGGTTTGAAAACTTGACGGTGAATTTCACGTTTGAGATCATTGAGGGTGGTTGTTATACCTGGTAAGTGTTAATATTATTTAGTTACAGATGTATCGTAGTTAGAAAGGTTGCACAATTGTTTTTTTTGTAGGAGTTTGTCGCGCGATGACATCATCGACTTGGTGCCGATTTACGAGGACTCCTGGGGCCATTGTTCACGTGCGGCGCGGGTTTCTGTGTCCAAGACGTGCTTGCCTCCCGGCTCCGTCATTATCCTCGCCGAAGAAGTGAACAGCGGCGAGGTAAGCGCATTGTTTGTAATGGCGGGAAACTGCTGAGATTCCGAATTTTTGATTATTTGACCTTTTGTGAAACTAAAAAAGTTGCATTACAGTAGACTATATACTATATATTCCTGATTGCTTTTAGTTAATGGTTATAGTAACGATCATGTTTTTTTAAACGCAATGGCTTCATAAAAATTCATGCTACATTTATATTGATATCCTTAAAAAACAAAGGTGCAAGTCTAAAATAAAATTAAGTACCATGTTCTATTCAGGTTTTATTGTAATTATATTTTTTTAATTAGTGCATGTCTGAGCATGTGAGGAATCTCTTTTGCAATATTTAGCATAATTTTGCATAGTATTTTATATTTACTTGTGTGGGTTTTTAAAACACCATTTTTGTTTTTCTTTTTAAATAACTAAGAACTTCTTAAGACTAATTTGATTTTCTATTGCAGATACTCCGAGGTGATGTGGATGTGGATAAAATAAGTTCACTGAAAGTGATGAGTACTACATGGAAGTTGTACTTGGAACAAGCACCAGAGGCTTTTGAAGTCTTTGCGTATGATGACCTAGGTAAGCTCTTGTTTAAACATCCTATCATTTAGACCATGTCTGGGTTTTTGTAGTTATTTATGAATATACACAGCACTACTGATTTTATCAAAAGCCCTGCAAAACTTAACCACCTAATGTTGCTTGAGTTTTCCTAGCGACACCCAATCAAAAAGTTTGTTTACGAAAAGAACGAAGATGCTCCCAATCCACTTGATAATCAAATCCTATTATTTGCTACCAAGTGCCCCTTTTGTGGCGGCAGATTGTACACATGCTATATTCGTCCCAAACAAACAAACAAAATTGAATGCACAGCACCCTTCTTTGTAAACAATACTTTAGTTAAAACATATTTAAATTACTTGAAAAAATTTAAAGTGCCCCTTTTCTTTGCATTGGTAAACTGCTTTTTGATATGTGGTTAATTTTGATATCTGTATACAAGTGTGTGGAAAAAATGCAGGCGCTCCCAATATGGAATATGCATGAATATTTTAAATCGCATTTCTTAACAAAATTTGTGACATGAATCAGCTTTTATTGAAGCTGTGAAAAAAGTCATGAATATTCGCTATTAAGGGGCATCCACTGTATAGCTAAAAAAAATTGTGTATAGTCTTTAAACCGCTTGGACAGTCTCTTATTATGGCATCTGGTCAGAACGGGAACTGGTGTTATTAAATAAAATAAAATGAAATGATACAGTAGTGGTAGTAATTTAAATTTTTAATTTTCATTCCAATATTGATAATGTTTTTAATTGTAACTTTGATTATGTTTTGTTGTAATTTTAATAATTTATTTACTGCTACTGTTGTTATTTAATTTTATCATGACATGACTGTAATTTTATTGAATGTAATGTATTTTTGATTTATTGTATTTAATTTTAATGTAATTGCCTACTAACATAGAATAATGAACTTTTGTAAATTAACCTATTTATGGAATCTAATTCTGAATTAAACGATTATTATTATTATTATTAAACCTACATATTTGGCTCCAATGGGTGTTCCTATGCTAGACTGCATACTGGTATGGAGTCCATACTGCCTTTTTACTTTGAATGAATAAACCTTTACATTCACTGGTATCAGTGTAAGCCATTCAGAACAGGAAGGCCTAAAAATAGTATTTGTTTTCAGGTAACAAATTCTCAACTTTAGAAGGAGTGAGTTTTACATGGACTTTTGCCAACCTCGGCAGTAATATTGGTGAAGACCCACTAGTTGAGTAAGTAATCCAATTAACAAAGCGCTATATTTTTAGAGTGCGGTACATCCACATGAAAATATGGAACTCTTACAGGATTATTCATATGCATGTCTGTCAACACCAATTTATTTTAAATATGGGCATCACTTGGGGTAATAGAAAATATAGTTTTACAAATTGTACCCTGTGACATGTCAAATGAAAGACCTTTTTTGTAACAACTCAAATTTATATATTTTTAATTTTTGGTATACTACGTTTAAAATTAAAAAATAAAAGATTATGATCATAAATGCATATCATTTTCCAGCCTGATGCGATGGAGCGACACAGACTACGAAGCGCCCCGCGGCATCGCAGAGCTAGAGAGCCTCGGAGCGCGGTCTTACTCAGTTTTGCTCCATGGACTAGCCATGGGGGAGTGCCGCGTGACCGTCTGCTTAAAAAATATATGCACGGACTTCGATCTGAACGTGGTAGCTAGCGTTGTGCTGACTCCGGCTTTGGCCATCATTGCGCCGGGGGACACGTTGCGTTATAGGTTAGTAAAGATGTTGTTAATATTCACTAATATGTATTGTAGATTTGTAGATAACAATGATTTTGATGAGAACAAGCATCATCATCATCATCACCTCAGCGTTCAACAGTCCACTTCTGGATATAGCACTCCTCCGTTTCGCCATCGGTTATCGGTTTTGCGACAGATGTGACCATTGCCACTTCAACTTGCTAACTTTAAGAGCTATGTTGGTCACCTTGAATCCATGGCGGAATCACTTCGTTCCTAATTCAATAATAATTTAGCTCAAATAATGGAGACCAATAATAGCTCTTTAAATAGCACTTGAGATACTTTTAGTTAGTGGACTAGCCCAGACGATGATAATGAAAAGGATAAGCATACTTAACTAAATCTAATTCTCTTTAGTTTCCAAAAGACAATTTATTCGTAGGTATTAAAGCTTCGTATGAGTGGTCGGTCGGTACGTCTGAGATAATGATTTATAGCCAACGCAATTTGGGTTTGCTTAGGGATATGTAAAAATGGTTTTTGTTACAAATGATTTTTTATTTCCCAGAGTTGTGCGCGCCCGCGCCGGTCGCCTAACTATTCAAGATATCGAGGAGACCCTGTACTATATGAAAATCCCTTCTACTGACGTAGCCGTTCTAGAGGACGCTATTAGTCTTGTCCGGGGCACGGAAATAGGCACCACCACCATCCGACTCATGTCCGGAGCCAACGAGGTGGCCACAGCCACCCTTACCGTAGCTGAATCGCACAGCATCAGAGTATCAATCAGACCAGCAAATCTAGTCATGCAATCTGAACTGTTTGTGATACACTGCACAGTGTTAGATGCCCATGGGCATCCATTGACTGCAGGCGATCAGTTGCTTGTTAGGTTGACTGTTAATGGACAAGCAAATGTGGAGTTACTGAGGTCTACGGAGAATGGGACAATAACGGACGCTGTGGCGCAGAATGCAGGAGATTTTACTGTTACGGCGAAATTGTATTCCATTTCTGGAAAGACTATTTCTAAAAAGGTAAGTGAAATATGGTCATGCCATGAGATTATGATGCGAGTCGTTTTTTAGGTAGCCATACTTTTTTACAAACGGATTACATATAGAATCACTTTCTTGTCTGTATGCGTCAATCTGCCTAGGATTTTTTTTGTCGGAAAGGTGTTGAGCTGAAATCTAAAACAGTTGTAATCATAGTTGTAGAATAAAAAAAAAATGGAATTAATTATTTCACAGTGGAAAAGAAATAAGTTGTATTACGCAATTTTACTTCATGCTTTCATTACATGCACTTGTTATTTTTTGTTAATCATGTAATTGAACATGTAATTTTAGGTGGAAGGAAAAGCGTCAGCAGTTGCTGTAGAACCACTAGAAGTGGTGCCTCCGGAGCTTTATGTGGCATGGACTGATACATTCCAGTAAGTTATACATAATATAATAACTGGTGCATGTTTAATATTTTACTAGGACCCATTCCTTTTTGTAGAAAGGGAAATAGGCCTTCATATGAATTAATATCGTTTTTCGTTTCGTTTGTTAACCAAACCACGCAGAATCTCCCAACACGCTGGCGCCATTTAAAGTTCTTTCACCTTATGACCGCCGTATACAGCTCTGGCCGTCAACTGAAAGTGACGCCACCGTCGGCCATAGCCGACACAAGTCCAAGATTAAGAGACTTCGTTTTGTCGTAATTTGCATGTTTGGCGTGTGAGTGACATACAGGGTGTTTGGTGCATCGTTTGCCAAATTAAAATGGCGGATTGGTGGGGTCATTTGATATCTCTTTCGGCCCCTAAAACACATTTTCTCAACGGATTTTTTTTAGCATTTTTTTTTAGAAAAAATTGATAATTCATGGACCTGCCCCTTTTAAAATTTAATAAAAAAAAAAACAGGGGTTAAGCGTCCAATTTTTATTTTATTGTAATGGGTGATGTTGTAGGGCTCTACCAAAATTTAAATGACGTGCAAGTGATACCTAGTTTTTTTTTTATTGACCCTCAAAAGATGTAACATGTGTAAAAATTCAGAAGAAGGTCAACTTTGATTTATGTTTAAAAAAAACTACAAAAGACAATGTTCTTAAAATTGTTTTAAAAACATCTCTGGTTTATCCTCTTTCTAACCATGTGCAATAAAGCCATAAAACATTCACTACCGCCGTTAATTTGTCAACTTTATCCGATAGGGGCACATTAGGCTAATAATAAGCGCTATGCAGGATAAAGGTTTTTTTTGTAAATAACATACGCTAAGTAGTAGGTAATAATTAAAATTTAATTTTTACAAGTTTTGCTCGAATTGGCGGCCGTTGTTGCGAATGTACGCGTAGCACCTGTTTCTTATTTCCACTGTAGTGGTCTGTAATCTGATTTCGTCTTTGATAATTACGAATGCTGCCTGGATTCGTTGACATAAATCGTCTCTTGATTGAACTTCTGTTACGTACACGAGTTCTTTTGCCCGTCCCCAGATGTAAAAGTCTAAGGGAGTTAGGTCTGGAGAACGTGGAGGCCATGGAATGGGGCCGTTTCTCCCAAACCACGAATTGGGGAAAACATTATCCAAATGCTCCCTGACTGTTAAGCGCCAGTGTGCAGGACAGCCGTCCTGTTGAAAGATGATACGTCTATCCTCGTTGTAATGTGGCACATCAGTTAGGAGTTCAGGCAAGTCATTTTGTAAGAAGTGTAGGTAGTTGTCCCCGTTTAGGTTATCAGGCAGGTATAGTGGGCCGATTACTTTATCACCAATGACTCCTGCCCAAACATTGATGCTGAATCTTCTCTGAAAACACCTCTGTCTTTTTTTTCGTGGGTTCTCTTGTTTCGGCGCCCAGTAGTGCAGGTTATGCAGGTTAAGAATTCCCTCTTTTGTAAACTTAGACTCATCTGTCCATAGAATACTTTTAAAAAAGTCACTATCGAAGTTAATAATTAATAATAATGTTACCTTTCACTATCCGTAGTTTAAATAATGACAATTCGTAATTCCAGTCATTATTTAAGCACCCGTATGCTATGCATCAATCATGTTAAGTTCAAAAATTAAATTACCTTGTACTGGAGTGAAATGGAAAGCATGTTTGTTATTTTGCCGAAGAACCTTCCACACTTTCCAGGTAGAAATTTCGAGTAATGAAGCTACATCTCTAATGCTTCTGGTTGGGTCTTCCTCAAACAATGTCAAAATTCGCTCATCAATTTGAACATTGTGTCGCACCACAACCCCTCTTGGTTCTGTAGCATTCAAATTACCAGTTTCCCGTAAACGTCGGTAAGTATTTTGGAAAGTGTGTCGGGATGGCAATCGTCTATTGGGAAATCGTTCCTCGTAGATTCTTTGCGCTTCTCGAACAACACCATTAGCACTTCCGTATACCATTAAAATATCGGTGTATTCTTCAATAGAGAATAAAGCCATTTCACATTCACGTGAATAAACTTAACAATAAAAGACTACAGAACTAAACTTAATTAAACTTAACTAAACTTAACATTAATACAAACACGAACATTTACTTAGTACAAAATTAACAGAAAGAACGATAAGAAAGTTTCTTACAAATTTGATTCTCGGTTTTTTCTTCTTTTTTATGTAAAGTGCCGCTTTAAATGCTTGCATATTTAGCCAACAGGTTAAAATTTGAAACCCTGCTTCGCGAGGAATAGCGCTTATTATTAGCCTAATGTGCCCCTATCGGATAAAGTTGACAAATTAACGGCGGTAGTGAATGTTTTATGGCTTTATTGCACATGGTTAGAAAGAGGATAAACCAGAGATGTTTTTAAAACAATTTTAAGAACATTGTCTTTTGTAGTTTTTTTTAAACGTAAATCAAAGTTGACCTTCGTCTGAATTTTTACACATGTTACATCTTTTGAGGGTCAATAAAAAAAACTAGGTATCACTTGCACGTCAATTCAATTTTGGTAGAGCCCTGCAACATCACCCATTACAATAAAATAAAAATTGGACGCTTAACCCCTGTTTTTTTTTTTATTAAATTTTAAAAGGGGCAGGTCCATGAATTATCAATTTTTTCTAAAAAAAAATACTGAAAAAAATCCGTTGAGAGAAAATGTGTTTTAGGGGCCGAAAGAGATAGCAAATGACCCTACCAATCCGCCATTTTAATTTGGCAAACGATGCACCAAACACCCTGTATTTTGTATCTGACGTGAGGCGTTGAAAAGGTTAATGTGAACTTTTTTTTTAGAGAGATTCAGATGCATCACCGCGGCGGCGGCTCCGAGCCCGTAGGCTGGTCGGAGGCGGAGGGCGCTGGCGACGCGCTGGCACTGACGCCGGACGGCCGGCTGGCCGTGCGCGGCGCCGGCGACCTGGCGCCGCGCGTGCAGCTGCTGAACTACCCGCACGTGCGCGCCGGGGGCAAGTGAGTCACCAGACACTAGATGCAGCACCGCGGCGGCGGCTGGCCGTGCGCGGCGCCGGCGACCTGGCGGCGCGCGTGCAGCTGCTGAACTACCCGCACGTGCGCGCCGGGGGCAAGTGAGTCACCAGACACTAGATGCAGCACCGCGGCGGCGGCTGGCCGTGCGCGGCGCCGGCGACCTGGCGGCGCGCGTGCAGCTGCTCAACTACCCGCACGTGCGCGCCGGGGGCAAGTGAGTCACCAGACACTAGATGCAGCACCGCGGCGGCGGCTGGCCGTGCGCGGCGCCGGCGACCTGGCGGCGCGCGTGCAGCTGCTCAACTACCCGCACGTGCGCGCCGGGGGCAAGTGAGTCACCAGACACTAGATGCAGCACCGCGGCGGCGGCTGGCCGTGCGCGGCGCCGGTGACCTGGCGGCGCGCGTGCAGCTGCTCAACTACCCGCACGTGCGCGCCGGGGGCAAGTGAGTCACCAGACACTAGATGCAGCACCGCGGCGGCGGCTGGCCGTGCGCGGCGCCGGCGACCTGGCGGCGCGCGTGCAGCTGCTCAACTACCCGCACGTGCGCGCCGGGGGCAAGTGAGTCACCAGACACTAGATGCAGCACCGCGGCGGCGGCTGGCCGTGCGCGGCGCCGGCGACCTGGCGGCGCGCGTGCAGCTGCTCAACTACCCGCACGTGCGCGCCGGGGACAAGTGAGTCACCAGACACTAGATGCAGCACCGCGGCGGCGGCTGGCCGTGCGCGGCG
>OZ014451.1:9431866-9822922 GCA_963966035.1 Acleris laterana
ATTATCAACTCATAAAGAAGTTAGTTAAAATAATTCTCAAGACAGTTTTTAAAGCAACGTTGTAAGCAAATAAATAAATAAACAGGCAGTGAAGAAAAGTAGCTAAAAAAACCGCGGATCATTTCTTAAATCATGGGAATTTCATTCACAACATAACCTTACTTTACCCTTAAATGTCTTAGATCAATGAACAGTTGGCAGTCAACTGGCTTAGAGAGCCTGAGAGAACATGTAGGTTACGTTAGGTAAATTTTATATCAATCCAGGAAAGTTATATCAGAAATGGTTTCAGAGAAAAATGATTTTCGGACAAACGAAACGGCGGGCAAATGTGTTTTGAACTTAAGATAAGTAAGCGTCCCCGTACATCAAACAATTTTTTTAAACGTATTTTATTTATATTGTGTCGTAAAAACGGTCAAACTATAAGCGTCAATCTTGGTATAAATATAATTACCTTGAAAAAAAAAACAAATACAAAAAAGGTCATGTGTGAGTTGGGCTCGCGCTGATTCGATTCGAAATCGATTTCTAATCGTAATGGTAATAATACTTACTCTGCGGCGGTACGGAATCCTCGGTGGGCGAGGGTAGACTAGCACTTGAACGCTTTCTTGAAAAAAATCGTTTTCTAGCTTATCCCGCTATAACTGCTAGAGATAATATTTATTGAGATATCGCTACTAGACTACTCGTAGTTATTCGAATACTACAGGAAATCTATTTACTCGGATATCCTCTAGTTTCACATAGTACAGCCACCAGCCATAATAATATTATCCAACATTGTTTCAACATTTATCAACAGTCTTTATTACTAGAGATATTCTGAGCGTATCAGATATTCTTGCGCCCAATGTTGGATATTAAATATATGATTGCTGGTTACTGTACCAATTGAATTCAAAACTATGTTTTATTCACAGGACCGTCTTATGGAGTCAATGGTTCTTCTGCAAGAGGCCACCAACATTCTGAGAGTGGAACCCCATATGAGGGAAGCACTAGAAGCCAAAATCCAAGAACTGGCCAATCAGCTTGAAATTCCTGAAAACGGATCTGAGTGTATATCTGTAGATTAAGTGAAAATAGGTCGTAGGTTTACGATTCCTGCTAATCTTGTATAATGAGTAAAAATACCCGCATTATATGTAGATGATTGATTTACAATGTTAAAAATACAATGCAATAGTTTCTTAAAGGACTTTCAGGGGGTTATGATGAAATGACTAAACTGTTCATTTTACGGCGAGCGTAAAGGACAGAGCTAAAGCAGTTATATATCTCTGTCTTTTTCTCTCAGCGTAAAATGAACTGCATAGCTACGTCATAATAACCCCCCAGGTTTGTACTTGCCATCAACTAGCTCTCATACGGACTTATGTTAGTCTAACCAGCTTTGTCCAAACCATAAATACTTTTTAGTAGCTATTTTATGTTATATAAGTAAGGAATGCGTACGTTCCCTTGGTACCCATAGCATATGGAATTCTTGTGTAGGACCTGCGGGCCTATTATCTAACGCACTCGCAATCACGATAGTTATCATTTTGAAAATCGAAGGCTTGTCTGTATACAAAATTAAAATAATTGTTCCAATTTGAAGTCGACTGCGATTACGAGTGCGTTAAGCAATAGCCCCTCTGATCAATGTTTAAATAGGAACCTATTTTCTAAAGTCTACTCGACCGCATTTCCTCTAAGACATTAAATCTTTAATATTGATATGATTACCAATTTATCACTAGTACCTATAATTTTCCACTTCACATTTAATTTCAATAGACAAAGTTAATGACACCATATCTTTAATTGGAAAAGAGGTTTAAATATAAAGATTAGTAAAATGTTTATTTTTGTAATAATTAACACAATAGAGAAAAAGTTACTAAATAAACCACGGGTAACATCAGTTACTCCCTTTTGTTATGTATTTGTGGTGGATATATGGGTATTGAAACAAAATGATAAATGTTTTATTTCACTTCGTCAAGAGTGTCCAAGTCTTTTCAGACCTGTCAAATATTTTCTGGCTTCAAGGGCGTTACTTTCGTTGGCTTGGTAGTTAGTTCTTCAACTCTAGGTATGCTAACTTCCAGGGTATCCTTTTGAATATGGAGCACGTTCTTAATGGCTTTGGTTAGTTTTCTGCCGGCCTTTGGAGAGCTTTGGATCACAAAAATCTTTCCTGAATTTTTGTCTTCCGGTGGTGGTATTTTCTTCTTCCCCTGAAATAATTGTGATGTATCATGGTATGTAAATAGAATTAGTTCTTGCATTACCATACAATATAATACAATTCCTTGATTTGAGATGATACAGCCATTACAAGTTTGGATGGACAGACGGACGAACATCGCAGTTTAAGTAAAAGGATCCCTTTAGGAACAAAACTCTTAAAGTTATTCTCAATACTTTGTCCTTAATAACCTCAACATTTATCTTTAATAAAATACATTAACACTTGTCTAACCTTACAAACACAACACCAAGTCCCGAATCTGCAGCAGGCTATTCCAGGAGTGCGGTCCATGGCTCTGCGGAACCTGAGGTTGGTGAACCCGTAGATAAGAGGGTTGATAGCGCTGTTGAAGTACATGAGGTAATTGCCCACAAACCAGATAATTGCGAAAGTGCCGTCGACCTGAGAAAAAACAAGACAGAGTAGAAGAAACTATTTTATCCCACTATCTTTTTTTACCGGTCCTTTTTTTTTTCAGTATGTAGCATATTTTGCCGAAGATTTTTTTCTCTGCTGAAATAATTCCAGTACTTATTATAATTTTCCGATCTGTATTTATCTCAATAGTTATATCATTAACAGAGTCTGCTGAAAAACTAACATAACTCAAACCTACCTACCTAATTACAATGGGGAAATTTACAACTAGGAATAATCCAGTATTCGACCAGGAAAAATTAAGACCGGCAAAACCATGCGATTCGGTAAAAAATGAGTCGAAAAAATTGTGTTAATCGTTTTCTTGAATTAAGGATTTAGAAGTAGATTAACAAAATTTCTAGAAGTTAGTCAAGGAGTAAAATTAAATTTCCCTGACCTAGCCAATACTTGTGTCAATGGAATTAAGGATTTAGAAGTAGATTAACAAAATTTCTAGAAGTTAGTCAAGGAGTAAAATTAAATTTCCCTAACATAGCCAATACTTGTGTCAATGTATACCAAGATTATGAAGATTAAAATATCTGTTAACCGCAATATGATATGTCGAGCCTTTTTAAGACACATCGGAACTTATTTGGTTTTAATTTTAAGGAGCTTACCGAATTAATCGTCATGGAACTATTGTTCCTCCAATAGACCATAACTGTGTAGGGTACCCTGCAGACCACAGAAGCAAGTAGCACGCAGCTCGTGATTTTTAGGGCTCGGCTTTTGGCTCGGGCGACGGTCCGGCCGTGACCACGAGAGGAGAGCTCTCGGGCGCTCCAGGTCAGCTTCCACATTATCGTCCCGTACTGAAGATTTAAAAGCAAGTTTATCTATGGTGTACCATTCTATTGATCTTCCGCTCTTTCATCCATCCACCTACCTACCTTATTCTTGAACCAAGCCAAACTGTCGTGTTTGCATTGTTTTCGCTTGTGAAATTCCTAACATAGAGGCTTTCCATCTAAATCTTCAAGGCTAGCAACGCATTCCAGCTTAGAGACTACAAATGTCTCTAGGTTTCAAACGAGCGCACATCCCATTTGATGGCTTGTAATGCGCTCATTTGTCTTCTCCAAATAATTAATAAAAAGAGCCGGAACCATATAAACAAAGTGAAATTGGCATAAGCTATACATCGAGTGAGTAGCAAAGCTGTAGCCTACCGTTAATATTATGATGTTATCTAAAATTCATATTCTTGCACCTTTATTTAATGAAAGTTGGCCAGACTTGCTAAGATAATTACGAGAAGTTGATTGCGATTTTGGTTAGAATTACACTCACTCACTCACGGTCACTGATGATGAAGCATGATCATCAGTGACCCGTGACCATGATCCATGTAACTGTTTAATGTAAACGCAAAGGTATGGAACACGAAGCTAAACCAAACAGAAATCGTGGTAAACTTGTCGTTTAAAAGTAAGTCTAAACACGTACATAACCTTAAATTACCTAAGGTGTACAAGAAAGATAAGAAAAAAGGATTTCAAAGAGTGTCCTGAGATATTTTTTGTATTTCAAATCACATTTTGTTAATTTTTTTTTGATTTTTACTTTTGTTTTTAGTGTTTTTTTTACAATTCAGGAATTGGCCAACTTTTTGACCATAGTTAATTGTAGGTAAATAGTTCCTTTCTTTAATATTAGACTACAAATTGCATTATTATATTTGTTTACTTACCGTTATCGCCATTATACCCAACGGTATCCAAACCAAGAGGCTGATGGTAAAATGCCAGTAGGTACCGAGCATCTTTACGTCTTCCACGCAGTACATTTCAAGGTAGTCCAGCCATTGACGCTCCTTGAAAACAATACCATAAGAAGATGTCATTTATCGTGACTTTATGTAAATATAAAAAAATGGTAAGATTAAGTCAAGTAATCAGAACGTTTATCTGTAACGTGGTCTATAAAGATTCATCAAACGAAAAATTATAAGGTAGTAGGTACCTATTGCGGGAGCTGTCAGCTGAGCTGTTGAAAACCCAAATCTTATCTTACTAAGATTATAAATGAGAAAGTTTGAATGTTTGGATGTTTGCTCAATCACCCTTTAATCACTATAAGGATCGTGATGAAACTTGGCACACTAGATTAAGTCCTGGAATAGGACATCGAACAGTTTTTATGCCGGAAAATTCAAAAGTTCCCCAGGTAATAACGATAATTGAAATCTACGCGGATGAAGTCCCAGGCAGAAGCAAGGTATGGATATAAACTTACCACATATTCTCGCTTAATGATCCAAGGCAGTGACAGAACTATAGCTGCGAACCAGCAAATAGCTATCAGCTTCGGTGCTGCTGATTTGGTGACTCTAGCGTCTGCTGGTAGGGCTCCGGCAGCCAACCTGTCGTAAGATACTAGCATGACTGCTCCCACAGTTGCTAGCAGCATGGTAGCTTGAAACAATAATAATTTGGTTCATTGCTGTATTCGAGAAAAGTCTAAAAAACTAGGTGCTTATTAATTTATTTAAGTTCGTATATTATGTTTTACTGGGGCCACATCTGCGATCCTTTCTGTCTTCTCTTTATGTTAAAGTAAAAGACGTCGACACGAATATGCCGAACCCTGTAGATGTGGCTTTAGCAATAAAATATTTAAACATGAACAGTAAAATACTATAAAAATCACTAGGTACCTAAATTATCTCTGCGTAAATGAGTATTGTAGATGTAGATTACTACTACTACGTATTATGTACTTAACTTATTACTTATTACAGACTGAGATTGTCTATTTTACTCAAAAAGCAAGGTACAGGCAATAAATAGTGTGTATAAGCAATTATTACCACAAGTAAAATAAAAGAATTCTAAACAAACCTTGCAAAAACCCCTCGAACCGGCATCCGAAATTCTTTAGCACATAGTTTTGATAGAAGTCTCTGACCAACATGAACCAGGGGCATAACAGTAGTGTAAGCATATCTGTCATAGCCATGTTTCCAATCAGATAGTTGCTAGGATTCCAGAGCCATCTGTTCTTGGCTAGCGTCATCAAAATGACGGCGTTTAGGTAGATCCCAACCACCCCAACGATGAGCATGGCCGTTGTTTTAAAGGCCACTTCTCGGACTGGTTTTACGTGCCATAGTGTGTTTGGGAATGGGTACTGGGATGTGTCTAGCTGTAAATATTATCAGATTAAGTTCCATGAACGGTTCTCTGCCTATTGGCAGAAATATTTTTGGCCAAGTGAATCGTTTCCCAACCGTTTTATTTGCCAATCCGCTTTTATTTCCGTAACCGTAAATATTTTAGGATATTTATAAATCTAACCTAACCTAACCTAACCTATAGGGTTCTACACGATGGTACTGAAATAAATGCTGAAACATTTACAGTTACACAAAAAAAATCGAACTGGCATATGAAACAGTTGGGAAACAACATATTCGGCCAAATATATTTCTGCCAAAATGCAGGATACTTTAATGAACATTGTCTCCTTAAATACACCCTGCGAATATCATACAGTATAAAAACAAAAGAGATCTGACCACTTTTACTTAGGTACTGAAGTATTAGTTAAGTAACCGGTAATGAACAAAGAAGTGGTACTTACGTCAAAGAGATAATCATAGCTCCAGTTGGATTTGGCAGATAGTTCTTCATAATCCAGCATCCTGTCATAGGTACTATTTTTACCGCTACAATACATCACTAAACGTCACTAAAATGGATACATTCATTGAACTATATAAATAATCTACTTTTTGTTATTAAAAATGATAGGAAATTGAGGTAAAAGCACTAAAACAAAAAACTCTATCTCGAAGCTTTTGACGGCCGAGACTGATGGAAAATATTATTTTTGTGAACCACTCGAGATATGACGCGATCAGTAGCCGTTCCATTATGATGAAAGCTTTGCTATCACAGTCAATCAGGGATGGCTTTTATCACATTTTATTGATAATGTCGAAAATGACAAAATGCGTGGAAAACCACAAGGTCACAGCGGTGAAGGTTATTAAGTGTTATTGCGCCATTGAACAGAGTTTCCCTCATTGTACACTTTCTTTTTCTAAAGCTTTTATTAACTTGCAATGTTTGTATATCAGTTAAGGTTAAATCTTGCAAGTCAACCAAGTTGGTTTAACCAGTTTCCGTTAGTAGAATGGGTTGAACTTTGGACCACATTTTCAAACCCGATGACAATGCAGTGTTATGGTATCTTAAAGCTGATTTGATGATGGAGTTAGAAGATGGCGACAGGAACTCCGCTATGCTTAACGTAATTCCGTACCCGAAGGGTGACAATCGGAACCCTATTACTGCTTATGCTATCCGTTCCGTCTGGATGTCAATCCAGTTGTCTTACCTTTAAAGAGTTGTACATTTTAACTGCAATAGATAGCCAGTTGATTTAGTAACGTAAATTAATTTATATGTATGTAAATCGGAACAGGTCGCCGATGTACTTTTCTTTAATATTTATGAAAGGATTGAGTATAACACTATCAGGGCCAAACCAAAATAAAACGTATCTTGTAGAATAGTAACGCCACGCATTTAATTTACTGCTCAAATGAAGCTATGAACACATTGAAATTAGTGACATCTAGTGGCATAACGTTACACTATAACCAGAACTGGTTTCAGTGGAGTGCTTGTTTGTGATCTTACTCAGTTATTCGTTTGTTTCTTGAGTTTTAGTTCCTGGTATTACCACTAGATGTATCTGTTTTCAAGACTGTTTATAAATAGTGATTACCTACCTACTTTCATGATTGCGCAATTTATTTGAGTTTAATTTCAGTCAAATCCAAAATCACCACTTTAACATTGATTTAAGAAAAACAAAGGCATTTTGTTAAAATTGTGATTCAAATCTGAGAGCGCAACTAAGTATCACAATCAATTTGTGTAAAGGGCGAGTCAATGCTCTATTTAAACAGCCGTCCATAAATCAAGTAAATTTGTTTATGCTACGTTTGTAAGTTTTAAAAATAAGTCTACCACACATAAATGAGTTACAACTAAAATTTATTAAATTATAAAAACCTCTCGAGTTGATTGTGGACCTTTAAATGAAAGTCACCCTGTATATGAATAATATTTGGCCATATTCCCAACCAATTAAATTAATTTATTACCTACCTACCTAATTATGTACGATTAACTACTTGATTTAATGTTTAGCACTATAGGTTGACCTAAAAAAAAACATGCACCATTGAGAATTAGTTCGATAATTTACGTAAAAGAACCTAACCTACACCAGTACATTAAGTACATCTACTAAAGTGCACTAAAATTAAAGTACTCATCACAATTTAGACAATTGTTCACGTTTATTTTATCAAGCTGATCTCAATGTCACACATCAAAACACCATTTGCCCGGCCATGTGAAATATAAGACAATACGATATAAAACTTCATTAAAATATACTTATGGATGCATTACTTTGGGTAAATGCGGTGAGATCGGGAATGGGCTTGAAATTGCGTGTGTTACTAAAGGAATTTGATGATATATTAGGCCTGGCTTGTTACTAGTTAATGGCTTATAGTACCGTATTGTTTTAAGACAACATGACTTTGCCACGATTTCAGTACCTACCTAACAATCTAGGAACTGACTGATAAAAATGTATCTATTTCATATGTTAATACTTACTTCAGCAGTACTAAAATGAAAATTCAAATACGAATGGATTTTTTAATAAGCAACTAGGCCAGAATATGTAAGTTTTTTTGGACAGTCCTGTGTCTTGCCGTCGCTGTATTTCATTTTAACTCATACTCTTTTAGACACAGACTCTAATGCACGCTATTTATAAATAAATGGCTTATTAGCTGCCGGCAAGGACCCACCACACTTCCAAACAAGACAAAAGGGTACAAAATTCATTACAGCGCAAAGATTAATGTGACCATAATTGTTCAACTATTTCGTCCCTCAAATTGCAGGAAATGTGAGGAAAGAATACGTAAACGTCAACCGTGTTCGCAATTACAGATGTCTGCCAACGATGTACGAAAGATGGAGAGAGTCAATATTCAACGGGGAAATAAACCTCACATTTTGCACTCGGTCTATCGCGATCACACTATTTTTTGCATAACAAACGTACTGACAGATGCTAAGGAGAGTGTAACGCAGCGAAAGACGCCGATCATTATTAATGGTTAAATAAAAGGTGGTACTTTTAACAGATTGAAACTTCGAAACTACCTTCAAAAAAATCTTTAATCCAAAGGTTTTAGTTTAAATTTAAATTAATAAATGATTGTATTTAAATGTAAACCTTGGCAATGAAGAGTTGTGCGCTGTTCAGAACGAAATTGACCTCAGGCTGCCTCTTGTAAATATTGTAGTTCAAAATGAAAAATCCGACGAAGCATTTAAATATCAGCTGAGAAACCTTTTATTGGATAATCCATTATACTCCGTGGGTGGATGAATATATGGAACTGGAAATGTAAATAGATTTTACTATTGTGTTGACTTTATTAATTCTTGCACATTATATTGACATTGGACGAGTGACCATTTATTAGATGTGTAATTAATTGTTGTTGTTATAATAATTATTATTTATTTTTGTATTCTTTGATTATTAATATTTATGTTTGACGATCTCAATGTAATTTCGTATTTTTTAACATGCAATGCAATTAATATTGTAATATTACATTGATGAATAAATAAACTAAACTAAACTAAACAACTGGTTTCCACGTTAAACCCAATTACCAAGCAATACTAAAATTTACTCATATATCATAAAGCTTATCAGACAACCGTTCCCTGGATCTCATCACGGCCATGTTTTAGCTTCTATCTGCTAATACCAGGGTAGTGATGCTGTAAACAACGCCGGTCGTGCGGACTGTCGAGTGATACCCAAGCGGCGAGATTAAGTAGTCCCGTCAGTGCGAACAAAACACATTGTAGCGCGTGCATTTTCAATTAAGCAGCCTTATACGTTCGACCCATCGTGCTGCTAAATTGAAAATGCACGCGCTACAATGTGTTTTATTCGCACTGGCGGGACTACCTTATCTCGCCGCTTGGATATCACTCGGTCTGCACGACCGGCGTTGTTTACAGAATCACTACCCTTCTATCTGCTAATACCAGGTAAATTTGCCAGTATAATGTTGCCTTCGCCGATTCCCAGCTCCGGCCGCCGCGGAGGTAATTTGCGACAGACAGACAGACGTGCAATCTCACACGACCGCCGTCTCATTTGTTCAACGGTGTTAATATTCTGTGTGCTTATTAATTTTTTCCCTGTGTTACGCTGAAAGAGGCGACTGGCTTATTCTGAGTGAAATCTCAGATTAAAAAAAACAGAAACGCCTAGGTTTTGTTTCAATTTTGGTTTAAACTTTAAAAGAACCGAGAAAGAAATTTAAGATAGGTATTTATTTTGAAAAAGGAGTAGAATTTACTTGTTATGAATAGTACTCGACTGTCCGTCACTTTCACTCTCTCGCATAACTAATACACTGACAGATGCCGAGAGAGTGTGATAGCGATAGAAAGCCAAATACTATAATACTCCAATTTTAATGTAAATAATAAGTAGGTAAGTATAAAAATTACCACAACAAACTCATGGTACCTAATAATATTAAGACTTGTTACTTCTACTTTTAGCTTTATTAAGGCCCTGTCATCCCGGGCATACCTCTCCCAAAGGATTGGGCTAGCTATCCAGAGAGGAAATGCAGCCAGTGTCACCATGCCACGAGCGGACCTGTTACAGGGGGTGTTATTTTTATAGTGGTGATTATTATTTATATCTTTAATATTTTAGTAGCTTAGTTTTATTTTCATTTAAATACGTTTAGTTTTAATTTTTAATTGTATTATTGTTTAATTCTGTAAATAAATGTAAAGTACTTATGTTTAATGTAAACTGAATAAGTAATTGTTGAGAGAAAGCTCGGTTAAGTATACAGAAGCGATTGAATACGATTTGAAAACCTTTTTCAATTCACTTTGCTCCCGCAAGTTCTCAGAATAGGGCTCGCACCAACCGCAGATGTCGACTGTAATTTTGTACGAATGAGGTTAGCCTACACGTCTTAATAATTTAATTGCACGCGCGCCATTACGATCTACGCCTTACGCCACCGCAATAGAGGTCACGAAGACGCGGGAGTTAATTTTGTTTGTGTTTAATAGAAAACGTGAGGGCGACATGTAGTCGCCGGGTGATGTGTTGACACGGTGTTTTGAAAGTTGAGGGTTTTAAGTTGTGAAATTTGTTTCACGAGTCTTTTGTTCTGAAGACTATATATTTTAAAACTATAAGTGGGTCAGATTATAATATTGTTAATACTTGTAAAAGGTGAACCTCACCACTGCGCGTGCAACTTGTAGGTACACACGTTGCTTAACGCTGACGTAAACGATTATCGAAAACTCGACACAACCGTTCTGACAGCTTACGTCAACCCTATAAATTTTTGATAGCGATAACGACCGCCGAATGCATATTGTCTAGGGCCTCTGGTTAGTGGTTGTTTTTCGCTCAAATACCTAAAAGGTGTTCCGTTTTCGATAAGTATGTACGAATTTCCTGTGTGAATAAGCGACTGTTTTTTCCACATAGAAACTCATAGCATTGTGTCATCCTGTACCTGCATCTTTAATAACGCTAATCCTCTAAATCAAAATAAACAAGGCTGAGGCTGAAGTAGGTACAAATACTACAAAAGTTTTTAATTCATCTGTAGCGCAGTCAATGCTTAAAGGTATTCAAGAAGGACTTAAGATACATTATTATTCCTACAGTATTCAATTTGCACAGTTAAATAGTAACACTTCATAGTTTCGGTGAAAGTCACAGACCTGTAGAGAAACAAATCACCTGCATAACAAAGAACATGTGTAAATCTTCAAAGACATCATTCGATTCCCGACTAGACTATAACTTAACGGTTGAAAAAACCAATCCGTCTCCAACCGATTTCCTTCATATCAACGATTTCCAATAAAAAGAATCTCCGCAGACGCTTCAGACTTAAATCTAATAAAGCCGAGACATGCTCTATGAGGATTATAAATCAGTGCCGAGAACTCAAAAATGGGTACGCGTTTATATGGAAATTAGGCAGTCTGGCACGGAATGTGCTTAAGGTAATGCGAGCAAATGACGCGGAGTTTCTTCAATACGAGTAAGGGTGGTAGGGTGTTTAGATAATTTTTGATACATCTACAGGTTGATGCCGTTAATGAAACATAAGTGGAATTTAGTGATGATATAGCGGGTTACCAAGAATCATGATTTTAATCGTTTTATTTATGAAACGATTTCAGATTTTAAACAAGTTATGCTTATCAATAGTCAATTTTAAAAATTTTAAAAAATTCATTCTTAATCTTATTTTAGCTTTCGGAAAAGATAGAAATACAAATAGGTTATTTTTTCAGTTTTTGAGTCGAATAGAAGAAAATAACGTTACAAGTTTTTATTGTCTTCGATTGTTATAACGCGTCATAAACTCCTTTTAAACCAAATAGTTTCAGATAGATGTATCGAAAACGTACGTTTATTAAAACACCCTTCCCCGTCTATGCGAAACAATAAGTAAGTACGTTCACTTCTTATTCCAAGAAAGCCAATCTTCATCACATATTGCTCTGAATACATGAATGCCATCGCGATGTGATTAGCCTTACGTTGCTGACCTTTCAGAACATCTGAAGTAATGTGTGCGGTTCTTATCGACTGCCTTCGGGCTGAGTACAGACAGCAAACAAACTGTTAAATATTCGATGCCAAAATACTAAGAAAAAGTTACAATCGCCTGAGAAATTTGTGAAAGAGGAAATGGCAGAAGATAGGAGCGCATCTTCTGCTATTTCGTCTAGCAGAAATATATTTGGCTTACGTACCTATTCTGAGCATTTTTGGCAAGAATATTTTTGATTGCTTCCTTTTTGGTCTTATTCTTGTTTCTTCGCTTTCCGTTTTCGACATGAATGATTACATAAAGTAAAACTAGCCCGTCACTAATATAGTTTAACTAATAGGTCTTGTCAACTTATGCAAGATTGTTGTTTCCTAGAAATAAATTCTGTTTTATTTTATTTTTATCAAAATAATATATTTTTACTATGCAGACTAAGTCATAGGCATTGTTTAGTGTTACTGGGTAGTTTCACTGTGTCCAAACTAGAATATATCGAAAACTAAAAGCAACGAAACAAGAATGTGTCAAAACAAGAATACGACGAAAAAGGAAGCAATCTTAAACACCTGTTTGACGTGACTGTCTTCAATGTCCAAAGATTGGGTGAAAGATCTGAAAGTTGCAAATTTTATGACTTACACACTCTGAATTACATCCTAATGGAACTACTGAAATTTTACCTGATTTTAAATAGTAGGTAATATTTAATACGGGTGCTTCGATGAGGCCATCTTTGTACAACAAGTGAGAATTGATTCCAGTATTTCTAAGAAGTCTAGCTTGAAGTCCTGCTGGGTAGTGATTCTGTAAACAACGCCGGTCGTGCGGACTGTCGAGTGATATCCAAGCGGGAGATTAAGTAGTCCCGTCAGTGCGAACAAAACACATTGTAGCGCGTGCATTTTCAATTTAGCAGCACGATGGGTCGAACGTATAAGGCTGCTTAATTGAAAATGCACTTAATCTCGCCGCTTGGATATCACTCGACAGTCCGCACGATTGGCGTTGTTTACAGAATCACTACCCAGCAATAAATTGCGATATTTTATTTGATTATTATCATGCCAAAAAGAAAATTTCAAAAATTACTTATCTTCTTATGCCGCCGTTGCTAACGCTACTTCGTAATATTTCTCCACATTATCGGAGATCGGGCACATTTGAAATATTCATACGGCAACTAGAGAGCATTAATGTTCAATGAAGCCTTTATCGTCGTCTGTTCGTTTGTCACGGAACTTTAGCGAGAATTTTATTTTAGAATGTGCGACGTGAAAATGGAAATAGTTCGGGGAAGTGAGCTTTTAAGTTTACTTTCGTATTTATGAACTTTTGCTACACAATTCGAACGTTAGAGATGAGTATTACGATGTTAATAAAAATGTCATGAATGCTGCACTAGCATTGACCTAGGCCTTAACAAGGATACTCTGTAGGTCTGATAGGTGTTTCTATAGTGTTAAGGACTTCCTCAAGCAATGTAATAAAATGTAATAATTTGTAATATTTTGTGATCATTGACATTTCTGTAATTTTAAATGTATTTGGTTATTTAATATTCTATATTGCATGAAATTAATATTTGCACGCTTGCTTGCAGGCTGGATATATTGAACATTATTATTATTTAAAATTGACTGTAACATCTTGTGTACTGTATTCTGCAAATAAATAAATGATTGATTTGATTGATTGATTGATTGTAAAGTACTAATATCACTTGTACTACTGTCATCTATCTACTAAAAAACTAAATATCGATAAGCGATTTTTTTATGATTTAGTTTGTTGCTCAAACGTTACTAGCAGGGTTAGAACTCATGAACTTTGGCCTAGAAGATACGTTTCTCTACCGAACTAATCAACAAATCTATCAACTACTTCATTCAATAACCTAATAACCTATAAAGTGCTTCGAGAAGCGCCCTGCCGCCGTTGCCATCTGTACTTTGCATTCATCTGCTTATCAAGATCAAAGTAATGAGTCCCAACACATTAATTTAAGGTATTTTTACTTTTCTAGTACTTAAATTAGAGGTATAGAGAATTAATACACGCAGCGGGCCAAGTATGGCTGTGTCTATATCGCGTGTCAAATGTGGATAAAGCATCCGTCACTCTCGTACTTATTTACGTGTTAGAAGGTGACGGATGCCTTATCCAAACTTTATCACGCGATAAACCCAGCCATATTAGGGCCCCTGGTGGTACGAATCGTTTAATTGCGTTTAAATGGATGTAACATGTTACAATGGCATTGATTCAATGTTAATGCCATGTTACGCATGTTAAAAAACAGATATTTATAGGGTTGGTTAATTTGTGTCTCTAAATATACTTAGACATTATTGTGACTGCTAATTATAGGCAATAGGTATAAATAAATGTCAAGGGAGAATCTGCACAAAATGACCTAGCCTAAAACTAAGATTACAGATGGAGAAATGCGGACTCAAATAAATTGAAAACATCCAAGACCCAGGTATTAACAGTCACGCTCATAACTCAAGTATTTTACGGGTATCGAACCTTAGACCTTTAGCTTCGGAGGCAAGGGCACTACCTAGGCTTGCTACGTCTTCATTTGAACATAGCCTCAGCATTTTATCCCTCCATATTTTGTGTAAATCTAAATATTCTGAATCCAAATGCAATCCTCATTAAATCCTTCAAACGTTTCAAATTCGCATAATTACAAACCTCAGAAATCTCACAATTCACACATTGTATACAGGATGCTTTTATTCGAGACGCGCTGTAAATAAATGTTGGAAACTCACGGAATAAATTAACGGAATAAGCTTAGTCATTCGTTTCATTAATTAAGATCACATGCGGAGGCTTAAACCAATCTGGGGAACAATTGGCTTCTTATACAAGTAGGGTGACCAAGTAACATTTGATTTACAACTTACAACCGACTTGTACCAAATCATTTTTTTAGAGTTAAACCAAAACTATGGTGGGCGTCCCGTCTATATCTTTTAAACACAAACTTATACACGTAGTTCTATGGTTTTTTTTTATCTAGATTTCGAGACGACGACAACAATATTCATTTTCAAAATAAGTTTTTTTATCGAACTCGTTCACAAATCGTAAAAATTAAATAGGTAGTAGGTACATATTATAGTTGTTAATCTGCTTAATTCACAGAATAACCTATCATTATTCTGTAAATTAAGCAGATTCTTCAGTAAAAAGTTAGGAAATATTCAAAACTTACACAAAGAAATAATTTTCATAGTTAAAAATTTTAAAGCATAGATGTGTTTCCTTTATAGATCATTTTTAACAGAATTATTTTAATCCACTTTATCCGTGCTATGTCGTCACCCTACTCTTGAAACGTACGCCGTGTATTACTCTTACTCAAACTTTTGTATAGAATTCGCGAAAAGAAAGGAAGCGGGAGAGGGTGGTGACAACACTTTGCACATTCTAATATATTGTACTTACTTGAAAATGCGGCTGGTTTAAGAAGATTATGATTGCGTGTATATTTTGCAAGCTTTTATTTACCTTACCGTGTTGGTTTATTCGGTTAGTATAAATATTGTAAGTAGAATTTTACTCACCCTGTGGCTGGGTCCATTTGAATTCTGACACGAGTGTATGTATAGGTACATTACATTTGGCATTAATACTATATGCAGTTCAGAAAATAACCTGTTTCCATTATTTATACGTTTCTTTTTGTCTGTATAACGGAATTTCTGTCTTCAAATAAGTTTTACAACGTAAGCAGTCATATTTTTTAAGTCAAGAGAATCATCGCATGGTTGAGCTTGTATTCTTCTTAAACCAAATTAACAACCTAACAAAATAAAAAGTAACACACTCAAATTTACCAATAAGGCAAATTAAATCTACAGCATGTTATTTTTTTATTTAATAATGTTGTGCTAGGAATACGAACCAAAAACCCTTTCGAAGTGTAACAATGCTTAATAACGTATGGCGCCGCACTAGCGACGACGTGCATCACTAGCGTCGCCATATCAACGTGAAAAACAGAGCCGTCAAGTACTACACATTTGTCTCTCGACGCGGCCGTTTGCTATTTGATATTTCTAATTGTATATTTCTTTCTCGTTTAGTAAACCGATTTATGAAGAGTCGCATTATAATTTGTAGCAGTTAACTGGCGCTTAGCAGCACCAAATTGGTGACCCCGACGTTTAATAATTATGTCGGATAACGAGTTTGAAGATACGATGCAAGGAGCCGCCGGCCCGGCACAAGAGACTGCAGGGTCTGTCGACCGAGTTGCAGTAAGATTGCCGCCGTTCTGGGCGGACGACGCCGAGGTATGGTTTGCCCAGGTCGAGGCGCAGTTCGCAATATCGGGCGTAAAAGCCGATTCTACAAAATACTTCCAGGTAATTCGTGAATTAGACCCTAAAACCGCAAAGGAAGTTCGAGACATAATTACGAAGCCCCCGGAACAAAATAAATACGAAAAATTAAAAAAAGAATTGATAAACAGGCTGTCAATGTCAAAAGAAAACAAAAGACGGCAGTTGCTGCAGCACGAAGAGTTGGGCGATCGGAAGCCAAGCCAATTCCTCCGTCACCTTCGAGGATTGGCTGGCGACAGTGTCAGCGACGATTTTCTCCGTAGTCTTTGGTCGTGTCGCCTACCTACACACGTGCAGGCCATTATCGCTTCGCAAACTACTGCTTCGCTGGACGACATCGCTGTTCTTGCTGACCAAATACTTGATGCTACTCCTAACCCTTTCTTTAAGCAGGTAGCGAGCACAAGCTCTTTCGAAGATATGCTGAAGAGGATGGAACAATCCATCACGGCGCGCATCCAGAGCGAGTTAACGCAACAAATCGCACAACTGAGCGCCGGCAGCAGCAGCGGTTATCGTCGGGCGCGTTTCAACCGGAGCAGGTCGCGCAGTCGCAGCAGGTCCAAATCACACGGTCGGTATCAAGCTGCCAAAGAAGGTATGTGCTGGTATCATGGCAATTTTAATTCGAAGGCAAGAAAATGCATTCCGCCGTGTAGCTACAAACAGGAAAACTAGTACGACAGTCCATCGCGGCGGCAGCTGACTGTCACGCCACAACCAGCCGCCTATTCATAACGGACAACGTAAGCAAAATTCAATACCTTATTGATACCGGCTCCGACCTCTGCGTTCTGCCACGAAAATTCATGCCCAAATGTAAGTCGCCTGACAGCTACGCACTCACAGCAGCGAATGGTTCTATCATACATACTTATGGCATAGTCAAGCAAAATTTGAACCTAGGTTTGCGGAGGGATTTCATTTGGAACTTTGTCGTAGCAAGCGTAGATAAGCCAATCATAGGAGCTGATTTCCTTGCTCATTACGGCCTCGTCGTCGACTGCAAACACAGAAGGCTAATTGACAGCGTGACTACTCTCACAACAGCGGGACAACTTAGACATTGCGACCAAACCAGCATAAAAGCGATTTCTGGTGACAGCGAGTACCACCGATTGCTAGCGGAATATCCCAGTTTAACAAAACCGTCTGGATTGCCGCGAGAGGTAAAACATTCAACTGTGCACTACATCCGAACTACTCCAGGTCCTCCAGCATTTTGTAGGCCACGCCGTCTAGCTCCTGATCGGCTGAAAATTGCGAAGGAGCAGTTTGAAGAAATGCTTCACGATGGCGTGGCACGACGATCCGATTCACCGTGGGCGTCGGCACTGCACCTTGTGCCCAAGAAAGGAAATGGTTGGCGACCGTGCGGGGATTACCGCGCGCTCAACGCACGCACCATCCCCGACAGATATCCCGTCCGCCATATAGAGGACTACGCCCACCGTCTAGCAGGTAGCAAAATATTCTCAAAAATTGATTTAGTCAAAGCCTACAACCAAATTCCTGTTTACTCGGATGACATTTGCAAGACAGCTGTCACAACACCGTTCGGGATGTTCGAATTCCCCTTCATGCCATTTGGTCTTCGAAATGCAGCTCAAACCTTCCAGAGGTTCCTGGATGAAGTCCTCAAAGATCTGGACTTCGTCTACTCGTACATCGATGACGTACTCATTTTCTCCAAAGACGCCGAACAGCACTTAGAACATCTACGGCAAGTGTTTGATAGATTTCAAGAGTATGGTATGCTCATCAACGAGTCCAAGTGCAGTTTTGGTCAGAAAGAGGTCACATTCCTCGGATTTACAGTTTCTGAAGACGGCACTCGTCCTATTGACGATAAGGTAAAAACAGTGCAGGAATTCCCGCCACCCAAGACTGTAGGCGGATTACGCAGATTCCTCGGCATGCTGAACTTCTACAGGAGGTTTGTTCCTCATGCTGCCGATGCACAAGCACCTCTTCACGACATGCTTTCAGGACCTAAAATTAAAAGCACTACTTCACTTACTTGGACCGAACAACAGTTGGAAGCTTTTCAAAATTGTAAGTCTAGTCTCGCCAAATCAACTCTACTGGCTCATCCCATCATTGATGCACCACTAGCCCTCGTGACTGATGCTTCTGGCACAGCCTTGGGTTCAGTGCTCCAGCAATTAGTAGAAGGACAATGGCAACCACTGGCTTTCTTCTCAAAGAAGATGACACGGCAGCAAACACAGTACAGCGCATATGATCGGGAGTTGCTGGCTATTTACGAAAGCGTTAAACATTTCCGGTACATGGTTGAAGGTAGACATTTTGTGATATACACTGACCACAAGCCAATCATTTTCGCCTTCCAGCAAAAAGACAGGAAATGCTCTCCGAGACAATTTAACTACCTTGATTTCATTTCGCAGTTTACCAGCGACATCAGGCACATCTCGGGGAAAGACAACATTACCGCTGACACACTCTCCCGTATCGAAGCAATTGTCGTGCCTCCAGACTTCGAAGCCATCGCGCAAGCGCAGCAGAATGATGCCGAGTTGCACGACCTCATTGCCAAGCGATCTTCGTCACTGAAGTTGGAAAAAGTGCCCGTGCCAGGTACGACTGTTTATTTGTATTGCGATACCTCTCAAGCACGGCCCCGACCCTTCATCACCAAGGAGCATCGACGAAGAATATTCGACGCAGTACACGGCATGAGTCACTCAGGTACAAGGTCAACAACTAAGATGGTAACGGAAAGATTCGTATGGCCCTCCGTACGCAAAGATTGCGGTACCTGGGTACGTACGTGCGCAGCTTGTCAACGCGCCAAGGTGCAACGTCACACATCTTCTCCGCTGGGAAATTTCAAGCTACCAGGAGACAGGTTTAGTCATGTCCACATTGACCTGGTCGGTCCCCTACCACCTTCATCCGAATTCCGCTACCTCTTCACCGCCATAGATAGGTACACACGCTGGCCAGAGGTGAAGCCACTTTCCTACATCACAGCCGAAACCGTAGCTCATGCGCTCTACGAAACATGGATATCTCGATTTGGTTGTCCACAAACTGTAACAACCGATCAAGGACGTCAATTTACCTCACGTATGTTCAAGGTTTTGACGGAGCTTTGCGGAACCCAGCTGCGACACACAACGGCCTATCATCCCCAGGCCAACGCCATGGTCGAGCGCCTGCATCGCACTTTGAAAGCAGCCATCATGGCTCACAACAACAACAAGTGGACCGACGTGCTGCCGATCGTACTTCTTGGCATAAGAAGTGCGTGGAAAGAAGACTTGCAGAGCTCAGCTGCAGAGATGGTGTACGGTGAGCCATTGCGCATCCCGGGTGAGTTCTTTCATACTCCTAACTCACACGCACTGCAACCTGACGATTTTGTCGCACAGCTAAGACGTCATATGTCGCATCTCAAGCCTGTTCCCGCATCGAGACACGGAAATAAGTCTATCTTTGTACACAAGGACTTAAGTTCATGCACCCATGTTTTCCTGAGAAAGGATGCACTGCGTGGATCTCTAGAGGCCCCATACACTGGCCCACACCGCGTCTTAAGTAGAACGGACAAGACTGTCACTGTAGACTTACTCCGAGGACCAGTGACTGTCTCAGTTGATCGTGTAAAGCCAGCCTATGTTCAGAATGACACGGCTGCAGCTACAGCAGCTGACTCCAAACCTAAAGCTGTTGCTCCCGCTGGGACCACTCGTTCTGGCCGTATTGTCACATTTCCTATTCGCTTTCAGGCAGGACTTTGAGACTCCCAGGGGGGTCCTATGGCGCCGCACTAGCGACGACGTGCATCACTAGCGTCGCCATATCAACGTGAAAAACAGAGCCGTCAAGTACTACACATTTGTCTCTCGACGCGGCCGTTTGCTATTTGATATTTCTAATTGTATATTTCTTTCTCGTTTAGTAAACCGATTTATGAAGAGTCGCATTATAATTTGTAGCAGTTAACTGGCGCTTAGCAGCACCAAAAACGCTTTCAGGATCGCGATACGTTCATTAAGGCGCCTTTTGTTCGAGATTCGGGGAGCAAAAATTATGACATACTGTGGTATTGCGGGGGCGTGAGTAGGGCTGCTGCTGTAATAAGCTATATCGGTAACGTGAGACCATCAGGGCGGGGATAGTGGAAAAAGCATAGGCTTTGCCTAAGCATAAGTAGGTAAAGGTCTATTTGTTACCAAGTTTTTTAACACCATACACACATCGCATTTTTTTATTTGAGCAGTATGTTATATTTACCTCAGAGTTTAGTAGTAGTGTGTAAAGATTAAATTGCGGAAGGATTTTTCCAAAACTCTCTTCATTTGCCCTCGAAATTATAGGTTTTTGTTTAAAGTGCTGGGTTATTATGATATAACTATGCAGTTCATTTTACGGTGAGTGTAAGGGACAGAGCTATGGCAGTTGTATAGCTCTGTCCTTTTCTCTCAGCGTAAACAGAATTGCAAAGTTATGTCATAATAACCCTCCTGGTTGAGATTTAAACGATAAAAATTGTGTGATAAACGTAAAAGATCTTCAAAGTGTGTAAAAACAATTACAACATTGAATGTATTAAACCTCAAATGGTAATGTCGTGCCATCCCTAGCACACGTCGCGATTTCTCGCAGCTACCTCACGTTAATGCTAAGAAAACACCGAATCTACGGGGTGTTCTAAATTCATTTCGCTACACAAATAAATACGCGCCATCCCACTCATACGTTCTGCTTTCGTAATTCATAGGAGATTTTGAATATTATGCTTTATCCTGAGACGTAAGTAGCTTATATTTTCTTAACAATGCTCAGTCAAAAATGTTTTATTATTTGGTGATTTGCATGATAAAAAAAATATGTATACATTATAGTCACTAATATGTGCATGACTAAAAGGCATTTCTGTAGCATATTACTTTGTTGTTGTAATTAATATATTTATCTTTAATCGTCTAAATAACTGAATGCATTTTATTATAAAATGTGCCGTAATTTTTAACAATTATACTCTATTGCACACCACAGCAGGTTACAGTACCTAACATTTTTGTAAAAAAAAACAATTTTATGTGGCTGATAATAAAATCCGACTTCAAAGCACGAGTTATAATTAAGCACACAACAGACGTTACAGTTTAATTAAGTCAATTACAACACTCTTTGCGTATTAATAATATATATTCAAAACGTATTCTCACGAAAATCAGCCTGTATGTTTAGACTTAAGTAGGTATCCTTCATATTGGGCGTCGAATCGTTCTTAAGCTGATATTTAGGGCGAGCACATTAACACAATGTTGCACGCGTGACTTTGCTTGTTACCTACATCTTGCTCGTGTTCTTAGAATGTAGGTACACCAGTTAATTATTATTACTTAACGTTATTAAGACATGTATCTGAAGGAACTTGTTATCCAACTAAGTAATATTATAAGTGAAAGTTTGTGTGTGTGTTTGTTACTCCTACACATAGTAATGCTTGGACGGATTGGGGTGTCATTTGAAATGTTTATTAACACATTTTCATCCAGGGAAAATTAAAAGTTCCCGAGGGAATAACGATAATCAAAATCCAATTGTTCAAAGTTGCGGGCAAAAACTACTTGTTTAATAAACTCATTATGTCTAATTTGCACTTTTCTTGTTATTTACCTTTGATCACAAATAATTTTATAATTTGGTTGGAACAGTCATGTTCCCTCTTACAATTTCAAATGGAATAAAAATTAGTTTCTGATATTCACAAGCACTGGGTTCTAGTCTTCGATTCAAAAGTTCCGCTACTCGACGACAGATGGCGCTAGCATGCACAAATCAAGCAACCAACGTAAGCTCATAGTGATTTGTGGGTCTCAAGGGCTAGACTCAAAACTGAGGTTTAAAATTGTTTTTATTTTAGAAAACGGAATAAGGTGGTGCGTGCTACGTACTTTATACTTATAACGTTAACATCACTGTTAATATAGTTGTGAGCATCTAAATTAATTTGTAGTTAATTATTATCAGTTTACTCTTGCTTATTTTTACCGAGTCAACGAGTTTCTAACCAAAACGTTACTTAATAAATATCAAACATCCCTATTTTAATAAAGTAGTGCGAGAAATCATGTAAATCCTTGTCTTACTTTTGATTTTAGTCAAAACATTAGTTTCTTGTTAATTATGCTCAACAACTCTAGTCAGCACCTTATAATCCTGTCATAATGACATCGTCAAGTCATGAAAAATATATTGTACGTTAAAATTAATTATTTGTTTTCTGCGACGAGGTTCTATAGAAGCTTAACAGGTATAAGTTGTTGATTGTAGGTACACATTTGATTCTAATTCTAAGACACGACTGTTCTACCATCGGGCCATATTTGTTTATACTCAACATAACGACGTATCCAAAAAATAAAGCAGTACCCTTACCATGAGTTACAGTTAGCGAACGCTAGCGAGTCGAATGCTCTATCTCTTGCATTCTATAAGAATACTTGCAAGATCTGCGAGGAACAAAGCTTCGATTCGATAGCGAGTTTTAACTCATGGTAAGGGTACAGATAATTTTTTCTACGAACTTGTTGGTTCTAAAAACAACTCTGCATACTTCGAATTAGATTGCGATAAGTACTTAGTAGTTTGAACAACAACGGTCGCCTTGTAGGTAGGTACAAATTATTTTTTCCAACTTATGTAGGTTAAGGGAAAAAAATCCTAATTAACCTGCACATTCAAACAGTTGAGTGTGTAAAAGGATACACGAAAGATCCTAAGGATATCCCTAACGATAGGATCCATAAGGATCGAAGTACCCATCTGAGATGATAAGACCTCATCACCGCAACTTGGCTGGACCTCTTCCAGAACTGTAACTCTTCACAAAAAACCTCTAGAAATGTATGAAAATGGCCACACTGTTAACTTGACCACGTTGTACCGCGTTGATGAATCTTTCAGTAACCTATTACAACCTAAGGTACTGTTGTTTGATCAGTAGTTAAACTAGCTAATTGTTAAAATTCGAAAAAGGAATTGAAAGTTTGACACATTTCCTAGAGATTCCATCAAATTTTAGATTAATTTTTCAAAATTTTAACAATTAGTTTGTTTAACTACTGATCAAACAACCGCCCCTAAGATCGCATTTCGAATTGTCAAATGGTTTTGTTCAATTTACAGACACGCAAAGGTATGACTCCTTTATTTCCTTAACCTCTTTCACTAGGCAAATTTAAGAAGTTCTCACGATCCTCCAACACGTGTTTGTAAACTGTTAAAAACCTGACAATATCCAGGGAGTGAACGTGACAAAGCTATAGCAGTTATATAACTCTATCTTTGTCCCTGTCTGGAAATGCAGACGCGTATTGACAGTTCATAATACAGCCTCGTTATCACAAAATCAGTAACAGCACATTATACAGCCGTCAAGAAATCAAAATATCATTATCGAAGCATTGTTCTAATAATTATGTACAATATCGATACCTTATCTTCATGAAATAGAGTTCAAATTTTCTATTCAAAAACACCTTTAGGCTGTCGTGTGGTGATCATTGGGATGGTCCTTTTGTAACTGTAATAACGGTGGTTTTCGTTTGATTTTGTTGTGTAGTTGTGTACTAATAATTGTATCAGATTTGTTTGCCAGATAGTTTTGTTAATCGGTATGCTTATGTTATAAGTATCTCTTGTTAATTACAAACGGTTTAAGATGAGCTCGTTGGTGAAACGGCTGATTGGAATTTGAACGTGATCTCAAGTAGTAATCTGAGAACTACATCTTGCGATCAGTGTGTAATCTCTGCAAGAATGTATCTTTAATGACCTGCACCAGCAATCGCAACCGTATCCGTGTGGCTGTGGGTATCTACTCGTATCTACGACCTTTGTTTTATGACGCCTGTTTGTATATGTGACGACAATCTTTAAGAGTGTAGCTAAACTGCAGATTTATAAATGCACTAATCGACCCGTCGTCGCTTTGCTTCGGTTTAAGTGAGTTTCCTGTAACACCCGTACATGAATCACAATTTATCATTCATAAAAACCTTTGTCTTGAATCACTCTATTTATTAAAAGAAAACCGCATCAAAATCCGTTGCGTACTTTTAAAGATCTAAGCATACATAGGCACAGACAGGCAGCGGAAAGTGACTTTGTTTTATATTATGTAGTGATAGAGGGTATGATTATGACAGTATAGATATACGTCGTTATTGCTGCCAATCGAAAGAAATAACTGATTTGAGTTAGCTGGCCTATCGACTAACGTACTCGCAATCGCAATCGACTTCAGGTGGAACCGTTGTTTTAATTTTGTATGCAGACTCGTAATGTATGTATGTACTCGCTTTTGGACTGTCAAAATGAAAACAATTGCGATTGCGAGTGCGTTAGGCAATAAGCTTGCAGGTATTTTTTTATCTCAAGGGCCCAAGTAAATTGAAGCTTATTATTTTATTATTATCACGTAAATACATTTTCAATTTGGTAAATTTTACTACAACATAAAAATCTTTATTTTAATTCCATTTTTCTGACAAACTAACTACAATATCACTACCGGCCGGTTTCCTTGAAAAATGTTTTAATGCAGTAAATATTAGCCTATTATTATTATTATTATCATTACCCGTGTGGTTGCCGGGTTAGAATAGTGCCACTCCATGTCTTCCCGTGGATGTCGTAAGAGACGGCTAAGGGAATAAAGGCGTATAGTATTGTTAGGCGATGGGCTTGCAACCTGTCACTAATACACTGGTAAACATCTTAGCCTAAAAGTGCAAAATGTGGTTACAGAATTATTAACAAGTTTTTAGAGTTGTTGGTAATTCTGTAGCTCTGCCTACCCCACTCTGGGAATAAAGGCGTGAGTTTATGTATGTGTATGTATGTGTATATTAGCCTCCTACCTAAAAAAAAAAGGATAAAAATTTACTAGGTAAAGTATGAAATGGCGTGGATTCTTTTCCTGTCACCTGTGCCTTTAGTTGTAACCGATTCTCATAAAATCATAAAAAAGAGATGATAAGTACCGCCCATAAAATGTTTTTATGCACTAAGCCAGGTAATGTGAACGTCTGAGAGTGATAATGTTCTACTAAATAGATTTATTTTCGTGAATGATTCTACCTTTTCCACTAGAGCATAAAACTCTCAACAAGAAGCTAAGTAACGAGTTCTAAAAAAAACACACGCATCGAGAGACACGTCGGTTTACAAAAAATGCATCGATTTTCGATCGAATTCTCGATTCAAATCGGACAAAAGACAGGATGTGGTCGTCGCGTCCGAACGCGCATGCGTCTTGGAAACCAAAATAGCTGCTACAAGTTCCTTATTTCTTATTGAGTGTGACATAGAGTTGAATTTGAAGTATTCACTTTTTGGCCAACAGTAAGAAAGTATGTGGTGGGGTCGCGTGCGTGCAAATCGATTATCGAAAGGATTAACGATGTCGTGATTGAGATCACCGGATTTATCTTAAGATATTGCTTTTGTAACTTTTGAGTTTAGTTACCTACTTCACCTTTTTGGGTTCGAATATTATTATGTATAGGCCTGTATGTGAATAGCATTATAGTAATTCCGGTATGTAAAGTGGAAATATCATTATGACATGAAACAATATATATTTATATTATAGCTTAAGCTAAGTATAGAGCTTCCAGGTCAATAAACAAAATCGTAATAAAAATTCATGATGTATCGCTTCAATCACGCGGTATTTTGCAAACAAAATTGCTTCGCTCTATTTCTTCATGGCCTGAACTACATTATATTTTACTAGCAGAGCAAACACTTCGTCATATCTCGGGACCCATCGCGTTCGTTCGTCTCGTTTGAATTTAGAATTTCCCAAACCTGGTCGTTCCCACGGCATCTGCACATCACAACTTAACCATCATCTTCAACCATTACTTGACCATTAAAATGCAGAGAAAAACCAACCCTGAACCGAACTAGCAAGACTCCTTTCAGAAAAACGATTTCCATCACGTTCTGCATTATACTAGTTCCAATTTTGAAATTCGTTGTGCTTAAAATCACTCAATCGAAATTGGATTCTTACTGGTTGTTTTAAGGGCTGATATTGATTGTTAGAAACGAGCAGCTGGGTCGATTTTAGCGCAGCGGCTGTTACAGTATTCAAAAATTACGTGAATCATGCGCATTCGTGTGTATAATTACGTTTTTACAAGCGCTTAGTTGATCGGGCAGGGGCTTTCATTGTTTATTGAACAAATCAAATAGTTTAGTGTTTAAAACGGATGTTAAACGGAACATGTAGAACTTATTATATATAATTAATTTTACCTGAAATATATAATTAATCAGAATAGTTGTGTTTCTGGTCATCTAAAGCTAACTAGTATTAGAAAAAAACTACCGTGACAACGTTTATTTAAACCAGTCAAAAAACCTATATGGCCTTAATAAAATAATGATACGTCACCATTTTTTATGCAGTTACTTAAAATTAAATGAGAATATTTTAACATTCATAAAACCCATCACCCGCCGTATCATCCAGCGCCAACACAAACAAAATCAATACATATGCATGGCGTATTGACACCATTCGTTACTTTATATTCAAAAATTTTTTTTCTCCGCAAAGGAAACGAGTTTAGCAGCCCTGCATAACGGGCCTTGCGTAGCTCGGTAGCGGATTTGCATTCGGCCAGTATCATGCCCCGACTGATCTGTGACCTCCTTAATTGGAGCTTCCATTTTTTCTTTTGCATTTTTTAATTTCGTGGTGTTGCAGTTCCAAATTTGAAATATAATTTAATGGAACGCTGTTAAATTGACGTCTTATTTTAAAAAAAGTTATGGTTTTAGAAGTAGAAAAGATAATTATAATTTACACTATGGATTTAATACGAAAATGCATAATTATGTTATAAAGAGCGCACGTTTTACTATTTATAAATTATCAATCACTATTATAATTATTGTAATTGATTGCTCTAACAATAATGAGCCATAACGTCACCACTTTCTATTGAAGTAGGTACATACAAACACAGGCTATACCTACCTACTGTATTGAAGCTTTTAAAATATATGAGATGGAACCTGTCAGCCCCTTATCCCATTTATACTGTTTTACACACTTTATTGCTCTTTTACTCACAAGTAGTACCTATCATATTCACTAAAGTGCATAATTATGCTACTAAGGAATTTATTTAAATCACGTACCAACATATAGTTATAGATATTAGTATCAATAACTGGCCACTTCTGGGCCAAGGAGGCGGTAAACTAACAAGTGAATGTAAGTTAAACACAGCGGCGATAATGTGCTTTATGTGTGCGTGTGTGGGTAATAATTAATGTCATTTGATGGGCGTGGTCTGAGCTCGGGTAAACATTGGTTATTTAGTCTAGTTTAATCAAGTGCAATGTTTATGTTATACACACATAGGGATTTTTAGGAGAAAAACATTGTGATGCTTCACAGGTTTACATGAAGTTTTTAATGTAGTACCTATTACCAGCGAACTTTAAAAATCTAATAGCCATTTTGATAATGTTCTCTATGTATGTTACATTATGGTTACTTATCAGTTATCACATAGTCGAATTGCAGTTGACAACTGTTTCGGTTGTCCGAATTTTCGTAATTTACCAAATCATTTTTGGTATTTTTTTTAATTTATGGTACCTAATGTAGCTACGTTAAGACGATTGTAACTGCACCTAATTTTTCGTCATCGGGACCTAGCTTCTTCCAAAAACCAATCATACAAACATACAGACAGATAAGTTGAAACTTAGTACCTACATAGGGTAAAAATAAATACATTTCCTGCAGATAACGTTTAAAGACTAAGAAGTGCCCAAAAAAAATAGTATCACGCTTATCAAGTCCCTTTTGATTAACAATATACTGACAATCAACCTGACCACAGTAGGTACCTTTAATAACTTTATTACATGTTTTAAAATAGCTTGCAGAATAATTCGCAGCCCTATGAATGCAAATGTCTATGGGTCAAAATTTTCACTACCATCAGGGGTATTATTCTCTCAAAACAACGGACGTGCGGGCGAGCGAGCGAAATCGCAGCGGCGAGTTTAGGTAGTCCCGTCAGAGCGAACAAGACACATTTTAGCGCGTGCATTTTCAATTAAACAGCCTTATACGTTCTATCCAATTTTGAATCGGCAGAAACGTACTCACTGACGGGACTACTTAAACTCGCCGCTTGGGCATTCACTCGTCCGTCCGTCCGACCGTCGTTGTTGAGAGAATCACTACCCTGGTGGCCTGTCTGATCTCTGCTTCTCTATGCAATACAAAAAAAAACTTTCACACAAAAGTAAAAACTCTTGACAAGGAGAAGGCACACGAGCGCTCAATTTACCTGATCGTAAGTGGGATCAGAGACCCATTCTCAAGACAATGATCTCAAGACTGCTATCCTTACAAGGCCATCCATACCTAATAAAAAAACTTACTAAAAAATAACACATCTATTTGCTTTCGCGGCGTATTATCTTGATGAGCTTAATATACTACAATGTCTACAATCAAACTGAACTTCTTCACTTCAAGTAACTAAGTTTAACGAAAATACTTAAAAACCTCCACAATTTTAATAAGTTACTATACTATCTTAAAGCTTTTGAATGTTAGCAATAGGCCTATTTATTACCTTCTTAAGAACCGAGTTCCAGTTTAATTAGGCTTAATGGTTAATTAACCCCGCCAACCCGTTAGCGTTAACCTCCTTATTTATATATTAATTAAAGGTAACCCGAGATACGTGGTAATGGTAACGAAACATGTTTCCAAACATTCGTGCAAAGTTTGTAAAATATATCAAGGCGATTGTAAAGAGCTTGGTGTCCAGAATTTTAAAAACAATGAAAGATTTTCATACTGGCAGGCAAATTTATAACGTCATAGCTGTTGCAAAGAGATAAGAGGGGTTATTATGACATAACTATGCAGATCATTTTACGGTGAGTGTAAGAGACAGACCTATGGCAGTTAAATAGCTCTGTCCTTTTCACTCAGCGTAAGCTAAACTGCCTTGTGATCTAGATCCAGCATCAGACGTTTCCAATAGAATAAAACCACCATGTGAGAGGACAATCTCACAAGATTTTTTGGCCGTCTTGAAAACTGTTCGAAGAAATCCGAACTTAAAGTTATCAGTTTGCTGGAATAGAATGCAAGTAAAAAACGTTAACCTGCACGTAAACAAAGAATGGTTTTTCAAAAGCCAAGGTAAAACTCTTCTGAAGATCCAGTGAAAAACGGTTTAAGTCTAGTTTATGTATACATATACCCTTTATTAGTACGAGTTAACTCGACTTTTATACCCTTTTTCACAAGGACCCTAGTATTAAGTTCGTAACATTTTTTAAATACCTTTAAAAAACGAAAGAAGGAAAAAGACCTTAGTATTTTTTCAGGAATTCATCCCAATGAAAAGGAACCCTTAGAAAAAATAGCACGGCTTTGTTTCGACAGACTTATTAAATCATTCATATTAATCCTTCCTTTCTAAAACTTTACAAACGTGCATCACTAATTGAATCCACTCCAACTTCTAAACGACTCCAATCCCATTCGATACTCCACATTAGAACTAAGCCGGCAAACTCGATAATCTACTATCGATACATCGTCTAGCGAATTATCGATAGAATATATTAATACGTGGCGGAGTTAGTTTGGAGATGTCTGCCGTTCTAAATCTGAGCAACAATGCGGCCCAAGCTTGTTCTGATTTGCCTGTAGGTGCACGGTAAGTTAGTGTGGATGAGACGTTGGAAACTTATTAACTAGGTAAAACGATAGCGATTTGTTAGAAATCTCGATGTGACACAAGACTTTACTTCAAAAGACAATAAATAAATATCAGGACACAAAAACACAACAGCAACACAATGTCACACCAATTGACCTAGTCCCAAACTTGTATTATGGGTACTAGACAACGATATACCTAAATACTTATATAGAGAAATATATACTTAAATATATAGAAAACATGCATGACTCGGGAACAAATATTTGCGCTCATCACACTAATATCTGCCCTTACTGGGATTTGAACCCAGGACCGCTAGCTTCGTAGGCAGGGTCACTACCAACTAGGCCAGCGCGACTTAAAGAAAAACAATATTTTTTTGGTGATTTTCAGTAGTTTTTAGGTTATCTTTTGTCATAGTTATTATAACTGATGTGTGGCCATGGTAATTTGAATTAAACAAATAAAATATTTGCGGTATGGGTACCTAAAAACCAGGTAATCTGGTTATAAGTGAATAATTAATTCGGACGTTTAGTCAGACCTTTATTCTAAGTTTCACCAAACGTTCTGAAAAACATGACAGTTTAGAAACTCGTCGAACTACCTTAGCTCCATTACTTTGTATTTGTAATGAAACTTTTGGTACCTACTATATGCTAAGTAATTTTCAAGTCGCTTTCTCAGAGTTTCAGCAACGTCTCTAGAGATCGATCAAGTAGCTACTGGAGCGGTTACCGAGTCGTACACTGAAAAACTTCAATTAGAGACAATTGCATTATTTCATTAAATAGGATAGAGTCCCACAAAAATCTAATTAGTCCGTAATTTACACTATCAAAAAATATTGCAAATTCCTTTTGTCTTTTGTCAATTAAATAAAAAATGTTATATAAATATAATTTCACTTGCGTTGAATTTTTACGTGACGTCACGCCTTGGCACACTTTATAACACGTTGTGACGTCACCAGCCCCTACAACCAAACTATGAGGGGCGTTATATTTGTCAATTTTGATTGATTTGATAAAGCAAAAAATACGTGTTCAATATTTTTATATAATGTTACTGACAGACTTATTAGTTTTTTTTTTACACAGAACACACCCCTATTTAACATAATATCTCTGGAAGCAAATCGTTGCTCTTTTTTTTATGATAATTCTTGCAAATTGACTAAAATATTTAGAGATACTGTTTATACTAATGTTCCGATAAATAATTCCAAGTCTTATCCCCTATGCGCTCGCGCGAGCGGAGACGCGCGGACAGTAGACATCACAAAGTCCGCTCGGATCGGCTTATCGCACTGTGCATTTCCCGCTCCGACTCAACTATGCGTCATCTCTGCACACAGACTATCCCGCTACCTACATACTATGTTGTAATCTCTGATTAGTTTAATGATTGGTTCCTGAAAGTTTTAGGCTGTGGAACTGTTGCGATGAGATTTGGTGTTATCGGAGTATAGAAAACTTGAGCATCGATAGTTGTAGAGGGAAAGCGAGAATTTGCTTTCATTTAGTTTAAAGGGTGCTGCGATAAATAATGATGGATAAATACGGCTCAAATAAATTACTGACTGAAAACCTTTAAATGGAGACTTTTCTACTCTAAAATAAATAAATATTTCCCCTGATACTTATTTATGCTAGTTAAAGATAACGGCTGGTAAGTGTGTCATAAAAGAAGATCAGAATTCAAAGCCTAAAGTTTGATGTTAAACATCAATTAGATCAAAAGAATAAAGCTAAACTGTACACAGAAATTAGTTGAATTTTATAAGAATTAGGTGGTTCTTGTTAAAACAAAATCTAAACAGTTAACCCTATTTGTTTGACTACAATTGGCTGCCCAAGTTTCATCTGTTTCTAAAACACGAAACAAAGTGTCAGTAAAATGTAACAAGCACACGGTAAACGTGTAACAAGAACTCGTTAATAATTCCCCCGATCCCTTAAAGATCCAATTCTCATCCCGCACGCCTCGTGACTCGCCCCGACATTTTATTACCATAATTTAAAACAAATATCTGATTGTGTGTAGCGAGCATTAAAGTGTTAAAGTAGGGATGTATCTATCGAAGGGCCGGTGCGGTATGAAATTGGATGGATTTTCTGGAAATGTTTTGCTTCTTGGGAACAAGTTTTTTTTAAACTTTTTTTTATTGATTCAGCGTTAAGTGTTATAACGCTAGTGAGTAAATTAGCTTTGTTTACAGGAGTTAATTGTAATATTATGTAGTAGCGACTTCTCTTACTTTAGTCGACGCGCTGTGCTGGCCTAGTTGGTATTGCCTACGTAGCTAGTGGTTCTCAGTTCAAATCCCGCTATGGGCAGATATCTGTGTGATTAGCGCGAATATTTTGATTCTTAGTTATGGATGTTTTTTTATGCATTTAATTATATATTTCTCTATACAAGTATTTATATCGTTGTCTAGTACCCAATAGTACAAGACTTACAGTTTAGTTTGGTACCAGTTTAATTGGTGTGATATTGTCCCCTAGTATTTATTTATTAGTTAACTAAAGAAACTTGCTTTTTTTGATGAATCTTGCTATTTTTCCCGTGTTTCAATGCAACATTTAGTAACCTTCATGATTTTTGTAATCTGTATCTCTGCGCTTGCAATTTGTCACCTATCAAATAGACATTGCATAGTAAGTTTTTTTTGAATTATCAAAGGACTACTTAACATTAAAAGAAATCAACCTCTTTCTTCCCAGGGTAGCATAACCCTGGCCGCCGTGTCAAAATGGTGCCGTACCTCAAAACACCGGCTCCAATAAACATTCTGGAGTCACGCTGCCCATCACACGGCACACATGTGCACGCGCATGTGTTGCTTAGCTCGGGAGCTGTACGACTAAATATCTTATTATAATACCTGAAACATTGGGATCCTACGGAAGGGTCCTTTGGTCCACGTTGTTGTTTTCCTCAGTTAATGTAAGATATTTATTCACACTATCTACCAGTGAGCAAAATTTGAGTCTTTCCAATAAAGTTATGTATTTTTTCTGGGTTTTTTTTTAAAGCCAAGTACTATCTTGATTTAAGTAAAAAGTACATTTCAAAGTAGAAAAACGTGGAGATGGCATATACCTAGCATTTGCATACATCACAATCATCCTGCATGGGCTCAATATACAGGTGAAAATTTATGCAATTCGGTCAGGCCACTCCCTAGAGGACACCGTTGATTCCCTTTACTGACCTACTAGTTCTGTAAAATATTTACAATATCTATCTCTAGTTTATTAACTTCAGTTAATAAAGTTCTGATGTTTTGTAATAGGTACTACCTACTAATTATGAAATATGCTTTGCCCTTATATGGGTAAAATAGGTTTATAGTGTGTTTATGAATGTAAGAGGGCTAATATTTAGCATCGGCTCCGGTTGTACCACCAGGTAAGAACTGTCGTAGGCGATACGAGGTTCGTGCGGCGTGCCGCGGGCATCGCGGACGCAATCTTTATAAGGTGGTAAAACATATATTTAATGCTAAACCCGAGCACGAGCGAGTGCGAGGGAAGATGCATGGGACTTTGTATAGTTTGTGGGGTTTTGTTTTAGGAACATATGTTCTTAACAATCAAGTAATAGAAAACAAGCACCATATCATTCGAACAGAAAAATCCTTCAACTGAAAATGATAAAACAAGAGAAAATGCATGTTGCATACACAAATTCAGTTTTTATCCATGCCTTTAAATATTTAGCGTCCCTATGTCGCTTAAATTAGAAAAAAAACACGTTAACTATTGTTTTTTATTCTTTGTTAAGTTCCTGGCTTATCAATCAAACAAATAATCAATCAATAATGATTTACTCTGATTGTCGATTTAACAGAATTATCTATCTTAGTTTAGGTAATCTAAGATGCCTCTTGAATAAAACCATGTTCAGAAGTTCACTGCCAATACTCTATTATTAACGTGACGTCATCAATTAAACCTCATCCAATGTTACTGAGCTACGAATTCAAAACTAGAACTTGAACTATACACGTCCAAATCGAAGTCAACTTTAAAGTCGGCAAGACAATTAAACGTAAATCCATCCAGGCCATATTTCAGAGGGTTAGGATGGGGAGGGTGGTCAGTGTTTGTGATTTGTAAATGGGCAGCCTTAGCCCTTCCTGGAGACGGGGATATATCACGTAACGGAATGATAACTCGGTTTGAGGGTGCGACTAGAGTTGATAAAACCGATTTAGTTAATTATTTATTATAAGCATTGAAAACTTCGTCAAGACTCCTAATGATTTATTATCTGCTTGGTGTTTATAACTTCTTTTCGTCTTCGTTCCCTTGGTCTGTTGGGGCCCGGTGTTATTTACTTTTTTAAGGAAATCTCGAAAGGATAAGAGAAACAACCGGAGACCACAGAGCACCGTCTTATCATTGCTATACGATGAGGAAATGCTACCAGCGTCTGTGGTACTTTGCCACGAGGGCAATCTCTTTTTAAACGATTTAAAAAAGGAACACAGTGTCCTTGAGGATAGGATGATCTGAGTAATTATACTCGATGTAGAAAGAATGCATTAAGAAAGTAAAGTTCGCTGATAGTGACATATTTTGAAATATACTACTGATTCAACTAGCAAACCATCAAACAGGTTTTAAAAAATAAATTAAACAATGGCTATTGCGTTAATTCCCCAGTGATGGTGCGACCAATTACACCTTTGGCACACTACCCCAACTCCACACTGTCCCAGTACCCCCACTGTCCGACGAGATATCTTAAGGGCACAAAGGTTCCCGCAAATTGCCGAAGTAAGTGTAGCGTCCGAACAGAAATACATTATCTGGACTCGAAGGCTGTGTGTCGAAGATTTATTAGTTCAGGCCTTAGATGACTACTCCATTTCCTGGGAGATAAATTAGTGCCGAATTTGGAATTGTTTTGTAAACTATACAGATTAAAATAATATATAGATACTCGTCAAAACACGGTCATTTTATTTTATGGGTTTTGTCGTAGCAAGAGAGGTCTTATTTAATAACTCATTCATATTGTATATGTCCACACACACATAGGTGGATCGTCACCTCATCAACAAACTAAGTTAAAACAAATTCAGTCAAATTTTATGTATTATTATTATCAAATACAGATAAATTGATAATCTGATACTGATAGAAATAACAACAAAACACGTAAAAAAGTCAAGGCAAATAATGTTATAACAACTAGTTGAAATAAGATACAATTTCGTTTCAGCTCTTTATTTATATAAACTCCCGACCTGATGATATATTTTGCTTTAAAATTAATATCACGACCCCAAAGAGTTTTTTAAGACATTGACAAAACCATTTTAAGACCGTCAAATCCAAAACCTGAATACCTTGTATTGGTCCTTTACCAGAGACCTAAAGTACAAAACCACGAACTTAACATGTAAAATGTAAACTTAATTAATGTAAACTTTATTAGGAAAGTACTAAACTCAAAAGTCAATTTCCCTCAATGCTAAATAGGTACCTACCTAATTACATTTAAGCCAAGTATACAATACACGTGTATTCATATTAATCAACGTCGCATGTTAAATAAAAGCTCAACTAGGTCAACTTATCAACCCTTACTCTATCACATTTGAATAACTATCGTCACTTAATTCTTCAGCCGCCATGTTGCCGCGGCCGTTTCCGCCGGAAGTCCAACTTGGACGGATTCAAACTCGGCCGGAACTGGATGGAACGACGACATATATTTCAAATTTGGAATGGGTATTGTCTAAAGTTCGACATTTGGGACGTTTTGTGATAAAGGTGCATTACCTCCACATTTGATGAGGGGCGTTTGTGATGTTTTCTAATTGAGGCAGCTTCCATGTGTAAATAAAATCGTGTGTGGAGTAGACATGTTTTTGTTGAAATGAACGTAAGTTGTACGTTTATTTACCGTATAGCTTCTTGCCTGAACAGCGGGCCTAGTACCTATGGCTGCGTCTATATCGCGTGTCAAATGTGGATAAATCATCCGTCACTATGGTACCTACTAATTTACGAGTCAGGTGACGGATGTCTTATCCACACTTAGTCACACGATAAACGTACACACTTTAAACTGAAATATCTAAACTATCTAAGAAAAATATAATTTATTATTTGTAATTAAATTATTTTCGCACCAGTCCGCCACTGCAGACGATGCAAAAACTGTGCAAATTTAAAAAAATAGAACATTTTGTTACGTACTATGTAATTCACACACGCACGATATTTCAAATATGCTTAAAATATGCTTTGTCTTTATCCATCATTTGCGACAAAGGAACCAGACAAAAAGTTACAAAGCATGTTTTTTTCAAATAAGGCGTTAATAAATAAGGGGATAGCAGTTTACCTGCAGTTCCAAGGTCAAAATAAGTAAAAATTATGGAACCTTAAGAGAAGCTCACAGTATGTGTTGTGATGATGTTCTGACTGGCCAATATCAGCTGACGGAATGTTAGTCTTTGGTGTCCATTAATTAGTGTGAAAACTTTTAATTTTATTAATATCATGCCTGAATATATTCATAATCATTTAACTTAAGAGTTAGGCTTTTGTCGGGGACGTATTGCCACTTTTTTGTTCTCTGACGGCTTTTTTACCTCATTTATACGATGATGATGATGAAGATGATGATATCCTCCTAGACCTATCCGTCAACGGCAAACCCAGCTTATTCCGAAGACGTCAGCGAAGGTGACTGGCAAAGCCAAATTTGGTCTTAAAGGTACGGTTGCATCGCGTCCAATCCAACTGACCTAATAAATTGTAGGTGAAGGTATAGGAGGGCTTTGGACGGTTACTTTTATCAAGGCGGTTTATTTCGAGATCTTCAACACGAGATCTTTCAAAATTCGATACAGCCTTGTGAACAGAGGTACTCCATTCCTGTCTCCATTGCTCACGATCCTCCCAACCATCACCTCCTGGGGCCAGAGCCAAGATGTAAACGCTAATTACGTTTTTTGTTTCTATCATTCAAAATGTAGAAGTATGGGATGACCGTTGACCACGTGGATCATCCATCTTATTTGGCTAGTAAGCCTAGGTTTTCCTCTTTTTTCATCTACTTCGCCCTCCAAAGCCTTTGCCTTTGTGATATATTATCTCTTTATCGGAAGAAAACATTGTTTTCACTGATGTTACCTACTCGTATTAAGTTGAAAGAAAAAACGAAAACTCCCGATATAAGTAGTGCCTAACTTAATCCAAACGAGTATCTACTTTATTTGGTGCAATAACATTACTATTTCAAAATAGGTGTGATATCGTAACTGTGAAATTGCAATTTTCACTTCAGTGGGCTGGCCGATGGCCAATTAAGGCATTCGCTCATTAGGAGCGGTCACCTCGCCGATTGCTGTATTCTCAACAGATAGGGCTGAGATGTACAGAGATAGCTGAGTGGTATAATACAAAAAACAGTCACTAGTACTTTTTCTGTAACATTTAATAAATTACAGGAACAAATACAACCGAACTACCCCTGATTGTTACGTAACATAGAACTCAACAAAGAGTTCATTTTTTATCTTTGGAAGCACAAAGCTTAAAAAAGCAGTGAAGTTCCAAAGCCCTTATACTACAAGCATAAAAAGTGCTCCAGCGAAAGAGCGTATCTCCATGGCACACAAACCTTCGAGTGTTTTAAAAGAACTACTGTTTGTTACTTAACTACCATAGTATGTAGAGGCTTAATACATACAAGACACCTCTACTCCAAATGTTATCAATATACGGACCTGATGAAACTATATTGGATCCCTTTTGGGCATTTTGGCTACGGAACCCTAAAAACTATACATCAATAGGTTTAAAGAAAAACAAATTACTTCAAGTTAACTGGATTTCTTGTTCTATTCATCTAATTGCCTTCACTATATTTTATATTTCGTAGAATAATAATCATATTGCGGTCGGATTGTACACTTCCAGGAAAAATGATGATTAATATTTAAAGGAAATGTCAAGTTTCTTTCAATACCTTTCTGTTTTATTTTTATGCATTTTATTTAAAGTAATATAAACATATCTCTTATTAAGAATAACGGCATGGTTTATTCTTTACAGAAAAAAGACTATTTACTGATGGATGAACTTACTTATGCCTTAAAATTGTTTTCGTAGTTTAATTGTTTATGTTTGTTATTATATCTATGTCAAAATCTACTTCCATCTCAGGCTCCAGGCTCCTCTCAGCATTGAGGCTCTGCCCTGCAACAAGCAGAGCTGGTTGGCCTTTTCGGCATTCGTTTGGCACGTTTGTTTTGTTTTTGTTTTAGAAATAAGGCCCGTACCGAAAAGTTTTTTTACAAAGTTTGCATATTAGTAAAATACTGTCTGGTAAATGTTTTTTTTTTCTGATTATAATTTTCAGTAAGTGTCATTTTGATGTATCAATTCACATTGTTAATTTAGGCTGGGTATTGTTTTAATCAAAAATGGAAGACGATAAAATAACTCTGAGAGAAAATGTTTTGCGAACGTATCTGGAAAATCCTGATTCAACTTTTGCGGCGGTCGGGAATATGGTGAAAGTAAGTCGTGCAACGGTGCGAAATATAGTTAAGCGATACTTGAATGAATACAGAATTCAAGACAAAGCTCGAAGTGGACGCCCGACAGGTCCATCAAGTAAAGCTTTAGAAAAGAAAATAGTGACTGCTTATAAGAAAAATTGTAGTTTATCGGTGCGGGACGTGGCAAAAAAATTGAAAACTAGTACATCTATGGTCCAGAGAGCGAAAGTACGTCAAAATTTAAAGTCCTATAAAAAAGTAAAAGCCCCAAAACAGTCGATAAAACAATTCAATAGTTCCGTTACAAGGTCAAGAAAATTGTACAAGCTGCTTTGCAGTATGAACGGAGCATGCGTTCTCATGGACGATGAGACGTATGTAAAAAAAGATTTATCGACTTTGCCAGGTGATCAATTCTTTACAACCGAATCAAGGGCTAGTATAAACGATCAAAATAAATATATTTTTATGGAGAAGTTTGGAGAAAAATATTTGATATGGCAAGCAATATGTTCCTGCGGAAAACGCACTGGGTCATTTATCGTGAAAGGTACCATAAATGCAGATATTAATGTCCAGAAATGTATAAAAGGTTTTATTTTACCATTTATAAGGCAGCATGAAGGGAATGTGCTGTTTTGGCCCGATCTGGCTACTGCACATTATGCCCGTGCCACACAAGAGTGTCTGGCTTCAAATAACGTGCAATGTGTGTCCAAAGATATGAACCCCCCGAACTGCCCCCAGCTACGACCCATCGAGCGGTATTGGGCATTAGTCAAAGCAGAATTGCGTAAGAACGGTTGACCAGCAACATCAGAGGCAGATTTAAAAAAAAAATGGAAAAAACATGCCAACAAAGTCACCGAAACCACTGTGCAAAACTTAAGGGCAGGCTTGAGGAGAAAAATCCGTTTGTTCAGCCGCAAAACTCTTAAAATATAAAATTTGTATATTTTTTGTAAATGCTGTTCATTATAGTTTCATTAATATCATAAATATAATATGTAAAAAAACTTTTCGGTACAGGCTTTAGTTTATAGTTTAAGTTAATTATTGTTTTTTCAATTTAATTATGTACCTATTGTAATCTTGCACCATAGCCAAATATATATTGTTTCATTTCATTTCAAACATACTTGTTTTGTTTTAACGATAATATTGGCTTTTAATTTGAAATCATACGATTTGAAACCATATTCTATCTAACGTGTATACCGTACCTACAACTTAAAAATTGGGTATATTTGTCGTGTTTATGCACTAAAATGCACTCTGGGCAACTGTGCGGGTTCTAGATTTCAGCCTAATTTTGTTCAAACCTGAAATGCGACACACTCCAGAAATTTAGGCTTTGTTTGCAACTTAGGTTAAATTGTTATATCTAACTAACTACTTCAACGAGTAATTTCTATTTCACAAAATCGCAAAGGAAGACAATTTATAATGGTCCAAGTATTTCATACGTCCACCCCTTGCCACCCGGTCAAGATATGGTCGAATTAATATTCATACGGAGGCCCAGGTGGCAGTCCTGAGAAGGGTGGACGAAGGAATGGACATTAGGGTGGTGATAGGTAAATTAGGGGTCAAGGGTTTGTGGATACAGGGGGAGTGCCTCTGTGAGGGATTTGAGTAAACCCAAAACTGTACGCTAGGAAAGCAGCGGTCGGAGAAGAGTGAAGACGGCATGTGAAGCGTGCTACCGACCTTGTTGTGACGACCTCTACACTGCCAAGAGATGATGACCAGTAAATAAAAACGTTATCTTAAACGTCATCGTTGTTTTCCTTTTCTAGGTTTCTTAGTTACTCGTATGCTAGAAAGTAAATAGGCTGGACGATGTTTAAACATAGTTACTGTTTGGATTTTGGATACTTCCAAGGTTTCAAAGCTGAATAGTACGAACACTATCCATCTCCTTAATATTTCATGGGGCAGTCGACGATAACTTTTGATTTTAAACTTCAAATACCTTTTCTACAATACAAGCGATAACATAAATGTAAACGAAGTGTAACTAAATATATAAATCCCTTGTGATCGGTGTTTACATCCTTAATTATGCGACTCTTGTGCCCTGCTATTAGTTAGACTATAGGAACATTGGCATTATCTACGTGAAGTACCTAACTTTTCTGTAAAAAATTAGCTGGTCTTTTTTCCATATATCTCAATGCTTTTAGTATCAAGCTACCCTTTCCAAGGTAGTTTAAAATGCGATTGAGATTACTTTCATATTAAAAGTCCCCCGCCGCGTCTTTCTGTTTGTATGTATGTTCGCAGTAATCTCAAAAACTACTGAAAGGGCTTTCACGTAGATTTCACCATCAATTAGATATTTGTTCACGGAATGATTTTATGTACCTACAATTAATTCTGGTCTATGTTTGGATGATACTCTTAAGTTCACATAAACCGAAGCGAAGTGAGGGTGGGTCACTAGTAAAGAACTATGTAAGTGAGTGACGATTTTAAAATTTATCAAAGTCTTATAATAGATTTCACTAACAAATGGGAGTCTTAACTTATTTAACCAACTGTTTTCAATGTGAGAACTGTCGTATAAAAGTGTTGGAGTACCTTAAACGTCGCTTGGTCAAAACCGGCATTGTTTTGCCTTCTGCATCCCTACTTAGTCTACCAGGGGTGGTGTCGACCCAAGAAACCGGGGTGGCCCGGGATACGGGCCCTTGTCTTATCTGTGCCCACGCCTGGGGACAAGACCTGATGGATTAACTTCATTGTTCTACAGTCCACTGACGTGGAATTTATAATTGTATGCCGTTTTATTTAATGTTGCCACGACAACGGATTGTGTGTTCAAGGAAATAATAGCTCGAGGGTAATAGAAAGATAAGTGTTAAAAAGAAATTGGATTTGTGTTTGGTTTATTATTACGTGTTAATAAAATTTGCCGTTTTATTTTCTTGGTCATTTCTTACTTTTTTGTCTAAAATTAATTTTCTGAGTGTTTTATAACGAAATGCTAGCCACTTTTGTGGAAAATGTGCTTTCATTTTACAGTGATTATTGTAAAACCGGAATAAATTTGGAATATTATGATGTAAGTACCTACCAAAACTAATCGCCCAACTGGACCGTGAAACATCTTTGTATATTAATTACCTTATCAACGCTTCCCAAACAATACAGAACCAATATTTGTCCCAGATTTGCTGACCGTACCTGAAGGATTCCCTAAAAGGTCGGACCCTCATCAAAGCAAACTAAATTAACGGCTCGAAACATCTTGACCAAGTTATTGTTCGGCAAAGTTCGGAAGCAGTCGGGCGGTCCAAATTTGAAAAACAAACGTTCACTAGTGGACGTATGCAAATAACGTTCGTAAACTAATTATGGGTGGTTCGGGTGGGACAGGGGGTGGTCGGAAATCTTCGTCTTACTCGTATTTACTGTTTATCATTAAAGGCAAGATATTTATGGGTGCTTTTTCTTGTAGCAATTCTTGAGCACATTAGCGACACGCCTGGTATTTAATATAATATGGTAAATTAAATTAAACAAAATTGCACTATGCAAACTAACTAAACTTTCCTGCTTATTTTCTATATTTATTTATTATATTGAATACATGTAGGTATATATGTATATAGGATTATGTTTAGGAATTTTATATATTGATATTTATAGAAATTGCTTTTAGTGTTGTACTTATTTGGCAATTCGTTGTAAATTAATTATTTCTCAATCGCTCAAAGGTTAACTGGAAGAGATCCCTTAAAAGCATAAGTTCGCCTTTGTACATCCCTGTTATATTTTTTGTCTATTTTATAATTGTTATCTCTTGTTTGTACAATAAAGTGTTTACATACATACATACGGTCTATAATTTTCATTGTTGTTATCGTTTTCTACCGAAGTCTAGTAGTTTTGTCCGTTTTTTATCTGCCTATTAGGTATACATACTAATATATTTGCTTGTCAGGAGAACTGATAATGACTCGTATTCTTACATTCCCATTGAAAGAATATTTTTTTTTCCCAAAACGCAGTATCATTGTACACCCTTTAAATGAGCGTTTCCAATTTCCTTCGAAAAGTTAAAGTCATGGTCCCACCACATATGTCACGGGAAATACACTTCTAGAGGCTTGAGAATAGAGGTGACGTGGCAGGAATGTTTGTGGTTATGATGTACGGGTAGAAATTGCGTAAAGCTTGTTGGGGAGCTAAATCTAACCTGAGTTTTTTTAAATACTGATTTTTTTCTTGGATATTTGATTAAAAATAAACCTTTAATGGTGAAACTGAGTCATACGATGGTAACGAATGGTCTATAGTGTTTTTCCTTCATTTGCATTGACTTATGCCACATTCTGAATCGACCACCTGGTGAAGATCGTAGTAATTTACTGAATTAAACGGCATGGAATTGCGGTGGCCAAATGCGTGAACCCCCAGAGATGAGTCTTTGAAGGAGTTATTATGTCCAACTCAGGAGGTAGATGGATTTTAGCTGACATGGACGACAGGTGTAGGTAATGGGTGATGCTGTTTGCGAGTCGCTGTTACTTCCCTATAGTTGTTGGTACAGAGAATGATACTGTTTTATACCTACCTACGCTATGGTTACAAATCAACAGGGATTTTCAAAACCCTCTGACCTTGTAATGTTCGCTGAAACACAGACCCGTATGTTTCCCCGAAAGGGTAGGGTGTGCTGTAGCATAAATGATCACCGGGCATTGACGAAGACAAATGACAGTCGATGTCGAACTTACACAGAGATAAGGTAGGCTCAAATTAGCTGCGTTTTACTTGGCCAACTCCGCGCATTTTTCACTGTCTGAAGGGGTGGGCAACGGGGTCAAGACATGCGTTGGGGGTTAAGTTAACTTAAGTTGGGTTTTAGTTAACTAAAGCGAAAGGTGTGGTAGTTTAATGAGTAGTACCTGGGAGATCGAGCGTCACTCGGGTTAATACGAATTTTCTCGAAGATGACAATTTGACAAATCGCTTTCTTGCCCCAAGACACTCGTATATAAGTAGCGTGATTACAAATATTGCTCGTATAGATTCCTTAAAATCACGATTAGCGACTAGTGCCTTATAATTTTTGTATCGCCTTTGATGCTCAGATGTTTTGGAGTCACTGTATCATATCACATCCCATTTATTCAAATTGGTCCAATACTTTAAGAGCTTACCTTATGTAGACTGTTATACTTCACTTTTTGTACCTACAACAATTCAGTTCGGTGAAAAGTTTTTATATCAAAAATAAATTATGTACAATTTACGTAGGATTGTAGCTTGAAAATCATCTGAAAAAATTAATGTAAATTACGGGATCTTAGAAGAGTTGAGAATTCCACGTAGGCTGATACCGCATAAACTCTGCTCAAGTTGATTTACAGTAGAATTGTTGACTGAAGCCGCCCACACAAGGCCGCGAGCGTTCGCAGTAATCGTCTGAAAATTAGCTTTGACCGCGTATAAATATATTAAGTCAATCCAGTTAAAACGTAAGGTTTAAGACAAAAACGTTTGGCGTGGTTTACTACCCCTGCAGACAGCAGTTAATAGTGAGCCGATTGTGGCCTTATCCGATATAGAACATGTACGAAAACACATTTACCTAGTCGGTAAAATATTTTAAGGTTCAGGAGCCCTGTTTTAAATATACACACATTCAAATAGTTACTGTCTAACAATGCTTTTATTTCACTTTGTTTTAAAGCATCTAGTTGTCATATGTTTCAAGACCTTTAGACGCCTTTACTCTCAAGTTGATGAGAGTTTTTACAACGACTACAAAATTTATCCAAAATTTATCCATTAACCTTTTGAAAGTTGACGTTGCCTGTAGTCCTCATAAGCTGTCTCGTGTCTAAAACGCCACAAAAGCTTACAGTTGTCACAGGTACGGCTTAAAAAAAGAATATTTCGTATGATTTAGGTGAGTTTTGTTACCGACATATTTGTATTATCGTTTTGAAAAGGTATATACCCTACATATTGAAAAATAATTAATTACCGCTGCTCGTCTATGACTTAACACTCGGTCAAGTAACATAGTGCGAGTACACGGCTTGGGCAAGTCAAACAGCAAGCAGGACGGAGGAGGTACGGTTTGTACAAGGATAAGTCGTGGGGTAGTGTTTTCCAATTTGAGATGGGTAAGTCGAGTGGTCAGTTGTGGATGTTTAGTAGTGGTAGAGGCGGCGAGTCGTTTGCTTTATTTACTGTGGAAAGTAGAAAGAGGTTGGCCGTGTTAGCGCTTTCGAGAAGACTATTCATAGCTATAAATTCGATGAGTTTGAAAGGTCGTCTAACTTCGTTAAAATCAAAGGCTTTTTGAAAAGCTATTTTTATAGCAACACGTTTTATAATCAAGAACAGTTGCAGATTCTGGCTAAAATACTTCTAATAAAAATAAAAAGAGTAATTTTTCTTGGCGTTGGTTTTATTCTTAGCTTTGGATTATTTTTATTAAAATAAAATGAAATATCTTGAGCATTTCGTACAAATTAATTTTGTCCTATACTTACTTAATGAAACATTGCACAAAACCAACTTGCAAAGGAAGGCCTATTGTCCTAGACGTCTTTCACCTGTAAAATGGAATTTAAATATCTGTTTAAACTTACATAAATAATTACAATTACGTAGTAAAACCCTTTCCAAGCAACCTTACCTGTCTGTGTCTTCGTAGTTCTGCAGAAGGCTGTACCTTAAATCTTGGCACCCGCACCTCGGGGTACCGCGTCCTGAAGACGCCTTGCGACGTATTAGGAGAATACCGCTACTGAAAATTTCAATTTTCATTTTTTTATTTTTTATTGTTGGAAATTTAATATTTAACATATCAGCAGATCATATAATAAACGTGCAACTACTTAAACAAGCAACAAAAAAAATTGTGGTCAATGTTGAATGGCGCTCCCCGATTGACCAAGGAAAATTACATTGTTATATAAGGAAAACGTGATTACATGTGAAATTACAGTTGTCTCAAGCGGCTACTACGATATTAACAACATTAGATTTTGGGTTAAAATAAGAGCAGGCCGAATTGCCAATTTGGATTAAGTACTCGTATTCGCAGTAGTTACTTTTTCCAGTACCTTATGATGGAAATATGACTACTATTTTCGTACTGAAAGGTAGCTGCTCAAGGTTCATTATTTCTAAACTCCTTTTACCCGACTCTCGAAGAAGGAGGGTTATGTTTTGATATGTATGTATGTATGATTCCTTGTTCCCTCATGGAGGCTCAACGGATGTTCCGATGTGTCTATAATTTATAAATAAATACCGAAATGGCGGATTTAAAAGTATATGCTCTATTACGTGGGTTTGTATTCTAATCTTGCTTTTGTGTACTATGTCTATCGTAACGTATATTTGTCAAATATATGTTACGAATTTGAGAATGTCTCTGAGTAGGCCACATAGAAGACATTTTAGGTATGCATTCCATTTTCAAACTTGTGTATGAAAAACCGTCACTAACTGACTACGGCCGTTAGTAGTTACATAACTGAGATGTATTTTCACCTAGTTAATGATATTAAAATCAAAAACACTCCTCGAAAACCCATTTACCTGTTTATTTCTAATTAATCCCCCCCCCCCGCGGGTGGTCAGCCGGGGTCAAGGGGGAGGGTGGTCAAGGAGTTGCCGGCTCATCCCGGGGTCCAATACATTTCATATTCCGTTGACAGAGGCGCAATAATAACGGTACCGGCAAGACATAGTTGACGGGCCGGACCTAGAGTTGCTGGAATAGGTTAGGTTTATGTGTTTTGCAGGGTTCCTTACCCGAAGGGTGTCAGGTGGAACCCTATTACTGAGCCTTCGTCTGTCCTAAATGTAAAGAGTTGTTGCTTTTGAATTGTAAGAGGATTACTTTTTTTCAGTCTTATTACGGGGATTACCTAGCATAAAGCAACTTTTTTTCAACATTTTTTTATTACCTACAAGACGACCTACAAGCGTCTGATTATTGTACAAACCCTATAGAAAAATAATCGCTATTTCGATTCGAAATCGAAATTTAATATACGTACTGTACGGCGGTACGGAACCGTGGGTGCGTGAATCCGATTCACACTTGACCGGAGGACACTGATGGTAAAAACTTTTTCATTCTGGTTGCAAACAAAAGGGTGTTATGAGTTCAACGTATGTATCAGTATGTCTGTATTTGGCGTTGTAGCTTCAAACGGATCAAATCAAATCAAATCAAATCAATCTTTATTTGTGTAGAAAAAGGGTTATTACAGGAGGTAGTTACAAAATATTATTACAATTGAACCGCCTTCTTCAGCTGTCGATGCACAGCATGCAAATTTATAGTGCTAAAGCTAGCAATACTTAGGGACTAGGTAGGAACACATGCACACACCGCACCACCCTAGTAACTTATAATTAGGGGTTTTTTGATCGGAACGGAGACGGAAACCAAGTCGTACGAGTTGTATCAATATAAAGTTAGTTTAATCAGACATGTTCTTAGCTAGGTTTCTTGGAAATCGGTTGAGTCGTTTAAGAGACGACTGTAAAAGTAGGGGTCGCAATTATAGGGGGTTTTCATCTATTTATTTAGTAACTTTATTTAGATTGTTTTAGACACAGGACACTATACTGTATTGTTTTTATGTATGTAAACACTTTATAGTACAAAAGAAAAACCAAAACAGACAATTTATTTAAAAAAACAGTGCTTCATTTATCCGTTTAAGCCTTAAACTTTAAGGGATCTCTTGCAGCCAACCCTTGAAAGATTAAGACAAGTGAAAGGTCATATTAAACTTCAGAGTATAACAAATGATAACCATGACAATGACAAGGTTCTAGGTAAGCTCATTGTTTTTATAGGGTAAGTGAACAGAGGGCCCAGACAAGATGCATTACGCTATAACTATCGTTTCTATTCGTTGAGTTTTTAAACCAATCGCGTCACTGGCACATCACGTGGCTATTCGTATCACGTCATCTACCAGTGACGCGATTGGTTTAAAAACTAAACGAAGAGAAACGCTAGCTAGTGTAGGACATTTTCATAGTTGCTAACATTCTAAAGAAGTTTTTATCGTATCTATATAAAAAAGTTTGTATTAAAGTATTCCTTCCAGCACTTACGATTGGACATCTCCACTTGACCAATAGTTGGAAATAGTTGAATTTGAAGACGCCCGGAATTTACGAGTGGTTCTGACCCTATGGGCGCCTCCAATAGAATATTAGGAATTTGCAAACCATTGCTCGGCAACAAATTACACCTGTGTTCGACAACCCTATAATGATTAATATACTTAGAACAATTTATATTAACTGACTAATAGTTATTTTAACCAATACTAGATTTAGACTATAGAAGAGTAGAAAAGTAATGTTTAATTTTATGGTAAACAGAAAGTTGAAAACACTATACGACTTTTACTACACCCTTAATTTAACTTATAATTTGTATGTCCTATCTACATTTTTTATTTACCTATCTCTTCTTTATTGTCACTTAAGTACCTATCTTACAAAATACACATTTACAGGCTGATGTTTTTCATCAAACGCAACACTTTTCACCTTTTAATTTAATATGTTACGAGAACTAAGTCATAACTAAATCAATATTCCGTCTCTCAACCAAGTTCAGGCTACGACGGCTAAAATGAATTCTCAAATTGAATTCATACGTAAGCTATTGTCCGGCGGGGGTCCGTCTTACCCCCATAATTGGGCTTTGTGTGTGTGAGTGCTAATTGAATGAAGCTTGTGAGTATGATTAGAATGTGTTATGATTAAGATGAGAGCGGTATAGTTTAAATTTGGTTTTATCAGCGTTCTTTTGACAAAGAGCCTTACCTAAAATCAGGTGAGGATATACGTAAGTACCTCAAAAAATACCAGGTATAATTCTCGGTAGGACAAGGGCACAATTGCCTTAAGTTTAATAAAATGGTAAAGGTCAAAAATACGAGAAAATATTTTTAAGCATTGTGCATGTGAATGTGATTTCAGTCATTAAGCCGCTTTGCTTTCTTTATGTTGATAATTTATCATAAAAATTTATTGCAGAAATAAATAATTAAGTAGTAATGACCCTTGAATTATTAAAGTTTTCCAAATGACTAAAAAAAACTAATTATATTTTAAATACTGTTTTATTATTTTTTAACCCTTTATACAAATGAAGAATTCACGATAAATACCTATTTTAAACTGGGAAAATGTTCAACTGAATTCATAACTCTGGTCGACCAGACACCCTCACACCCACACAGTGTCCGTCTTAGAACGCCAATTATTCCTCTTCACGTGTTATAACTAACCCCATTTAAATCCTTAACTCCTCCAAATGCACAGATAGATTTATTAATAAACGGGGAGGCAGGGGGCGAAAGGCCTTAGGGGAAGGGGGGCAGGGGAAACTTGGCAAACGTAAGCCGTGTGCCGGACAGGAGTGGTCATAACTAAGATATTTTGACCGTCAAGAAATTTCTTGGCCGTTGGCATAACTAGGTGGGCTACAGGATGTTTTGTTTTGGAGTTTTAGTTTTAGGTGGATTTTGATGTAAGTTGTTCTAAAGGAGAAAAATATTAAGAGATAGATTGATTAAAGATTATTGTTAATAGCCAATATTTCCGTAAAAAGATTTAGTCAAGGGTAGTCTTCAAATTTCAAGTTCAATTAGTTTTCAATGAAATAAAAATCTAAGGTTTAAAACATTTATTCCAGGCCCAAATATGGAAGCTTAATAAGGTCACGGTTTGTAAAATACATGCATAATACTGTTGTAATCATTTAAAATAACTGTTCCCTCACTCACTTATTTTTGAATCCTCCCACATTCTAATACGTTTAACACAAAGACACCATAGCAAAGTTCCTTACCCTACAACTCTATTCTAAACCGCGTCATAATGAGCATAACTTCAACAAATAGTTCTGTTATAGAATCACCCTGTACCTGACAGAAGCACCAACAGGATGAATACATTTGTATCTCACAGACGTTTGTGTATGGAGCAATATTAAATTCCAACTGACCAGCAACTATACATAGAGCGCATTTACAGCATTATATACATTGCAAAACTAGCTGACGGTACATTCCTATTGGGACTAAGTTCAGACGAAGAGAAGTTAGTTGGATATTATTATGGCAATCAGTAGAGAGTAGGCTTTTATTTCAAACTGCGTTTATATTTTTATTAGTTTTTAAATTAATTAAAAATTTGTTAGTTTAAAAATTAAATAGATGTATTCTTTACAAGTCGATAGGTAAGTATTCAAAAAAAGTACGTGTTAATTTTGCATTGATGGGTGTTTTCTTTCATCATTTATAACAATAAAATGATTTTTTTTGGGTAGTTACTATAGTGATTTAAACAATCATAATGGTAGCAAACGTACTTAAACATCGACTTTTTTCTTATTTCATACAAAAATCTTATACTTTATTGCTTTCTGAGCTTTAAGCTTTTGTTTTTTTTATTCACTTAAAATAAAGGCTCTATCTAAGAGGTCAAACTAGAATCAACCCTTTCTATCCAGAACTTGGAATTAATTTTATATGCAAATATATTTTACGCACTGCTTTCGTAACTAATGCCGACCCCGGTTAATATTCGACTGCGATATATAAATTTCGCCTAGGTTATCACTTCACAGTCACCGGAAAGTAGTTAAATGGAAGTGTATAACTAGGTTGAAGATTGATGCAGGAACAATAGTTAAATTTATAATGGAGTCCCCAAAAGTGTAATATAGAGTTTATTTTTGTATAGTTGGTTTTCTTTTGCACTTACCCTGAGTTGTGGTTTTTTTCTATGCTTATGAGTATTCACGACATGATGGCGCAGTTCTGGGTTTAAATCCCGGTTAGGGCAGGTATTTTGTGTGATGAGCGTGAATATTTGTTCCTGAGTCATAGATGTTTTCTATGTATTTAAGTAGTACCCATAGTACAAGCCTAGACCTTAGCTTGGGACTAGGTCAATTGATGTGACATGGGCCCCTGATATAATTATTTATTATTATAAGTCATTTCTGAACATACGAATGTTCTTCGCGTATCGTTCTCTAGTTCCCAATTACTCCTAGAACATGCTTAAAGCTGGGTTTGGGACTAGACCGTTTGTCTAGGTGGGTTGTTTAATGATATTTATTTGTTTATGCAATATTCTTATGATTTGTCTTTAAGTAAGATAAATAACAAGTTTTGTAACAGCCTTTCTTTTTTTACTTTTGTTTTTCTTGAAATCTTATCACACGATATAAATAAAATAGGAGCTTTGATGTTTTAAGAAAGAAATATAGCTGTTGATTTTATGTTAAACTCGTTTTTCATCCGAGCAGGGGTTATCTACTGGAATTACTGAAGTATACGAGTACAGGGTGAAATCTAAGTCGTGATTCCAATGATCACCTCTGTGTTCTACCCACGAGTATGGGACCAACACTGAAATATCGAAAAAAAAAACAGCTGTTTCAGAAAAGCTGTGTGTTGTGTTTTTCAGAAAAGTTCAATACGCACTCGACCAGAATGTATGAAGCAGCTGATTTTTTTCAATATTTCAGAGTTGGTCCCATAGTGAAAGTTGTTGATACTCGTGGGTAGAACACAGAGGTGATCATTGGAATCACGACTTAGATTTCACCCTGTATTATCTTTACCGTCAGATCTTTACAGACAATGGCCCAGCTGCGATTTGATCCCAAACTACACACACAGTAACTTTTCTCTTAACCCATCAAAGTGCTTCCTAGGGTGCTTTAAGATAAGGATAAAGATAAAGAGACATTTATTCGCAACAATACAAAACCACATTAGGTACATGGATACAAAAAACAAGACACAGAGACACTAGCATCACGATCAAAATGATTTTTGATTTTTTACCGTCATCTTTACGACAAAGTATATTTTTTTTGCTGACTTAATATCTATTGCTGTTTATGTAGCAACGATAAAAAAGCTACAAAACTATTTACAAAAATGATCTATATAGGGTGATCATTCACAAAAGAAAACTTTATCTAGAACAAGTAATATGTACAGGGTGCTTCTTTTAAACTCAGCAACTCGAAGGGCTCTCAACGATCCTGCTAATGACTATTAGTGACCCTGAGTGAAGCCCTAGGAAGCGTAATGGGCGATTGGCACCTGAAGCCGTTAGGGCCCACTTGGGCCCAACTCCTATCCGTCTTGCCCAAATTTACTTTTAGCGAGTTAAAATGTGGTAGAATTGTCAAGAGTATTAAAAAAACAGCATTTTTTATTTTTGTTCTAAAAATTACAATTTTGCGTAAAAATTACAATGTAGCGTTTTTTGGTGTAGTATTCAAATTTACTTAGTTATTACCTCTACATTTAAAATTAGAAGCTATGAAGCAAACTGTTTGCTCTCTCTGTGAAGTAAAATCGTATCCTTAAGAAACCTTGCACTTTATGTAAGTGCGAGTTGTAATTGTTAAACCATGATTATTAGCCAGTATTATGTTATTAAGTCTGGGTAGCCGAGAATAACTAATATCTTAATAAAATCCTTTAATCTACATCTGAAATTAAAGAGCCGGTTTGCTAAATTAGTAACAATCTTTTCATTTTTGCCTCGACAAGACCAGGTGGTGGACAAATGGTTTAGATACATTTGTTACGGTAGTTACCTAAACGCGACGCGGAAGGCACGAAAATGACACACATCACTGGTACGAGAAACAAACTTACACATTTAGTCGCTAATTTTACACGCCTTTTCTACACATCTCTTAACTCTGCGTACAACTTAAACGATGTAAGTAAGAATCTTCGAACTGTAGTTAAGTGTACAAATTACTTAATTTGAGGTTAACTGGGCCGCGATCCGTCAAGTTGAACCGATCGGGCGTGTGTTGGTTAAACTACAGTTTAATTACGCTTAGTTAGGCGAAAGGTGAATTAGTTACTGAAGATATTTGGAAATTGTATACGATACAAAAAAAAAGAATAACCATGGTGTTGCTATGGTTCTCACTAGTTTTATAAGATTCAATTTAGTGATAAATGTTTTCAATAATAGTGCATTGTCTGACTACTTCTTATTTATTTGTTGATTTACGACCTAAATATTCTTTATTGATAATAATTTATTATAGTCATAATTAAACTAATTTATACGTCAATGAATTATTCAAAAAACACATTAACATCCTCTGCTAAGTGTCTTTCAATGGTAAAAAAAACATTACACATTTTTGTTAGGTAACATTATCATTATGATAAGAATTAGAAAGATGTATGAGGGATTACCTCATACATCTTTCTAATTCTTCATACATCTTTCTATAAAAACTGTGCAAAGCCACTGAAGCTAAGACGTGTCCCTAGCCAGGTGTAGCCAACATAAAAGAAGCAAATCTACGATCGCACGAGGGCGTTTAATTTATTTATTGTTGTTCTAATTCACGCAAAATCGTGGCGCTTCGATCGTTACTGCTGCGCAGACGCTGCTGTGAAGTCGACTTCAGTTTTTATGAACATTAATCTCTTTCACTGTATAAAATTTAAACCATAGGATATTGTGTAAACAATCAATGGTCGTGGTTGGTATATTTTTTAAAATTGGCTTTTAAAATTAGTCATTATGTTGACTGTACCTTGAATGCAGAGTGATTGCCTACGATTAATTTGCATCAGTAAATTGTGTTTATGACTTACTAAATATATGAAACAGGGTTCTTGCCATATCTATTACCGTTGTTCGGCGCTCGGGGTATACATTTGTTTAGTAATACGATTATTACATCAAAAAAAAGGAAAGTAAAAATAAGTACTAAAGTCGAGTAAAACTTTAAATACTTTAAGGCTTAATTAAAAACAAAACGTTGTGAACGTAACCTTAACCTAAGTTAATAAAAACATGTTTGAATACAAATATAACTTTAAACAAAATGGTAACCAAAGCCATATGATTTCCTAAACAAAAGAAAGAAAAGAAGGAAAAACGTTTATTAAATGCAAGAAAAAAATATAATAATTAAAAATAGCATGACAACAAAGAGATTAAAGGCAACAAGCTTAGCAAGAGCCCACGACGTATAGTCACAGCGATTTTCAGCTGGACCAATGAGTTTACGGTAAAACAAGAGTTTACCTGACAATTTATACTGATAATTAACTTTCTCCAACCTGTTTGTGTGTATTAACAATATAATTATTCAGTGTTATTGCACTGCACTGTACCGCGCTATTGTGTCGGACGGTGCATCGCGGGAACCGACACATTGCACTCTCGGACCCTATTCATAGTGCAACTAATAATATGAAGTAGTTTTTTGAAACTGTATGTGTATTATAAGGGTCTCTATTGACTGCATTATTATTTTTAGTCATAATCTGTTTCAAGTCATAATTTTTGCAAGTCATAATACATTTTTCTCAGGACACGGTTAATTTTTCAGGATTTTTATAAAACTAACCTAACCTAACCTAACTAATCTACACGATAAACGTTTATTAAAAACTCTAACTTCACCCTGAAATAAGTAATTAAAAAAAAATGTATGACTAACAATACATTATGACCAACGATATGTATGGCAGTCAAAGGGATCCGGTATTTTAAACTTTCAGAATATGTCGTTACAGATTTTGAGCGTAATTTGATGATTATTAACTTCTGTTTGGGTACTGCTCGTAATTTTATAGGAACCTTACTACGTAGAGCAAGACCGTTAAATAAATGTTTGGAAAAAAATATTTGGAATTTTTCGGTTTCTCCATCACGTCATGTCTCGGTCCCACATTTTAAATCATGCTGTATTTTCTCGGAACTATGAATATCAAACACTAGAACTGGCCCTTTAAGTGGCTCAATGTCAGATCGGGCGGGAACACGAATTTCACAATGTTTATATAGTTTATTATATTTTCACAGATTATTGCGCCTGCTTAGTATTTACGATCAGAGATGTTCTGCTTCTTTCATTCCCAAACAATGAATCGGTTTTAAAATGCCAAATTGTAACGGTTTTTTTTCTAAGCTTTTTTAAATTATTGCTGACCATTTTCATTCACACAGGATGTCCTAAATCCATAGAAATGACGATCATAGAAATTAAATATGTCAAGTGCTACAGTTTGGCACTTCCAAATTAAACAACTTATGATTGCCGACGCTATTCTACTTCCCAAAAAACTGAATCGCTCAAAATCCACAGTTGCTTGTCAACACGATCCAGCACGAACCGGTTATTACCTGTAATTCCTGAGTATTACTCCAAACGCCGGGATCACGATGTTCAAGCAAATAGACGTCCATTGCTTGAGCATTGCTCTAAATCACGAGTGGACCGCGTATCAAGATCGGCCAGACCGGGATGCGCTAGGGGGAGTGCTCACTGGGTACTGGATTAGAAAGACTAAGAACAAACTCTTGATTTAACGGACTGCCTGGCTGACAGACAGCGCAAAACCTATGAAATTTTAAATTTATGTATACTCCTGTAGTGTACCTATATTTAGTACTTATTAAGTGCTCTAAACGGGAAGATACAACGATCAATGGAGTCAGGACGAAGTCACTGGCACATAGTTAAAAAGCATGAATGAATGTTTACTTTACTGATATTAAAGGATAGCGATGTATTGTAATGTTTTTTATTATTAGGAAGACTCAGGTTTTGCATTCTGCCACTACCTATGCAAAAAGGATGCTTGAACTTTTTAACTTATAGTTTTTAAAAAATATTTTTGACTGGAACGCAATTCGTTTCATCATCAAATTAAGACAAATATTTTCGCTTCGGAATATCAGCACGCAGCAATATTTACTCTCCTTGGACGCTTTACTAACTCAATGCAGTGAAGAACCGCCTTAACCCCGTGGATTACCGCAACCACAATACGTTACTTGTTAAAATATGTTCCTGCAGTTAATTTTGCTCAAGATAAGCATATTTTATTTATTGGACTCCGGCATAATGGTGTACTTAGCAGAGATAACACATTTACATGTGTTACAATGCGAAATAGACGTCATGGGATTACTTGAACTTCATCTTGGGATTTTGCTGCTTTAACTTTGTTTTGTTTATAATCATCCTGTACTTATACTTATGTTATATTTGGTGGATTTTAAATATCAAGCCGTAGAATTGTTGAAAAATAAATTGTTAATTAGAAGAATTAAAAGTATTGCTAGATGTTTAGGTTTAGCAAGGGAAATAATCCTTCGAAATAATTTCATTGTATTTTTATTAGCATTTTTTTATAACATGTGATGTGACTAGTAAGAACGACAATATTATAATTAATTAATTACGATAATAGCACTACGGTACAACAACTAATATTTGAATTGTAAGTAATAATATTTTCACACCAAAAGTTGTTTTTAAGGGCATTTTATTTAAGCAGGCCGTTTTCAGATAAAAATCAAAATTAATCTACTCGGTTATTGTGCTAGTACGGTCACCTTTTTAAGTAGTGGCACACATTAGTTGTTTGCCACTTCAACGTTAGAACTGCTGCACTAATCTGTCAAAGGCCTCAATGCGACAAGGTACACAAGTGTGCTACTTAAACATAAATATTATCAGCTAAGATATTTTCTTTTGCGCTATGTTAAATTTTAGCACGCTTTATTATAATTAGCAGATTATAATTAAATACCTCAGGTTTTTTAAAAGTAGGTAACTGTTTTTTTTTTAGTTTTAATCACAAAATAATTTAATACGGACGTCAAACAACAAGATTATCTAACAAAATCAATTATAGCACAGCAAACGAGAACATATAATGCCTCCCCGACCTTTGCACTCCTAAACAACCTTAGATCTAGCATCAGCCGGGAATGTAAACATCCAACCATCTCCTAAGGCGCCATCTATAATTTTCTAACAATACCATCAATACGTCCAAAATATGAAGACCTTTCAAACTATACTAATATCCCCCGCGGCTACCCAGTGGCCGTACCAAGAGGGGGCGTAAGAGGTCTAGGTTGGTTGGTTCTGGAGTACACGCTCGATCGATCTAGCTCCGATCTGAGGATATTGCATATTTATCAACCTTTGACACTGGTAACAACGTGAAGGTAACATCTTCATGGAGCAAAAAGTTTAAAACAAACAGACATTAGGGTGTTTGAACTCGGCGTGCGGGAGTGTGGGAGGCTGGAGGATCCGGGAGTTTGCATGCGCTTTATGACGTGTTGGCTTGTGCATTCGTGCATACATATTTTGACAAAGCAAATGCTTGTGGGTTCTAAATAAAAGTGGTAATAATTTAAGTATAAAAATTACCTAAATTAGTGATGAATGAGAGGAAGAGGATGATAGTGTAAGTACATTGATGATAGGACTGCCAGGTGTTTGTCTTTTTATCAATTTTTTTAATTTAATTTTTTTTTCCTTTTTCAAGCTTTATTCATCAAAAAAGTTCATAGTGTTTTTACCAAGAAAAGACTTAGGTATCCCTACAGTGGGCACGTCACGCATTGGCCAGCGTCAGTAAGTGGTATTGCGCAAGCTGCTTGATATTCGCGCGTGACACGACCGGGCCCCACGGACCAATTTGCCGTAATCGCACTACACCGATTACCGATTAAGTATTTTAGTATTTACTATTCTGGGAACGGTTTTTAGTGATCGGTAGGAGATTTTTTTGGGATTTATTATGTGGATGGACAGTAAGAGTCATATCATAAGAATCATTTTAAGATAATTATGTAGGTAGGTACCTACCTATTCGTTGCTGTTTATAATGTTGTGAAACTACCTATTCAAATTATGGAAATAATTTATTAATTTACCCACTAAGTTCTTGAACTCTTGATGGTCAATTTGCTGTTGTGCTTGTGTCTAGGAGATTTAATTTAAATGAGATATTACTAACATTTGGTTTCTGTAAGTGATACAGATATCAGCCAATATCGATAGTCTCTGGGCATTGACAAGGGCATTGAATGTTTACATATGCCATGACAAATAAGATTCGATGGAATTTTTCAGAAAATAAATTATACCTAGCGCGTAAAAAGGTTAAAGAAGAGACCCTCGCGTCTGCAAGTTTTTTGATGTTAGCTTTTTTAAATAAACCCGTTTTGGTAAGTGGTAACTGTCTTCATCTTAATGTGTGATATTATGATGTATCAATCAATAGACTAGAATTTGACCTGCGTGACTTCCTCTACGTACAACTCTTATATTTTATCTTTGTAAAAATATCAATTTCCTACCAAAAGATACGTCTTGTAACGCTAAGTTTAAGACTAATTTATACACTAATTGTTCTTAAAATACTTTTAGTAGGTAGTTTATCCGTGAAGGGGATAAATAACAAAAGGGTAGACAAACATATACCTCGTCAAAAGGTAAGTAAAGGTTCTTTGGTTTAAAAGTCAATGTTTTTAGATGGGGAATCTCAACTCCATTAAAATTAAAACATGTTGTTTGCACTCACAACACATACAATTACCCAATACTTGTTTACGTGTGATTCTTCAAACAATGAATTTACCGTTCACATAATCACAGCGTGCTCTTATTACGTGGAGTGGTTCAATTGAATTTTTGTATGAGAGATGTAAATCTTAAGAGGGCTTGATGAAAGAGCTTAGTGAGGTTAGTTTAATGACGAAAGATCGAAATATGAAGAAATATAAAATGGCGCTAAGATGCACAGCAATTCATTATTAAAATGTATAATACTAATGACGCCAATCGATGAAAACCTGTTACCACCAATTTTTTACCACTGGTAACAGCTGGGATTTTTCTTTCCCAGTAGTTACCACCAATTTTTTTAGGGTAAGAGATTTGGTGGTAACTGCTGGGGTTTTTTATCCCAGCATTTACCACCAAATATTTTAGTGGTAACTAATCGGTAAAATATTCCCACTTGTTACCACCGAGTACTTTACTATGTTAAAGCTCTATAATAAATAATTAGATTTTACAGTTTCTTAATCATGTCCCTCGGATATAGGCCTCCAATTCCTTCCACTATCACCTTTGCACCTTCGGTCCTTTGTCGTCCTTCACCAACCTTTTGAGAGTTCTTCCTCCGAACGATTCACCAGCCCAACTCTCTTTTTGCTGTCTCTAGATCTAGATTCTGTATCTAGAATTTCCCACAATGACCATAACATGTGTCTGCGTTTTAATGAGTTATCTTTGAACTCACTTCAATACTACACTTAAATAGCAATGTATATGTTGCAGAACATTCCAAGAAGTTTTGCAATATTATCACGAAATCAATGAAAACTTTTGTGAGCTACGAGAATATTCGCTCTTCATATAAAACATAACAATATTCAACGAAGTTACTGGGAATTTATCATGAGATATACTATCATAATTTGAGAAGTTTCTCGTCTGTCTGATGCTACGTTAAAAACCCCGAGCCCTCTTGCATTCACCAAAATCACAACTAAAGCGAAAGATTAGTTCATTCCTTGAAAACCCGTTTTAACAACTTCAGTTTCCCTCTAAGCTTTATATCGAATTAGCATTTCTAGTAGCGTGTGTGTATTATCTGGGGTCAAGATCTTATCACCCAGATCTTTAACATACAAGTGAAGGTAGCGTGTGTGTAACAAATTTCACGATAATTCCAACTAGAGTTGCTACAGGTCTTTATTTTTGATATAACAATATATCGATGTAATAGCCAAATAAAATTTTACAAAACATCCAGGAATAAAAGCTGTTACAATAAAGAAGTCTTCGCTTCGGAGTTAAAAGATAATAACGTTTGAATTCTAACAATATACGTATTATATAACAATTATAACTGTTCATGTTGTTAAACTGATCTCATAAATATAATTAGTATTAAACGTCGATGTTTTTTAAAAATAGTACAGAGATAGAGATTTAACAAAACGTTCACAACGCGTCAGTTTTAACATTGCGTACATAATTTATGCATTTACAATTTACATCTTTTCCATCCTTATTTGAAATCATTTTTTTTTTTAAATTTACCACTTATTCATAGATAAAACACAGTTTAACGCCTAAAATCTCTATTAAAATGTCTGTCAGATTCCTGCCACGTCGACTATCGATAAAAACTCAACCAAAACCTTAGGCTCTCAAGAAGTAATGTCGATAATCAAAACGAGGGCAAGCTCTAGCGACTTTTGTTTAGTTTCGGAAGTAGTTTGAGTAATGACACACATTGTTCTGCGGTATCATGATTCCCTGGTTTTCTACCATTATTTCGCCATGCATTACCGTTTGCGTGGAGTATTACCCTGATTGTGATCTAATGGGTTTTGTTTACTTTGGGTTGCGATATGTTAATAATTGTTGAATCCAAATCGTTACACATTAACGTGCTAAATTCTTGATGTGTTTTTAAACTGTGCTCTTTATTAGTGTCCGTTTCCATGTCTATTTTCTAAGAGCAGCCACGTCGCTCTAGGCTAAATGCTTTTGGCAAACGTTATCGCTATCGAAAATGGAATGATGTACGCTGCGGACAACGTTTGCGTCTTGGCTATAGTCTATAGGCCTACAGAGGGCCTTCTTTTAAAAACAAAGTTCCAAGTGTCGCAAACGACGAGAAGAAGGGATGAAACATTCGAGTTAAGGATTTATTAGTTCGTAGTATTTACCATCTATGGACAGCCGTTACATTAATTCTAGGAGTATATGGACGGACTTAAGCCAAAAAGTTAAACCCTTTCGGCTGTAATTTGTTCATGACCAATATACTTTTGTACACTATAGCAGAACACTCCCACCAAATATTTGTATGTGATGGATAAAAAATAACCGATACTTTAATTTGAATGTTAAATTATAAATTTCATTAAGAATCTGGTGTTGTAAAATTCTGGAATAACGGAAAGAAACGCTTCGGACATTATTAAAGAGTTATATGTATTTAGGATGTCACACTATTTCTTCACCAATATTTGTTTAAGAGCACTGTTATGTAAGTAACTCGCGAGCACATAAACGGGCTGTTAGTAATTATTGTTCCCCCGCGGGGGTGCATTTTTACAAATTGATACAAATTATTTGAGCGCGCCCGCTTTGTTCCAACGACGCTTGTTACGACTGTGGAGCGGCATTTTATTATTTTTGAAGGAACAGCGGTCTTTGAGCACGAGAAACGCGTTTTTATAACATGAACGTTTAATTAGAGTTTCAACTGTAATGATCAAAACGCCTTTGGTAAGATTTTGAATGCATTATGAGTAACGAGATTGGGCACAAATGATGCCTTAAATGTAATGTATTCATAATAAAATACTCAATTAGTGTGTCAATCGTGTTCTACTAAATGTTGTTTGAAAACACCTTTCCGGTACTTAAATACTTGCTATTTCACTTAGTGAATTTGTGAAACAAAATTAATGATTCCGTTAAATACTCTGGGACGTAGGTAGAGGTTGAGTTCGCTCACTGCACTCGCTGCTTTTACACGTCATACCAAAGACTGGATAGAAGTGATAAAAAAACAACTGACTAAACCTTTTGTAATTTTATATGAAATTATGTAACAAATGACAAGTATTTTCTTTTCTTAAAATGTCTTACTGTAAAATGTGTATGTAATTGATCGTTTTACTTATTTAATAGCATAGCTTTAAAAGATCTTGCATTTATTATACTCTGTTTAAAACAAAATAGTATTTTATTTTGAGTAGGTACTACATACCCAGTAGATAGCGTCGGTGGCCTAGTGGTTTAGGGAGTTAACTCGTGTTCGTGACCAATTAATATTTCTGACTAAAAAAACATCACCCTTACGGTGAAGGAAAAACATTGGGAGGAAACCTGCAAATTTGAACAGCTGAGTGTGGAAAAGGGGTAATTGCCCAAAAGATCTTAAAGGGTTGAAGTGCATCCTAAAAGTGCCCATCTGTTAGATAGGGCGATAAGACCTACCCGGTAAATAGCTTTATTTTTAATATGCAATGATTAACAATTAATCCACTTCTTAAGGCCCACCATACTAAAAACAGGGAGTCTTTTGTAAGTGGGACTGTGAATCTACTATCACTATCAAGGCAATAAAGTTCAATAACGTTTGTTCGATAATGCCATTTTCAGTTTATGAAGATAGGAAAATAAATATTTTTATTGCTACACAGTTCAAACTAAATTGCCTTGATTGAGTACCTACATCCTATTGCACGCTAAGCCTTACGAGGTTAAAATACCGCTTTCCAACCGTCCGTCGGTTCCACAGCCCACTGAGCGCCGTTCCCTCGCGCTCATTCCTCAGACGGAGTCCGAAACATCTTATTCGCGCCCTCATAAAAGTAACTGCTTTGCCTCGTTTTTATTTCTACCTCTGTACCTGTACGGCCACAGTATTTTAATAAACCAACTTCCTACTCGAACAAAACCCAACTCTATCCCAACCCAACAAAAACCTTTTTCATTCGTAACGTGGAGGAAAATCATGCCTTGCCCACTTATCTAGGACAAGACGATTCTAAGGACACGAAGAATTTCAATTACTTTATTAGTGAACGTATTTTATTATATTCGAGGTAAATGCGTAATCAATTCGTGCTATGCGTACTGCTGGGTTCTGTTGGGAATTATGTTAATTACGTTTTATTTTTACATTTTCATTCCTTGTCTTGTCTTTGGTCAGAGCGTGATTCTGTGTTTTTACAGGCTTCTACTTATATTTTTAACCGACTGCCGAAGAAGGAGGACATGTTTTAACCTGTATTCATGTATGCATTATTAGTTTTTTTTACATGTCCCTTTGTCGGGTTATTAAAGCTTACAGGTTAATGTTTGACCAAATATTTGCCGTTTAAAGAGGCAAAATTTTTTGCATTATGTAAAGTCAATCACAATTGCGCGCCGCTTTAAGGTTACTTTCGCTAAAGAATAAGGTCGATGAGACGCTTGTTTCAATTTGTAGTATGGACCTAATCGATATTTTCGTTTCATAGAAAATTATATGTGAAAGATCACTTTGTTGGCCGACCTACGTATGTAGAATATTCAATATAAGGATTGCATGTAGCTTTAAAACTTCCTTATTTCATAGTGATTCAAATCATGCAAGAAAACACCGTTTTTTTTAATTAATACTAGAATTAAAGGGTTTTTCGTATCACGAACATAAGGAAAAATGACAAAAATTCCTATTAAAATAATCAATATCTCGGAAACCGTGAAACTTAGCATAATAGTAAATGTGGTCAAAAATGTTCAGAATGACCCTTACTATCATCCCGTAAAACCCGAGTGCCAAACACCCTGTATAATATGCTGCGTTATGGATACGTCACAAATAAATTGCGAAATTATTAAACTGTATGATTGTACAAACGTACATTTTAGATTACTACTTTGCTCTCTCTGAAATTGACATCTGCTTTGCAAAGTATATTATAGAGGTTATAATTTATTTCTACTATTTTGTCGCCGTCGTGGCAGCGAACCTACCTTTGTCAACTTAGTTTAAGTTTTAGTTGTAATTCCTGGTTGAAGAATGAAAACCAGCAGAGGTGCTGAGTCTCGTAATCCATTTTACCGTACTTGCTAAGAGTATGTACTTATTTTTGTCAAATAAACTTAACCTAATGTATTGTTTTGTGTTGGTAAATGAAAATTTCATTTACTCATTTATTTATTTTATTAAGATAAGAACAACCTAAGTGTGCAAAATGTGGTTACAGAATTATGTTTTCTTTTTTAGAGTTGAAAATTCTGTAGCTCTGCCTACCCCAGTCTAGGAATAAAGGCGTGAGTTTTTGTATGGTGTATGTGTAGATAAGAACAAAGTCTGGTGTAGCTACTCCATGGTTACTACACGTTTATAAATAAGGGTAATTGAGTTTTAATTAGTTTAGAAGAGTAGTGAAAGCTTGTAAAATAAACAGTCAGCAAAAAAAACTAATTTGTGCATTATACGATTTAAATTACACATATTCTCGTAGAACGTTGGGGTCGTTGTGGTATTGTGTATTTATACAAATTATCGTGGTAGGTATGATAAGATAAGATTGATAAGATACGGTAAATAACAATAAGAGTTTTCAGTTTATTTTGTTCATTATAATATCAGTAATTTCAGTACCGTTTATTTCTAAACACGTTCACTTTGATTTTGCTTTTTCTGTTCTCATTTGCATTTCATTATTAGGCAATGTATTTCATTAAGTACTAGGTAAGGTATTGTAACATTAATCGCGTGACAGTATACAACTAAAAACGTTGACTTAGATTGAGATGACTTTCTGTAAAATCACAAACACAACGAAATGTCTAAAATGTACTTAATATGGTTCCAAAAAATCTACTAAAATACGTAATAGTTTTCCAATCATGCCAGTACTTAAAGGCATTAAAAAGGCAAGATATAGTTTTGCATGACATTTGTGCAAGGGGCTCTGTTCTATTAGGCCTAAACATAATTAATTGCTTTGACATAATGTAATCGTATTGTAATCATTATGATAGGTCTCATTTACTGACCGTAACAGCAGCCGATTTAAAAACAATACGATAGCAATACGTGTTGACACAAAGTAGACCATCGGCCGCACTCTGAGTCAGTTAATGACGATTGAGTCATTTCTTGTTTTTGAAGAACGAGTTAAACGTCTCTTAAATGTCTTTGAGTATGGCGGTAAGTTCTTTGCTTATTTTTTTTCATCTTATATGAAAGCCTTTACTTTAACTTTAAAGGTCTCTGCAAAACGCAATCAAATCAAGTTCAAATCACCGCAAAATCTCAATACATTCCCCGAGAAACTCGGGAATTACTGAAATTACATGGCAACTCGTTAAGGAATCCAGATTAAAGAGTTGGACTTAAAAAAAGGGGAAAACGTCTCAGTAAGGCCGGCCGCAAAATTCTTAAACGCAGTCCGGGGAAATGGGATGATTACTTCATCAAAACACACTTTAAACGTGTTACGTAAATCTAGTACCGCTCGGCCCCAACCTCCCCTTAAAGGGTGTCGGGTGGACAGGGGTGACTCTCCCCCGAGGAAGTGGGGGTAAGACGATATGGGCGAACGTGAGCGCCGTCAAGAAACCTTGATTGCTTTTTTAATTAGTTTTTTTTTCGCGTTCCCCCTTTTTCGCATCTTGCCGATCGTGCAAGAAATATGTACTTCGATTTTTTACGCGTGCGTTATGTAGTAACTGTTTGGGTTTAAAAGCAATGTTTCTTGATTATTACGCCCTGGAATTATGACTTTGTATAGCCAAATATATCGCACACTTTGACACTGAAAAGGTTCTAAGTTTTTGGTTTTCTGAGGACCTTATTCACTATAATAGCCACCAACTAAATTAAACATCTGCTTTTATCTTGAGTGTGAAAGGGTTATTAGAAAGCGCCATACTTTATTAGGTGCTAAATGTTAGGTTTTATTTGTAGATGGTTTTACAATAACGCAAGATTTTACTAAACGAAATTTGACTTTGACTCAATCGACCCGTAAACATCCATTTCAACCTTCTTAAGTTCCCTCTCGACTACAAAATGAATATTAACTTTAAAAATATCTAAATTAATTGCAAACCACGCAAATTTTAGTGTCCATTTCTCCCGTCAACGGCGTGAAATCAAGAGTGGAGCGCGCAGGAATGTCCATTAGTTGTCCATAATATCCGCGTAATGAGGGGAGAGCGGGCTCAATCGGCCATGCCGGCTTAACGTTCTGACACGTAGGAATAATTTGAATTCATTAGATTGTGATTTTTTCCTCTAGAAAAGCGTCAGTTTTTGGTAAGAAGAACAACCTAAACTTAAACTTGAATTGAGGATTAAACACAACAATTAAAGCCTGTAAAGGCATTTATGATATTATTGAAAAAAGCTAATACAATTTAGTTTTTGTTTGGTTGGTAACCATCATTCTACTAGGACGACTACATGATATAGGTCAGTCATTTAGTTAATAAGCTTGTTTCATTAATAGTTTAATTACCTACCATTAATTTTTGTCCAGGATTAAAAAATCTGATACTGTTACAAAGTAGGTAAGTCCTTAATGTAAAATAACAGATATTAAATTAATTAAAAGAAAGTTGAAAAAAAAACCCCCGTGACTTTATAAGCAACGTCAGAAAAAATGTTTCTAATTACTCAGAATTCATTACCCCGCATGCAACGCACACACGTCAAGCGGAGATATATAAAACACACGCACACATAACCAGTCAGTTTTAAGTCTCGCGTCCCCACTAATTTATACGTTCTTTCGCTTTCATTATAATTATTATTCTTGGCAATTTATTTTCGCACACGAGGGGGCAGCCCCCCTAAGGGGGAAGGGAGGAACTTCTTACAAATTCCCGTTTTTCGGTGGAACTTAACGCACCCTTTCTTGGCCCTTTTTGTTTTTCATCACATTAACTTTTGAAACCGGGATAATGTGTTGCAAATGTGTGGGTGCAAATGAGTGTAATCAAGGGATCTGTTTATGTCTGAAGGATTCATTTAGAAAAAAAAAAATGTTCGACTAAAGCAGATAAAAAATATAATTTCGTGAAGCGTTTGAATCGCTAGTGAGTAATTAAAATTGACAATTTTGTACTATAATAATTAATGTAATAATAAAATTAAGGACGAGAATGAAGAACTTTTATAGCTAAAAACTTAGTATTCACTGCATAATGTAGTAAATGGAACAACTTGAAACTTTTCCCCACATAACACCTAACTATCTCGACGTCTCCACAATTTCGTCTGAAACTCTAAAGTACACAATTTACGGTACAACGTTCACATGCACAGGGAGCGGCGGGAACTTCTGAGAAACAAAAGCGATTACGACAGACTTCGACTACTCGAAAACAAAACGCAATTTTCTCTTAAGAAAATGAGGGAACTCTTTCTCCCCATTGAAAAATCATCAACACCCCCCGCGTATGTACCCTCCACCCGCCTTCTTAGGGGGGAAGATACGCCGCCGACTTGCGTACGCTTTAATTAAAAATAAAACATAAGAACGATGTAACTGGATGAGCCGAGGAGCGAAGGAAAAATGAAAGAGAAAGCCGTCCACCCCCTCCCGAGGAATGGGCGCCTCGAAGACGGGAGAGGGGCAGCCGAGTCAGTCGCGCGGCGGCCGCCGGGGGGCGCGGACCCACCCGCATGCTGCTGTGTCACAACGAAATGACATCACTTTTCTTGTCGCTAATGAAGAGTACGTCTTCAATGGCCTTTAAGCTCGACTTTTTTTCTGACCATGCGGTTTTATCCTTTTGCTAATTTATTTAATTATGACATCTCAGAGGCTTCAACAGAATTGGGTTACGTAGGAATTTTCATTTTCCCCTCAGATTCTTTTTTTTAATGTACGAATGAAGACAAGTAGCGACAGCAAGAAAGTCTCAAAGCCGTATAACAAAACGTCGAAGTCATCTAGACGTTTTAATTTTCCTATCGGGATGTCTGCGAGGCATCGGTGGATCCGACTCTTTTCATTAGTCGCGAACACATGTGTAGGAAATCTTTGATGTCGACGTCGTTAGTGGTAAGATAAGGGTATTATGGTTCAACAGAGACGGCGCTTTGCTTTTCTTTTTATGCGCTTTTGTTACAGAATACTTGTAAGGAGGTAGAATAAGATCGCTCAGGATTTTTTGAGCAAGAATTTCATTTCTTAAAGAGTCAATACAGCAGCTGTAGTATTTTATATTTGTACATACTAAAAAAAACAGCGAACTAAGAAACAATATTATAACTGTTGATTACGCAGAGGAAGCGGAAAAAGGGTTGAATTTAAAATATCTAAAGTTCGAGGGAAATGGCGAGTTAATAGACCAGCACTCAGAAGTTAGTAGCGACTTGTTGAATGATTTCGGTCTTGTACTGAATAAAAGTTAAAGCAGCTATAAAGCTGAAAAAATTTTTAGACGTGCTTAAAATTATACGGAAAACAGAAGATTACAGATGTGCCTGACAAACAAAGCGTCTTAATTCATGTAAAGCCGAGCCACTAGACAATGCAAAACACGCTAAACAACTTAAAAGGAAACAGTCAGCAATCGGATGATCCAACAAAAGCAGGCAGATGTATTCCAAAACAAACCTCTTCGCATACGCTCAACACTTAACCAAACAACTCGACTCGGCACACGCTCATTCAATTTTCTAACCCATTTACGTCTCAGACAGACGGGAAAAAAGAATTATTCCTCGACTTTTTCGAGCATATTCCGCGGTATAATTTCATAAGCAGTGTGTGTTCCTTTTGCCCCGTTTCCCCGATTTGAATTGATTAGGTCTGGTTCACATCGGCTGAATGCGGGTTGTAGTTCGGTTCTTTTTGCAGCAGATCCGTTTTCCGATGCATTTATGGTTGTTGGAAGTCATTTGTGTTCGTTTTTTTATCGGCTCAGTATTTGATTTGTGTAGGGGCTGCGCGGCTTGCTAATAGGAGAGAAGTAGAACAGAACTAGGAGGAATAACAAGTAAAATTGTATTGAAATGTCAAGACTAGTGTTTAGTTAACGTAGGACAAACGTTGATCTTGTTAATATCTATAGCAAAACGAAATACTTATAGTTTGCCACTAGGTACTTCTTTATTAAAGTGAAAAATGAGGTGCCTCCACCGATCGATAGCAAAATATAATTTATTCAATACACATATAAAATCTTACGCACACCATTAAAAACGTGTATTATCCGTAGCTAGGGTGCCAGTTAAGCTTAGGCCTGCTTAATGATCCAATTCCTGTCATGTTCAGGAAAGGGTTTACCCCCTAAAAAACTTGAAACAAACGCCGCAAAAACCGAAGACGTTTCTCTCTATCGCACCCGAGGGGGTTAAGGGTGGCAAGGAGGAGACGTGAATAATTATAAAAGAAATAAGATAGACATTGACTGCGCCGCGTCAGGCGTAGATGAATAATAATGGATTTTTGTTTACGTGTGCACCGGCCTTTATGAGCTGTTATAAGGTTTTATAGGCCGAAATGTTGTGGTAAAATATGTTATTAAATCAGGTTATTTTTAGCCTTTAGAACTGAAAAAGGCTGTCGCACAGTGAAAACGCAGAATTGATACATTTCTCTAAGATGATAATATCATATTACATTTATTACAGAAATAACACACATGACGGTAAAACAGACACCGTTGTATGGTAATCAGTATCATTTAATGATTCAACAGAAATTTATCAAAAATCGAATAATTACTTTTTGATCTTGGTACCATCCGTCACAAAGAATCCTTTACTAATTTACACTTGTCATTTGAGAAAATGGAAATAAATAAACTTACGACGAATAGACCAGACGATATTCAATTTATTGACTTCAATGTCATATTCTCATTAATCTGACTGTACTCACTCAACATGTTGCAAAGAGCTCGATAAAAGAATAGCCAGTGGAGCGAAAGCAATAAACAGTGCCAGGAGACTGGAGTGCAGGAAAAGTAATCACGGGCTAGGTAACTTTGTTTGGTTGCTTCACGGATTTTATGAAAATATTTTATATGGATCTCGCGGAGTACCAAGGTACTTATAAATACGTAGTTGTGAATTTCAACATAAAATAATAGTCTTAGACAAGAAACTGACCTAGTATAGAAATAAAATAAATGAGGGATTGAGGAGGTACTAGTAAGTCTTGTTTAGCCAGTAGTAGTATTGGTTTTTTCATCGAATTGGATGAAAATGGTAAGGTACCTACATTGTTGATAGCATGAGTGCACCTTTACATTCAATTACAACTATAAAATAGACAAAACAAAAGCGGGGTTGGGTAAAATGTAATTATCGTAACAAATTTACCATAAAAAAAAACAACTATGATATAAAAATAATAAATCCTAGTATAATGTATGAAGCACCTGTAATTTTCTCAGGTCCTAAGTTAACTGAATCCAGTGGGGCGAGGAGACGCGGGCGAAGCGGCACTGTAAACTGATTAGATGTAAAATTGTTAGCCGGGACCACTTACATGCACCTCGCTGCTGGCAACTTGCGTTTGAAGTGAAAATTGAAGGCTAATTTGTGTGCTGTTTCAATACATCTAAGCTGTTGTGGAGATTGTTTCGGTTTTCGAGATAAAAAAAAGTTGAACGACAGAATCGATGGAGGTTGTAAGGGTATTTTTCTACTAGTTTATTGCGAATAAAATTAGGATGAGACGACTGTTGTCAGTAAATATCAAATTATCTATACTGAGTTTGTTTGTTTGTTTGTTAGTTTGTTTACTTGAACGCGCTAATCTCAGGAACTACAGGTCCGATTTGAAAAAATATTTCAGTGTTACAAGTAGATAGCCCATTTATCGAGGAAGGGTTATATATCTCTCACATAAACTGAAGCGAAGCGAGGGCGGGTCGCCAGTATTATCATAAGTAGTGAGGTGTGAGGTGTAATAATAACAATAACTCCTACGTATTGCCATTTCAGCCGGAAGACCATTGCTCGAAAAAGGCCTTAGCCAAGGATGTCCACAAAACGGCTGGGTTTTCTTACGTGTGTATGTAATGTTAATGTTAATTTAACACTACCTCATACATATTTGAGTCAGCTAAAAACCTATAGGTATTAAAAAAAAATCAGGTCAATTTTAAAAGTTTTACTGAGCTATTCACTCAAATAATAATTAAGGCTATTGTTTTAATTATTTATCATACTAGACAACAAAAAATTTTTTATCGGGTAACAACTTTCAAATATCATATAGTAAAGGGTTCTTACTGAAAGTGCACTTCAATTAACGTCATTTCAATACTTTGAAATGACGATAGAGAAACTTATCGGTATACATCGATCGCGAGAATCGTAAAGTGTTAGCCTCTCATGAACATAGCCCAAGTTACTTCATCTACCGACTCTATTGCCTACTTATTTGCCTCGTTAATTTATCCACAAACAAACATTATTATTTTGGTCGAGCCCCTTGAACCGTCTAGACTGCACCGGAACTTAAAAATTCAGTTTTCGGCAAAAAGAATAAAACAAGATCACATGCACATAGTGTAATTAAAGAGTTGAAATGAATATTTAAACGCGGGGGCGACGTCACAATGACATTCGGAACGCCAAATCTAGAAAGATACTCATTTTTGGGAGTCAAGTTCTGCGCTGTGGCACACTGGGCGCGAAATATACCGATAATCGTAATTAGTAAAGGATAGCTGATTTTTTTTTAGACTCCCTTCAAAATTAAACTGGTAAAAAGTAAAATATATACTTATTAATAAATTTAAAATTAACTTTTTCCTTTGTAATTGTTTTAGTTGGTCGTGCCTACCTAATCACAAGGCTGTAAGTGATTCATTATTATTTTTTGCCAGTCTATAGGAGTTTAGCCATTTTTGAAGCATTTTTACTTCTTATCTTCTTATCATACTAATATTATAAATGCAAAAGCTTACTCAATCACGCCAAAACGACTGAACGGACCTGAATGAAATTTAGTACAGAGATAGTCTGGACTTGCACATAGGCTACTTATCCCGCGAAATTTGACAGTTCCCGCGGGAATAGCGATAAACAGTTTCTACGCGGACGGAGTAGCGCGTAAAAGCTAGTTATAACAGAAATTTGGAATTACGTTGAAATCATAAGTATCATAACACAGATACCGAAACTTATTTACAGGTTGGTTAATGGACTCTATGAAACAAAGCTTCAGAATTGAACATTTGTAATAAACCATAACCACATTAGAATCATGTTATCCTTTAGGGCCGTTTAGTAATCACCAGAAGTCGTTGTTTAAAGATGCACTTATACGGATAATATTTTGAACAATAATTTTCCCGACGTGTCATTCTATGACACAAGATTATTGTTGCCTGCTATAAATTGACAGTAAAAGTTGTTCGTGTAATTGCACCTTAACCAATGGAATGACTGGTCATGAAAAACTGCCCTTCTCATTGCACCTCCAACTTAACCGCCGGCGGGACAAGTCAAAGATACGGATACACGGCGAGGGGCGGAAATGTTTGCCAAAAATTATAATTTTAATTGCGGGCCCTTTCTCCCCACTCGCCCCGACGAGAGATAAATGTGAAGTATCTGAACGTTGCGAATTGAATAAGCAGGTAAAATTGAGTCATCGAAACATTACTTGAAATTGCAAAGAGTTTCAATGTAATAAAATGTTTTTGTGTTGTTCAACTTAGTACTTGTTCTAATTAAAAGGAACTTACGGCCTCTACGTACGCCAGCTCTTTTTTTACTACTATTTTATTTTACTTCGATTGGGTTATTTTACTCTTTCATTAGTATTCATGTACTTAACTTATCATTGGACTAAAATACTCATTTCCCTTTACACTTCCGCCCTTAAAAAAAATAGGATTACGCTTAAGAAGTTCATACACTTACACTACTAAACTGTTTTTTTTGTTTGGTAATACAGTATTACTAAAGCATGATTAATTTAATTTCAATTATACATGTAAAATCAAATAAAACGCCGTTATTAAGTACTCACGGTAAAGTTTAACTAAGTAGGCGAAACGCTCCATACAAATACGAATAAACTTAATTTGTTACCCGCGTCTCTCGTTAGCCAAAATAAATCTCATTTCCTCCAAATTAACGACTTCCCAAACACACACACGTTGCGTGAAGACAAAGGAGCCAAAAATCCGCAAAAACCAGTGCGCTAACAATTTCCTCCATTCATTATCCCTAACTGCATTCTGCATACAGATAATGGGGAAAATTTTGGGAGCGTATAATTCGTAAGGGTTTTTGGGCGTGATTTTGTTTGGCTTTGTTTGTTTTAATAAAATACGAAAACTCTTTGATCAAAACTATGAATATACAAAGATGCTAACGGTTTTTTTAACGATTCACATCAGTGTTAAAATGTATGTGGGAAGTCAAAGGTTGAGAGTACTACTCCTAAAAAAGGTATCATTTTCTCATACTCATTCTACCATAATTCTCCCCGGCTTATGTTCAGCAGTGGACGTGTTTCGTTTAAGATGATGATAATGATGATGATGATGATGATGATGATGATGATGATGATGATGATGGTGATGATGGTCATGATGATGAGCCTACAGTATTCGTATTCAGTATTCAGTCTTCAGTATTCTGTTATATTGGTTAGGAACTAAGTTACAGTCCCAAATCCAAATTTGTACGTTACAAATTGCATAGATTTAATTTCTCCATCAGCATTCGACATCAGGATTTTATCTAATGAAGTACTTCACAAATTATTAGCATACGTAGCTGTAGATAGCCGCGCACTCGGGAAGTCTTTTAATATATTTGGTTTTTGCGGAGACGTCGGTTTTCCCGGTAAATGCTCTAGGGTTGGAAAAGTGTTGAAATGATAAAAACGATGAATTACTTTTTGTTTCGTGCTACTACTAGAAATATAAGTTTTTGCTGCTGCCGTTTATTTTACTATAGGTACTTAGTTGCTAATTATTTTCCCATTTCATGTTTTGATATTAAAAATAAAACTTAAAATACTCATAAGTTTACCACTATTTGAGTACCTAACCATTGGATTAGGAGATCATTTACGGTGAAGAAAACTGAAACTGAATTTGTGCTATGAGCGAAAAAGGTGGGTAATCATTGAGTTTGGCTTCCACTCCTAATATAATCTCAAAAACGGTAAACGATTATACTATTACATGATCATCAATAATAAGTAAGTAATTTAGTTTCCATTACTTTGGCGATAAAAACATGATACTTAATAAATAACAAAACATCATGGTCCCACGTTGGGCGCCACTCAACATGATGATTTAAAATTTGAACCTCAAAGTTAAAATCATCGCAAATAAATATCGATACTTACGTCAATCCCTAATGCTCATAAGAGTGGAATAAGCCAGTTACTTAAGAAGAAATATCGACACAGCTAGAACGAAATCACGAGCACTGAAGACTGGAAGCAAATCTTATCCAATATCTAATATTTTTTTTACGTTACTCATGGAGTATTTTACTAAAGCAAAGCTTTAAGGCTCAAGTAACCTTAAGTCAAGATTAGTTAATTACTAATAAGCTGGCTGTTGATGATGTAAGCTAGAGCTAACCAAAATCATAATAGCATAGATTCAAATACGTACCAATTTAGTAATAACAATTGAATACGAATACGAATTTACGAACTTATTTATTTGAATTTACTTGTAATTTTTTTTTTTTGTTGAATAAAGAGTTTACATACATACATGCAATTACCATATGAATAGATCGCTTTGATAATAATTAAGTAGAGCAAAAAAAATGGAATAAACACGGTAGAATTCAGCTGCTTAGTACCTAGGTAACTAAATATCTCGTAAATCATCCACATATTTAACGACATAGTTTGCACCAGTAAACATACCAAAACACTACAAACCTAGTCACCAACTCCGAGTATTCCTTATTATAAATTCCAAGTATACGAGGTTTCTTCAGACTCTCCAATCCTTCCGCCTCCGACAATCTTATCCGCATTTGCTTATTACTCCTTAAGGAACTCCGGAGTACTGGAAATACCTTTGAGCTTTTTGCCTTGAGGCTTAGATTTTTTAGGATGCTGGGTGAATTTGATGTGGGGAAAATGAGTTCTATTACGATGTTATGCTGCGTTGTCCTTTTACAGGGTGAGAAGGGTACTTTGATTAGCTTGGGAGTGGGTAGATTCAGTGAAAAATATAATAAAAATCTAGTCCTCAACATACTTTTGGATTTTATAACCTGAACATCGGTTCAGCAGATTTGTTGCATTAACAACACGTAGCTTAGCTTATTTCGTGTCAACTCCATATACATTTTATGTTGATTTAGTGCAGTAAGTAAAATATTCTTGTTGTTTTGTATTATTTATGTACTAACAATGTAAATGCAGTATAATACAAAGTTGTTGTTAGTTTGTTCGATATTTTATACATGATGTAGTGATGGGTATTTCAAATTAATAGCACTATAATAATTATCATTTCAGCCGTCCATAGACCTTCCCAGAAGATATCTATTGTTACTTCAATATGTCTCGGCTGTAGGAACTTGCAATATTATATAATTAAATACTTTAACGTGCATTTTTTTAAACTTAAAGTTACCCACAACCCTTTTAATCAAACCCTTGATTCTTTCTTAGACGGATCAAAAATAATAATTACCTATGCAAAAGGCAAGAGGCTCTGACCGCTCGAGCCTTCATAAGGGCAGGCCCGTTGTCTCAAGGACCTCGTCTCGGTCTTCGCTACTGTTTTAAAAATGTGCTTCCGCAGTGTCTGCTGAAGTGATACTATTACGGTGCTATATATTAGCCGAGATGTTAAATTAGGGTGTGGCAGCGTCACTTACAAAATGGTCCTATATTAAATGTTTCAACTTTACTAACCGATTGACGAAGTAAATATAAATAATGATCTGAATTGTTTAAAAATAAACATATGACTGATGAAAATGTTATCTCCTAATCACAGAAATTAAACTAGAAAACATTTATGGTTACTTTGTAACTGTACAAAGTAACCACGCGTCGTGTCGTAACATCAAACTACGCAAATAGTTCGGTATACAATACAATTAATATGGTGTACCGATTTATTTGAGCACTTTGAATGTTACCTCATTTATTATGACGCCGACTATACGCATTACACTATAAAAAATACCCGGCGTCTTTATTAGTATAGTAAACTCCATTGACCAAGCCTCTTTGTACTCCGCACTAATAAGGTGCAGATTGACGTGAGTTGTCAGTATAAGCAACGCTGTCAATATTAGTTAACCGTAATGGAGACTTGGCCACGCCCTTAGTTTATCGGCGAGGTCTCTTTCCAACACACCATGGTCCGATTCGCCGCTTCTTCACCGAGTACGGCATACCGAAATGTTTCAGTGTTACAAGTATTATGAGCTCGTAATCGATTTTTGGCTTACTAACTAGCTAACTACCTACCTCTTTTATTGTTAACATATTACCCTTCACGAGTCAATTTAAATCAAATAAATAACAGTAGCAGCAGATAGTTGCATTTAAATTATTTAGTTAGTATAGGTAAACACTAGCAATCTACCCTTGGGTTTTTCGGGTTTTAACAAAATCAAAAAGGCAAATGCAGCTTCTTATTACTGGAATTGCAATTGCAATTGCAATTCTAAACTAGTTCAAAAGTTTTCTAGATACAACAAAACTAACACACCCTCACCTCTTTATAATAATATAGAACACAAATGAAAAATTAAATTGATTTTTTTTTTAACCACAATATAATGAAACAATTTTTAATTATCTTATCATTGTGTGTGTTTTTTTATAAAAATCCAGTTAAATCGGATATAAAACAAACCGAGGCAAACCCAATCTCGCGTGCCGATGCCCACTTAACTTCACGTCAAAACAAGAAGTTTTTTATGCTGACAGTAATGTAACGTGCATTGAATTGTCTAATAATATCAATAAGAAAGACAAACAAAAAAGGTTTAAAAGCATTGCGATTTTCTTTAAAATAATCATACCATCTCAGTATTGAAACGCATATTGCTCAAAATAAAAAATAGCAAACAGGAACAAAACGCATTTGTATAAATTAAAAAACAAAACACATGCCAGCAATACACTTAAAACATTCGCACGATGTAACCCAGAAGGAACACATTCTTTTAAAAAACGGAAAAAAACGTTCTTAAAAAAATTCGTTCTCTCACAATGAATAAAGCACCCCATTCACGTCACAATAGAGGTTTTGTGCGGAGGTTACGTGTGTCACAATGTATGCACTCAGTGAATTGTTTTTGTTTTCCCTCTGCTTTCTCTTTATTTCGTTTCCCCGATTTTTCATATTTGAGAGTATAATTTTACAGCGAGGTTTCTTGAGACCGGTCTGAACTATGTGCTTAAGGAGCGTATAAAGCAGAAAATGCACACTTGAATTTTAACCCGGCGTACCAAGTTGATTTTTTTGTTTTTTTACGGATTGCACTAACTATGTATACAACACACTTAGACAATCAATTTGCAATTAAAAAAATCACTATTAAAAATATTGCACAATAAATATTAGAGTACCCACCCTATTTTTTATCAATATCCTTTCTTAGAAAGACCATTAAGCTTTGATTGCGGTATATGAATTTGTATCATAAATGAATTTTGCTATTCTAAGAAATGAGATTGTGAGATCGGCTAGCGGTCGGGCGGCGGTGCCTATATAGAAATTTTTTGACGATCAAACTGAACCCCACTGATAGTATAATAGGTATAGATTTTGCATGCATAGCGTCCATTTCTGTGACATGATAATAACCCTTCCTCAATTCTATAATTAATTTCTTGTATTATAATTGTAATTGTAACTAGTAAAATTTGATCCCAATTAACTTTGAAACAGTCTGAGGGCATCGTTACTACATGCAGTTAAAATTACTGATTAAGGATCATTGCCAGTGTGATTGCAATTTGCAATCAAGCCGGATTTAATGAGGGTTGATTCAGTAATCATGTGACTGTTTCGTCACCTACATCTCTAATTAATGACATGAGTCAACAAGTCGGGTGTGTTGACTCGATTCATGTGTCATCAAAGACACATACATTCATGCAGTGCTGCATCATAAGCATAATTGGAAGCAGAATATGGTAATCGATTTTGCAATCCAACTGCGATCCTATAGCATGTACCTACTTAATGTAGTTGCGAAATCCACGTGATTAGTTCAGTCATTATTATTGGCATAAATTAAAGTTATTCTTTCCTTTAGTCGGCAAACAACATTTTATCGTGATCAAATATGTATAATGGGGAAATAATATGTTTTTGCGTATTGCCTAAAATTTACTTGGTAGCCTTAATTAAAATCAGTGGTGATTTACTGACAATTTAGAAAAAAATAAAACAACTCTATAGGTACCCATATCAAGTTAAATTTCTATAAAATAGGCCGAAAGAAGTGTAAGTGAAATTATACCTATTAAAATTTATTATAAATATAACCAACTGCAGCAATTAATTAAAAGATTTTAACTTGGACAGTAAGACTAAATGAACGACGTATATTTTTCGCTCTTTTCACAATGTAATTAAGACATAAAAAGGTACGTCTTTCAGTTTCCCTTACTGTACCTATGGCAGATAGAGCCGTAACAGCCAGCGTCTGTTGCAACTTGCAATTCAATAATTGAAAACAAATTACAATCGAGTCTAAACGATACGTTCGAATCGGTACATGATGAACACTCTCTGTTTCAATAATTTGATCGTTATGAATATGGCGAAATAATATCTACAAAATTAGGCATTCATTGACTAATATTGTACAATTTCAAACACATATCATCAACTCTTTTCTTTTGGTTTATTTTTGTAGGTGTATCAATAAACAAATTTATAACAACAAGTGTTGACTTCTAAAAATGCTTTCTAATAAGCGTAACATTTAAATTTCGAAGGTCGAAAAAGGAACACCCATTTGAAATTTAAGTCAATTATTAGATGACTGCGTTTCCTTGGAGAGCATAAAAAAATGTGGTAATGTTTCTACTTAAGAATATGGTAACCCCAATTGTGACTGGCCACTAAAAGGTCACGGGTGTTACTCGATCGAGACCGAGATTGCACGCGTATTCCAATTGAATCGTGTTCTAAAATTGAAACAGCAGGTATCCTACACGTAGATAAGTTTCGCTACGTATAACATCTCTAAGGCCATCATGTATTTGTCCTACATTTATGAATTCGTTGCGTAATTTGAATTTGGTATATTCTCTAGTTCACAATACTTAGTACATGTCAAGAACAGCAAAATTTTAACAATATAATTATAGTGTGTGAGATTGTCCTTTAATATAGGTATTCATTTATTTATAATTATGTATTTATATAGCACAAGTTAAAGAACAGGTAGGTAGTGATCTAAAAATATATTTAGTAAGTTTAAATTACACCAAGTTTCATCATTTTAAAATTAGCTTGTTTTATTACTGTGCCTGATTTCCGCCGCTTAAGCCTATTTTTTGCCATGCTTAACTTTTTCACGCTTAAACCTAAAAAGTCTAATAGGCAGTTTTAATTAAAATACTCGCTGACGCAAAGTTAAATTAAAATAAAGAAGTAAATATTACCTTATAAACTTCACAGGCTAAATGAGCATTATTTTTAAGAAATGATTGGCAGCAGACGTTCCATTTTCAAACGTCACGTGACCCGACTAGACAGGGGTCGTTGCCGCAGACGTTCGAAATTTCGAATTTCTAACGTTAATTTGAAATGCAAGGGTGTGACCGCGAATGGAATACAATACGACAAATTTAACAAGGTCTCCCGATATATCTTTATATAGTTAGTTCGTGGTCTTGTATGTGTTATACAGAGGGTACATTTAAATTGGTTACGAAGGTAGTCTTTAGCGGCTGATGACAGGTTACTGAGCTGCATGTGCATTTTAAATGTTAATAATTCACTGCTAAGAATGTCTAGTCCGTTTGAAATTACCGGTTTCGATTTTAATGGTTCGTCAAATTATTGTGTGGTTTTCGTAGACATAGGAGAATACTTGTGCTTTTTCTGTGTTTGAGAAATCATCACTAAGGGACGACTTAATCGTCATTACCTGACGTCGAGTGTGGCCGTACCTAAAACAATTACTTATTATTTAAGTAGTTGCAGAAAATATAGATATGTAAGTATGCTTTTTTGACTATTACCTACGGCGAGTTCTTCGTGCCTAATTAAATAACTGATAAAATGTGTTATTGTAATAAGAATGACTACGAAACGATTATATTAAGAAGATAAAATGTCATAACTAGGTACTTTATGACGCAATAAAAGCTAAACGATATTTAAATTTATACTCCATATACATATTGCTAACTTACGAAGGTACAAAACATGTGTTGGGGACTGGAGCCGTTACCGGAAATAAAGACTATTTGATGAAATAACTTGGTTTAATTATATATAAACGACTATAACTACTTGAGCCCCAAACAACGTCTGGCCTTACTGTACGCGTCCTGTGCACACGCACTTAGATATGAGTTGACACTACATATTGTGTCCCTACACATGTGTAATATATGCCGCTTGGCGTTTGCCGCCAACTCTGCAGGACGCAGCTATACACTGGAATGAGATGGAAATACATCGTGCTCACTCTAAGATATAGTTGCGTCCTGCAGGGTTTGCGGCAAACACCAAGCGTGTGGCGCTGGCATAACAGTTTGATTTGTTTATCGTCCGTCCCTATGTCGAATAAAAGCCACGAAATTTATATTAATTACGATTTGTTAATTTTTATGGGTTTTTATTTGGTTATTTGCGTTACGTATATTGGGTAAAATTTCTGAAATATGGTGCTTACACATGTCATATTAGCAATATTGTTAAGAGACCTAAGAGCTGACATGTAAATGAAGGTGGAAGGTTGTACGAGTACAACAATGAAACAAAAATACAAAACACAGGCATTGTAACAAAAAAAAAACAAGTACAAAGGCGAACGTATCCCTTGAAGTGTTGGCACGGGACCTTCCCAGTAATTGACTTACTTTGAACTAATTGTAAGTTTGAACTCATTACATTACCGTCAACCGTCAATTAGGTAGTTGATTGATACCAGCATGGTGATAAGTATTGTTGGTCTTGCTCACCTTTAAAGGTTGTTTAAGCAATCCTTATAAAATCTCAACTTTTTTAATGTCGTAAGTAACCTTACCTAACTTTAGAGAACATGAGGATTGGAACCGTAGTGAAAAAAATACCAATTTATAAAAGTAAACCTTCTCTAAGTATTAGATCTAAGTGGACTACACGTTTTTCCTTACAAAAAACCGCAAGCGTGGTAAGTGATCATTATAATTGTATGCGTCCGGGTGATTCATTAGGGCGCCTCCACACGCTTTCAGCACATAATGAAACGCTCGCGTGCGCGTCGAGTGTGTGCGCCGTTGGGTTGGTATGGATGAGGCTTTATTAAATGGCAAGTTCGGCCCAGAAGGCTACGGTACTGACCGCCCTCTGTCTTGCATCTCGATGTGCTTTACGGAGCAGGAATGTGGGCAACTAGGTAGAACGGAAGGTATTATGGTCTGGATTGCCATCCATCACACAGTTCTTTATTTGCTATAGCGAAGGGCTAACTTCTACTCCTCTTGAAATTGTACTTTTCAGCGCAACTCTATTTGGATTTGTTCAGTTACTTTGACTAAGAAAGAGCGAAAATTACGCTATGACAAAAGACCGACAGTAAAAAAAAATATAGTGAAAAACGAAACATACACCTTAAATTAATAACAATCTTTCACGATACGAATAATTTAAATACATGTTAATCTCCCCACAAGACCTACTCATTTTGCATGGTTATGCAAAATAAAATCTTGAAAGATCCTCACTATTCTTTCTCCAGATGACGGATGACTCGGGCCGGCCATTCGTTTTTCTGCACGACACTCGCACTGCGAACTCCACACGGGAGCCAACAACATCTACCACGCGCAGGTTTAAATAAAAAAAGACAATGGTAAGTGGATTGTCCTTTCTGATGACACGCAAAGCGTACGAGTCCGTTTATCATAATGATGTATGAAATTTATTATTCAAAGGAATCATATTGTGAAATCCACGAAAATTGCTCATTTGGATAGAATCACAGGAACTAAAGTAACTCTTCCCAAACACACCATCAAATTTTCAACACAATCTAACCCAAACACAAGCAAACAAATTAAAGCAGACACATGGTAAACCCTGATTTATAAACGGGCTTACCCTAAGCTCCGGCGCAGCGGTGTGGGGCACGCACCACGTGTAGCCTAGATCCTTGCACACATAGCCGCGTCGGCAAATACTACCATAAACCGTAACTACTCAGATAATACCTAGTTCAAAGTGTCTTTATTGAAGGGCAAAATTGCGAAATCTTTTTTTACAACCTTCCTTTACCATGTAGTAGCAAAATAATTTGCGATATTGCTTAGCAAAAAGTCGATTACGGGCTCTGTGTCACTGCGAGCAACGCGTCGTCAATTTGTAAGTCAAGTAAACCAGACTAGTTTGATTTTCAAACACACTCCTTCTTTCACGACCTTCAAACCTTCAAGAAAAGAGCGGCTTCAAGAATGAGAGTACTCATTTGAAAGGCCGGCAACGCACCCGTGACTCCTCTGGTGCTGCAAGTGTCTATGGGTGACGGGAATCGCTTACTATCAGGCGATCCGTCTGCTCGTTTGCCTTCTGTAACATAAAAAAAAGAACGGCTGTATGTATTGCCACGAGTGCAATATTTGACAAAGGTGGACGAATATTTAAACCTTATTAATAAACTGGACTTCTTCCACTTCAAAGTAATCGTCATTACGTCGGTTTAAGAGTGTAAACGTGCTTAAACCATTTTCGAGAATTAGCATATTTACACTTTTTTTACCTAGAGTGTAAACGTGCTAAATCAAAAAAAATTGCCTTTTATCAATGGCTTAAGTAGGACATCTCAATCAAGATAAGTTTGTTTAACAAAACATTCCCTAAGAAGAAGGGAAATCTAGTTTAGGCTGTTAAATGTGTGATTTGCTTTGTTACTCAAAGGTCTAAAGATTTCGTAATTACACATTTTATCAAACCTCAAAATTGGCAAAAATGTTTCAACTTTTCTGGATATTTACAAACGTAAATACGCCTGATACTTCTGTACGGCGATCATTTACCTCATTATTTTCACAAAAACAAAAGTGCTCCGCAGCCGTCGCACACGGCATCCGACATCGTTGCGAGCACTACAATAATAAGAGAAACAAAATTTTGGTTAAGCGGTACACAAGCCGAACCGAAACGTTTGGATTGCCCTCGAGGTATGAGTTGGATAATGGAGGCATTAAACTAGCGGATTATGAATACATCATAAATACCTACAATACAGTATTAAAAAAATGGTATCAAACTTAATAATATTGTACGGGCTTCAATTCATCCCGGAAAATAAAAAAGTTCCCGAAATAACGATAATCTAAATTTACGCGGGCGAAGTCGCGAACAGGCAACAAGTAGTTAAAAACTACATTTTATTATTTAACTCCAACTTAGTTGTAACTCATTAGCAACAACTACTGATGAATTCAACTACATGTTTTCTTTGTGTTGTCAGATGTGATGTGATGGCGAGCTAATGGCTATAAAAGAAATCGGCAGTACCTAATCCGCGTTTTCCCTGGCCTTACTCTAACAAGCGATACGACTGAAGCAATCCTTTTTTTCCCGCTCCTCTCCTTTACCGGGAAATGACTTTCTGACTCTTAATCTCTCGCGATCTCATTAAAAATTCATAACTCAAAACTGCGAAAAAATGAAAAATTGCTATAGGTCGGAGCTGAAGCTGGTTGCAGATCTAACGGCCTCGAATAGCTGAGGGATTTTTGAACTTGGAATTTGACGGTAAACGTTTCATAGAACTCTTGTTGGTATTTTTATGCAGACTTAAATATGGCGAGGTTGTCGATTAACTATTTTTCTTATAACAGTTTACAGTAGATTATTATGATTCCATGTCATTGAAATTGCATTTTTTTTTGTTATAACGTGGAAAAAAACGACCGAACGCCCACCTGATAATGGTTACCAGTTGAAATAACCAACAAAAAAATTGTTTGCCTAATTTCGAGTGGATTGTCTTACTTCATTCTGTGCGACTTTTTCGTAACCCATTGTAGGTATTTTCTTCAAACACAGCGAACCTCCAAAAGGGTGGGCGACAAAGTCCCTAAAAATAGCGTCGTGCCCAAACGCGACGCAGATTTGCGACATCTTTGTTTGTTATTCGACGGATGTTACCCTAAATTAGAAACAAAAGTTATTTTTACTTGCATTCAAAAACGAGAAAAGTTTAGCAATTAAAATGCTTTTTAATTAAAATGTTTTGGGAGCCAGCCGTTATTAGCTCACTAAGGGTAAATGCGACACCCTTATCCTTATGCTTATTAATATTATTAATGCGAAAGTATGTTTGTTTGTTCGCCTGTTCTGTTTTCACGGCTTAATTTATCTACCGATTGATGTGAAGTTTTGTGCTGGGGTAGTTTGTAGCCCGGTGATGGACATTGGCTACATCTTATGCCGGGTAATATAATTCCGTAAAAACAGTTCCATAGGGAACATCAATAAACGACAGCTACGTGGATGGAGTCGTGGGCAAAAGCTAGTTTGTAATAAACTAGGGAAACGTCTGCGACCAGACATTTTCTCTGTTACTATTGACATAGGCGCTACGTTTTCTTCACTAGCCTGGGTCTCGATTTCGCTTTATCTTGAGCCTTATTGTTTTCGAAACCATGTTATTTTTTACGATATGCCTTTGCTTTCAAAATAATAAGGTAAGAGCTAACATGTCAGAACAAAATAAATTTACATTTATCGCTTTGTCAATGACTTTTACGACTAAAGGCCTTTTGGTTCTATTCTATAAACATAAAACGTACAGGTACTTATGTCTTATTGCAACGCTGACATTTTAGTCATCTTACATTAAATCAGTTTAAAACTAATCTCGCAAAAAGGTAAAATGTTGAAAATGTGTGTCGGAAATTAGACAAACACTTACAAGAGTACGTATTTTTCGTCAAACAACAATACTTTTTCGATTTCGCCGATTGTATGGTTAACTACGGGCAACTATTTACTCATTATATCGAATTTTTTGAAGTGCACCCAAATCTGAAGTATTATAAAAAACATTGATATCGTAAATGAAAATGTTCTCATCTAATAGACATGTCTATTAAGCTGCGTCCACACTAATCAAGCTGCAATAATTAAGCAAGGTCGATCGTGGAGTGGGCGGCGCTAACTGTACCAGTAATGGGACAATCGGCTACGCGCCGGTGCGCGTGCGTTGCTTGATATGGTTGCCGATCGGTCAGGTACAGGTAGCCAAGTAAATCTATTGCTAATATACATATTTAGGAACCTGGTCAAGTGTTCAGTGAGTCGCGGCGTCACCACACGGCTGATAGGTAATTAAAAATGAAGACATACATACATACATACCTACATAAGCTCACGCCTTTATTCCCAGAGTGGGGTAGGCAGAGCTACAGAATTTCCAAGAACTCTAAAAACTTATTGATAATTCTGTAACCACATTTTGCACACTTAGGCGAAGATGTTTACCAGTGTATTAGTGACAGGTTGCAAGCCCATCGCCTAACAGTACTACACGCCTTTATTACCTTAGTCGGCTTTTACGACATCCACGGGAAGACTGTCTTGGAGTGGGACTACTCTAATCCGGCAACCACACGGGACAAATGAAGACACTAAACTGTTAAGGGCAGAAATTAAGACAGTTTTCTTGATGAGTAAGTAAGTTATCGTAGTTGCACATTGTTTTCCAGTCGGTGGTCGCTACAGGAAAGAAATTATCAAAAATAAAAAAACAGATGATCAAAGGCTTTTGACCAGCAGTTAAAGTCTTTTGGCTGATATGATGATGATTATGATGAAACATTACTAAAACCCACACGTTCAGTGCCAATGTACAACTTCAGTACATTTCATAACCCTTTCTGGACGAGCCCGTGGGTTATACAAATACGTGCGAGTAACCAAGGAGCGAGAGTTGTGAATTAATTCATTGAAATCGAAATAATTTTATTATTATTGACGACAATGTTTTTTGCAATTGTAATTTATTTTATGACAGACTGTACATATTAGAAACACGCAGGACAGCACACGACTTAATTGCGCAGGCGCGGGCCGGGCGTGACGGATCGCGACTCCCGTGTGGAGCCGGCTTTATTGCCGCTATTGCCACCAGGCAAACTGGAAACTAGAATTATTTTTCATGTACCTATTAGAGCAATCAATTGAATTGAAAACACGACTAAACTTTTTACATTTTTAATTTAGAGCGTTACTTGTATATTAATTGCTCAGTGAATGCGTTTAACGATGAAGACTGGGTAGATCGTCTACGTAAAGTACAATTATTTACACACGTTCTTATTCTGTTGACGATAGAATCTTGTATAGATAATTTTGAGCTCTTCTCCTGTTCACCTACTTCTGCTGCTGATTGTACAGTCGCGAACCGGGATTGTTGAGCCACTTACCCATGTTTTTAATTTGGCCGTGTAATACAAATAGAATAGCTGTCAGCCAGTTGGTGGCATCGGTTATTGAATACACGGCTAAATTACGAACAGTGGCAAGTGGCTTAACAATTCCGGTTCGTGACTGTACATGAAGAACTGATAATCTGTCAATCGCAGGAACCCGTTGGATGGGAATTTGAATCTAATAATAATTATGCCAAAAGTAATAGATATTAATAATAAACAAGGCCAAAGCAATGTGGAAGTTGCGGAACATTCCCAGAAATTCGGAAATCTTATCTAGAAACTACTCAGAAAATTCAAGGAAACTTTTAGGAACATTGAGAATATCCTATTTCCATACAAACATTAAGAATATTCTTGGAAGTTACGGATCATTTCTCGATGAAGAAACTTTCCCTATATTAGAAATTTCACGTCGTAAGAGAGGCACTAAGTGATAACTTACTTTGTGTGTGTCAGTAATGTTGGAATCACTGCAGTAACTGTCTATGGGCTGAATTGACGATGATAATGATGCAAGTCCTTCCATCGTGTACAAAATAATACAGAGTCGTATTGCTTAAGAGCTCACATTGCAAAACATCGTAAAACGTCATATAATTTTACACGATTAAACATAATTATCGTACTATGGGCATATATCTAACATCAGAAGTTTATGATCTCGTTACTTTTCTATCATAAAACCACTTTATTTGTTACCCATAACTCAAGAAATTCACTTATTTCTCAAATACGCTCCTAAGTAAACTTTGAATCATGAATTTAAGCCCATTTTACGTTTGATCTGCCTTACAAGAGGGCTAAAGTCCGTGTCTAGGTATATTTCATATGCTAGCAGGCAATTTACAGTAAATTCCGCCTGTCACATTAGTGCAGATATGTGTCATAAATTAGACATTACATGCACCTACGTCATCTAACGTGGTTATGCGTGGGAGTCGGTAAATTCCTGAGCTTGAACTGGTAGAATTTGGACGGGATTGCCTGGTCAGGTATAAACAATTATTTATTTAAGGTTTATTAATAAATTTCTAATTATTATTAAAACTAAGTTCAAGTAATCCATGTCGCAGAACATCACGTCACAAACTGAGCAAGGTAGTAAAAATACCTTACCAACTTAAAACTGAAATTGTATCTCAGCTCAGTCAAACGCAATTGCAGGTAGAATCATTTAGTTCTTATTCCTCAGATGAAATTACGCATTTCACCACACTGACTCTTGCATTTATGCTCGATTAACCTAATCCTATATTAAGAGTCAATCCTTATATCAATCATTTACATACAATACATTTACGACACATTTAACACAACATATCCTTTAATATCCTAAGCTAAGGCTCAAGAACACTAAATCCAGGCTGATTTGAATAATCCCATAAAGGGTACACACGATCCCGCGTCGTGTAGTTACCGTCACTTCGGAAACGGTTCCGTGACTGCTATAGCCGTTTAACTGCAGTTGCCGTAAACATTTGATTTGCAGCGTTTGATTTTGCTCCCTCTTGAGTCAGTGGCACTGGAAGTGGAAAATGGGTTTTGAAGTGTCACTAAAATGTGTCAGATTTTTGTAGTTACAGTCAATCATCAGCTGAGAAGTAGAAGAAAATAATCAGGAATTTCCAGAAAGTGAAAGTAGGTATAAGATGTAACCAAGTCCCGTCAACAAACATTGTTTTTCATATAGTGGAAATTGTGATTTCATTATACATTTTACTGTGTGACATTCTATCAATTAAGTAGTTTTGAAAGTTACTTACTTGTTGTACTTATATCATAGGATGTCTTAGATGATTAGTTATTTATTACATTAGACCTACAGCGAGATATTGATCACAATACAACAACTCAACAACTACCTACGAAACCTTGTTATCGAATGTAGAATATATGTTACAGTGCCTCTTCAAATCGACTACGACTTTTTTTAGGTTCCTGCCATTTTATTTTTCTTTGCATTTAAAAACAATAACTTTCTATCAAAGATCCAGAGCTATTCCACATTCAAATTGAATTCCTACAAGGCCGGTTATAATGGCGTGCATTATAAACGGTGCGCACGCGTTCGATATTGCAATGTGTTGCATTAATGCGCTGTAATCCGCGCACACATCACCGGCGCCCACGCATCGAGCTATGTGACTGCGGGACAATCGATAAAGGCGGGCGTACAGTGTAAGATTAAATCCATTGATTGTTTGTGCATCGCATATATGTTTATCCCCGTCGGGGTTTTAAAGCTTGGTTCACCAGAAAGGTTCCGAAATCTTTAAAATGAAAACATGTTTTCAAGCCCTGAATTTACTTTTCAAATTAATGTTACACTAGAAAAGTTCACGTTTTTTGTAACGTGCTCTCACTTGACTCAAATCTAATGCTTAAATAATGTAACGCCAGACAAGTATGGCCTGAATTTGGTCACTGCTTCAATTATAGTTAATGCAAGTCGTAGCTTGTATTTAGTTTCCGCATAACTTATTTTGTGATTATTGAAGTTTACAACGAAAGTGCAGCATATTTGACGCATCGGTGCTAACATCGAATCTGTTTTTAGGCATGAGTTTTTTTAACACAGGCCAGGCTGCGCTTTAACCCTCTTTAACTTGGCTCTAACTTAATGGCCAAACATAGTAATACTTACCCATCTTTACGATTGTATCATTAAGTTACAGATAAAAAAAATGATTGATTGATATCATTTATCTTCCTCTGCAAAACCATCGTGCAATTAGAACAAAACATTGAATGCATTTTCTAAAATATGAAGCTACACCTACAAAGTAGTATAGTTGTGGAAGTGGTTATGGAAACCCAACTACTGCATGTATCATCTCTGTTCGCGGGCTTACTGTTCCCGTTTTCCTCCAGATGGCCAAAATACTGTTTTTAAGCCATACTGGGATTGACGCAGCAGTAAAATCAATGTTGTCATTAAAAAAAAATCTTTAAAATTATAGCTTTCCCTAGCTTCAAGTTAGCACACTCGCACGGGCATTAAGCATGCACATGCTAATGCAATTTAAACAAATGGGCGGGTGACAGTGTGTGAGAAATCTCCGATAGGTAATCGAAAGGACGCACCTAGTTTATTATTAGAGATTTGTTCATGTAATTTATGGTTAGGTGACGATCTGACTGGTATGTGTGAGGAGTAGAAGTGCATTTGTCTATCGATTTATGTTAAATTAATAACAATGTTGAAGAATAAAATATTGCTTAGGTCTACATTGACGACAGATTATCTTAGTGATAATTACTTTGTCAGTTAACTAAGTTAAGATGCTTCAATAGTTTTACTGCGGATTGAAGTAAAGAAGAATATGCTAATAAAAAAAACTTTGTCGCGTCTTATAAGATTGTGATGGTTGTACATTGCGTCTTGCTTTCATACGAGCCTAACAAGACGTTAAATACATCAACTAAAGATGTTAGTTGAATCACTAAAGAACTTGCTAGTGTTACTGTCAGCTTTGGTTGATACTAGTAATACCATAACTATTGTATTATTTTTTTATCAACTATGAGAAAATATCTCATGATTGGCTAGTGCTTGGCCTTGTGTTCTTTTACATACCTACTTACTTCTCAAAATGTTGATAGATTATGGTGTAAACTTCCATACTTACTCATAAAATAATTTATAAAAAAACCATTTTTAGCCTTGAGCCGTAAAAAAATTAGCAAAATTACGATCACGAGGCTTTATTTACGTTAGTAACCACCACCTTGAAATCTTTCATAACCCTGCTGATTACCCATACACATATCGAACCAACATTATTTCAAACCATTACTAAGGAAACAATTCTACAACTCCATCATGTAATATGCAGATATGCCATAGCCACATAGCAATCGAATATCTCAGCGCTGCGAGACGGAGGCTGTAAGACGCACGGACAAACAGACAAAGCCGCGACGCAAACATCTTCAAATTGCTCATTGCTGAACGCAAGCCTATTTGATTTGAACACATCGGGGCTTGTTATTAAATGATATAGAGCGGATTTTACCAAGACAATGCTTCGATCACAGATCACAGGCCAGGTAAAGCATTTTAATGTTGTGTGAATAGTCTACATAAATCATTTTTTTTTTACATTATTTTCGATTGTTTTTTGTAGCGTAACTTATAGGTTTCCCTGAGATGAGTCTTGAAATACTGCTGCAAAAGAAAAACTTGTGGTAATTTTTTTAGTACTCAAAGAAAAAATATGAACCTATTTTACCAGTGACAGTCGATTTTCTAAGGAAAGTGTTTTTTTTTTAAAACCGTAATGTTAGTCAGCTGTATACTCGTAAGGACGTCACACAAAAATAAATTACCGTCAAAAGCGTACTTTTAGGGGTTTGCTGGTACTTCCTTACAAAACTGTGCATTTGGCGGTAATATCCTCTCTAGACAAACATAAACCCAATCACATATCATATCGGTGGTTGTGTAGCGATCAAATACGTGAGATGTGCCGCGTTCCGGATCCGAAGTTGGTCCGCCCGTGAAATGCAAAGTGAAGTTGCTCTACTGAAGTTAGATACACGTGCGATAGTATCGCGTTGTATTATGATCGTTAAGGATAACGACACATCAATTTAATGTTAGTGTATGTGTGAACCTGTTTAGAGAACTAAGGTTAAATATAAATTGTGGACTACGAGAGGGTTGAATTTAAGGTTGAACTTGTTTGGAAAAAAGCATTTATTAACGCCCTTCCTAATCTACTTAAAAGGAGAAAAAGGGGTTTAATTAATTAGCTACGTAGAGATTTTTTCTTTCATACTTTATTACCCGTCCAAAACATATCCGCGTTTTCATTCTATTCTTGAACTTTTCAATACAAAGAAATAAGTCCGGACAATTTATCGAAATGCCGTATTTGAAGTAGGAAGTTCATCTAGGGATTATTTGAACTGCTAGTTATGGTGTTTTATTATTTTCACCGCATTGCATTTTTTGCGGGTGGTAGGACCTTGTGCAGGGTCCGTCCGGATCGCTACCACCATCTTATCCATTAACCTACCCGCCAAACAGCAGTGTTCGCATTGTTGTGTTCCGGTTTGGGGATAAGACAGCCGGTGAAATGACTAGCATAGAGGCATTCCATCTTAGTCCTCAGGGTTGGCAACGCATTTGCAGTCTTAAGATTGCATTGCATTCTTGTGAATGCGAATGTCTATGGGTCACAGTTTCCACTTACCATCAGGTGGCCTGTGTGCTCGTTTGTCTACTCTATGCCATAAAAAAAAAAAATTACAGGTATTAATAAAACATAATTATAAATGTAATTTTATGCTCGTCATAAGACACTCATACCAAAAATCTCAAGTACCTAACTAATACAACATACTATTACTATTTGACTAACCTTCTATTACTTTTATCCACCTTCTCAATTTCATGTGTTACTTTGTTTAATAAATCACGAACCAACGTTCACACTCCTCGAACCGTTTATTAACTCCGTTATCAGCCGCGAAGGGAAACAGACAAACCAACACACATTTAATTCACATTAGTCGCGCGTGTCGATACTTTGTCGCGGAAATTGAATCTAACAATAATCTTACACGGACACCGAACAGCGAGGGGTGAGGAGTCGACTCGAAACATTTAAAAGAAATGGGGAAATTGATTTCCTAATGTACTGTTCCAATATTAACCTATTTTCTACAATATTTGATTTTGTATGCTTATAAATAATTTTATATGAACAAGTTTGGTTAGGATCTGTTTTTTATCACTGGTGACTTTATTCTGACATTTCTTACTCCCTCATTCTTGTAATTCGTCTGACAATTTATTTAAATTCATTAGCGCCTTTTTGGTCGAGTACTTACCTATATACTTGTTTATAATAATCAAAATGATTAGCGTCATCCATATGAATACACGTCCTACATTTGGGTACCAATTATTTAATCAAAACATCTTTCAATAAACGTACCATAATAATTACAATAAAAAGAACACCAAGAGGTATTTATTTCGGTTGAGTTTTTTTTAGTAGTGCAAGTCTAAAACCATTGTAACTAATTTATGTTTAAGATATGATGGGTTATCTTATATTACACTCATAAGGCCTAATTCACTTTATCGAATCGAAGTTTAACTATTTTATTTTCGAGGAGTAAGTTTTTCTGCGCATAATGTTTCGATTGTACAATTTAAGTTTTACTGTTTAGCAATGAATGCCAAAAAACCCACAAACCTTTCTATTTCATTCTCTGTTCCGCACCCCACATAACGAGTTACCCATATCGATATTAATTCGGATACGAATCGCCGGCGGGACGGCCCTATCTGATCGAATGCTCGATATATCGAGTATCGGCTCATCACTACGCCAATATGGCTTAGTTACGCGCCTGAAGGCAGCTTAGCATTTTTCATTACTTTTTTGGGGTTGTTTTTGTATTACGATTAGGTTACAATGACGATGGCCTTTTTTTTACTAATAGTAATGATTATGTCACGTTTCTTAAAAATCGGTTGACATTTTTTAAATAGAGTAAAACTCACATTAGTGTTTTTTAATACTAACTTGTTCATTTACTTAAAAAAACTTTTGCAGTTGACTGAAGGTATATTTGTATGGCAGCACCGGGCGTGGTTGAATTTTGATTAGGTAGGTATAGATCTTTTTTCAAGTTGCAAGTAAAGCTTTCGGCTTTTTGTAAATATTTGATATTGTCTTAAATGCATTGGTTTAATAATTTATCTATCCTTCAATGCGGAAACTTGAAGTATAGTATTTTGTTTTTATGGCCCTATCAGCCGATAGGTTTTATTTGAAAAACAAAATAACGCCCTCGAAAACGCACTAAATAAATTGTTTTAAAATGGGAGGTATAAAGTCAGTCCAGCTGAAGTCGGCTTTTGATTAAAAATTTTACTATTGACTTCGTTTAGATTGTTACTGTTTTTTGAAGGCGTTGTTATGTTTATTTAACTTTTTTTTTTAAGTGAAAATACCTACTTTTGAAAATATAGGAAATCTAAAAGCGACCAAGTAAATATAAATTTTAAATAACACATGTATATGTGAAAGTAGAAATTTAAATATTATTCAACATGTGACCGATATATTTAACTTATACATTCGTAACTCTGCAACAGGAAGGCAACGGTCGAGATATTATTCAGTTACGTATTAAAATGTAAAGTTATACTTATGTTATGATGGACTGGGGTATAGGATATATTTGCATACCTAGCCTTAGTAACAGGAAATAGAAAAGTCAGGATTTCTCTTGAATGAGCTTGGTTTTGCTTCGAATATGTTTTGGATGAGTAGGACATGCGTTTTTTAACAATTATGATGAACATTTTAAAAGTTTTTTTTTATTAATTTATTTAATTTATATGAGATTAATATAAGGTTTTTTTTTTAGATTTCAACATATTTAATGCATTTTTCTAAAGTAAAAACATCAAAAAGGTCACCTTCTGAAATTATTTGTACTGGCGTTCAGAATGCAAGCATGGACGAGTCCACGCCATTGTATATGGCTCTAAGACTGATAGACACATGCTCAAAATTCCCTAGGTTACATCAATTAAGGTCTAGTAATTTTACCGGTTGACATACCCAAACACCAAAACACAACAGTGAAAATAACGCTCCTTAGCTTGCTTACTTTTAAAAAGAAGGTACCTAATAAATATTTCATAATATTAACTTCTGTCTTGATTAGGATAATTAAAACCTTTCCCACCCAACCTGTTCATGTAAGTGAAATTCCATTGCAAAGTTTCCTAGTTCCTCCCATATTAATAATCAAACCCACATCTATATTCCGGCCCATACAAAGTTGTCTAGTTCGGCCGGTCGGAGGTCATGAGTTGGCGAATCGTCGGCATATTTACATACATCTGCATATCACACGAGGGGACAACATGGTCCAGATGCCGTCTTACTTAGCATTTGGGGAGAAACATCTCGAACACCTTTTACTATACATATCGTAACGTACATTTACATGTACCTAATAATGTTGAGAATAAGATCATTAAACAAATAAGTTTATGACTTGGCCCTCAACACTTATCTATTATATCTTATCTTAAACAATAACGCAGCTTTGCATGCCTAGGTACAATAACTGAAGGCCTATAACGCCCTATCACGCCAAGTTAGCGATTTTCGATAGTCGACAAAATGTATAGGATTGTCATTAGTTGATAACAGATCACTCGACTGCTTATGTCAATTCTATACATTTCGAGTCGATAGAAATCAGAAACGTTAGCAGCAATTGTATCCTGGCCACGCCCATAAGTCTGATTGAATGGTCTAATGCAATGACTACCACTATCACTATTCCAACACCACTACCACCATATTTACTGTATGTAGGTACCACTATATCCAGTTTTACGATACCATCGCTTGATTTTACCAATTTTCATAAATTTATGTTTTTTTTCTTTCTTTAAACGTGCGTAAAAGTTTACTCCAGCAGCTCTTATATTGTAAAATCAAACTAATATATTGTGTGTACCTTGTGGCAATAAATTGCGTTCCAAATGTGAAATTAAAGAGCAATTAAAAAGTTAATCCTTCAGCATTGTTACACTCATCAGCGATTAAAATTGGTCACTCTACGTACAAATTTACGTACACAATAACCCGTTTTCGGTGCTCCTAAATATAACGTAAACCCAGAACCTTCCATTGTGCCTAAACAATCCGATCTCACGTACACAAATCACACTACGAGCCAATATTTGCGAGCTTAACCCCAGATCGCGCCGTGTGTGCCCTGTTTATTGGGTCCCGATCGCCTGATCTGGTGCGGTTGATACGTGTATAATGTGCTTAATGGATGGATCAAATTATAAGCGACAGCGATTCGCCACATTTTTATCCAGCAGGTAGCATTAAGTGCTCTAGGGACTAGTTCGAGTAATTATTATTTTGTGATTAAATATAGATGGCGCAGTAAAGCGTGAGCCTAGTGACGCTGCCAAGGGTGATCGAACCAAAAGTGGACAAGGACCAATGATTGACACTTGATTCTTTTTTTACGGAAGATAAGGGTTATTCATTTGTTTGGAACAATAAATTTGTGCCTGTCAGCTTAAAGACAATTGTCCACCATTGGTGATATCACCTTACGAAGCTAACGATCATAAGTGGTTTCCCGTAATCTGCGTGATGAACGAAAGTATTTGTTTCGACGTTTTGGATGTTTTCTTTGTATCCAAGGTATCTCTTAAACCAACGATGCAAAGGAAATGGCGGAGGTCGACTCATGACTCTCATGAGTTATCAGATTAAGTAATTTTGACCTTAATGTAAATAATTCTGTATAATGAGTAAGTAGTTTAGTAGTGTGTATAAGTAATTTTATCACAGTCTAGAATCCGTAGAATATAATACAATGTATTGAGCACCACAAAAGAATTAAACAAATAAAGACAAAACATGAAATCCTTTTTCGGTAAACAAAAGACAGTAGTACAAACCTACAGTTTATTTTCAACTAGGTTAATTGGTTTGTGATTCTGATGTATTTATACTATGATATTTTATTTAGTTAGCCAATCCCGCTCAAACTCAAAAATAGTAAAATATTCTCGTACACGTAGATTTCTTGATAGCAGGGAAGGGAAAAATACAGACATACTCGTACCATACAGTTGGTAAGCAGAAATTATGGTTCGTAGATTTTAATCTTAGGATGTCATTTCATTTCGATGCCAACCTGAAATCTAATTGTTTCACTGGCTGCCTTTCCCTCTATACCGGAAGACAACACCTTACTGCTTGGCGGCAGAGTTCAGAGGTAAGTTTTTTTATGGCAAGGCAAAAGAGCACACGTGCCACTTAATCGTAATCGTAGCGAGATGGATTGCCTGATTACTGAAATAGAACGCCCTTATATGCTACTAGTAATAGAACTGAGATTGTAGTACCAATCCAAACAGAGCCTGCAACAACCTGATTATCCGCAATAAAGGTTTCAGGAATAGGTAAAAAGCATTAATGTTTTGCAACTAATCACTAAGTTTATGAATTGCACCCCACTTTCACCCGTATAGGTGATTATCAATGCAACCCTCGTTAGAATTAATCCGGGTCCTATTGGACGACATCTGTATTCGATAATTATCCACCGCGGCCCTCGTTGTCTACCGGCTCGGTATATATTCCAGTCGTTATTGCTACCAGAGCTAATAGAGATAATTGAGTCTATAATTATTGTAAGGTAAATAGAATAGGCAGTGCCTTAGAATACGATTACTGTTAAAAAAAACACGGTTTTATAATGACAATCACAGTCATTTAAAAAAATCTTTGTAGATGATCTTAATTGTTAAGTGCATGTTAAAACAATGGAAAGAAATAATATATTAGGCATGGCAATAGAACAAAAAATAAATGAATTTTTTTTTTTAGAAAAGTGACGTAACTGGCGATGTGCAAGTTGCAGATTATTCCTACAAGTTTAAATCTCTAAAAGAAATTACTAAAAACATTCTGGGAAGCATTAAGGACATTGAGAATATTCTGTTTAGGTACATACAAAAAAAAGAATATTCTTTTCAGTTACCAAAAATTGCATCATACAAAAACTTTTACAATTCGAGAAATTGGTCATCGGTACAATGCTAGGTAGGATAGGCTTGAAAAATGTAAACGTTTTTAAATTAACGTCGAACACTGGTAGAGTTGAACTTTTGCCTCTCAGTAACCACTAGACAGGTGTTACTCATAGGTAATAAAAAACTTTAACAGTTCTGATACTAAATGTTCACTTAATTTTATATTAGAAGATATCAGGCCCTACTCAAACGTTCCAAGAACGCATCATTGTTACATTTTTACTAGCCTATATAATAAGATTATTTCATACAAAACACGGCTATTCACTGGCACGCCTTATCTGGCTGTAAATGCCACACTATCGGCTGTGCTACCGACAAAACATATTATATCTCGCGTATAAACAATAGAATGGGCACGCTAAGAGCCGACAAGCTTTACGTGGGGCTCGAGTTACAGCGATTTTGAATGAGTTTTTAGTAAATAATCTTGATACTTGCTAGAGTGCGTAACTAAGCTTTGATAAGATGATACACTGGGTGAAAAATCATAGTTACTTATAAAAATATCCTGAAAATACGGTATAGAATATCAATTAAATATTTGTGTGAGTGTGTTCACTGTTTTGAATGTATAATTTCAAAGTAATATAGCGCGCACACCTATGACGGTATAATATGTCAAGAACTATACCAAATAATACTTCTTCTACCACCAATATTTAAAAAACTGATTTACCTGTGTAAAATAATTATTTTATAAATATACTTAGTTAACTTCTGATGGTTGGGTAAAATCATGACCACGTTGGTCCCGACATACAACTTTACTATCCGCGATCAGTGGCGCCGCGCCCTTTCGCTAAGAAGCCCAATTAATCAAGAGACGGGCTAATGAGCGCATATTTCATTGTCCGGCTTCTAGGCGATAGTTTAGGGCTGCCAATTAGCATCATACTAAATAATGGACAGACATCAAATTTACCAAAAAAATACACGTTTCTCAAAATTTACAAAATTGTTCTAAAATTGAATTCACAGTACAAACAATGGCCAAAAAGATTTTACTTCTTAGCAAAATGGCAAAGTGTGTAATACTATATTTTTTCCCTCACTGGGTATAAAGAAAGGAATAAAACAAAAGGTTATGTATACAAATTTAATTTAAGTTAGATAACCTAGGGTCAATACCCTTGTTGTTTGGTCGATGACGCCATAGGTAGCTATTATAAATGTTAACGTGATTTTAATTCCGTTAAAGGTAAACTTCAAATATCAAGCACATTTTTGACTAAACAGTGAGTGATTCGCCTATTTATTTTATTCAATGAGGTTTCAATATTATTTACTTTCGATATTGTTTTTTTGCGTATTGAATAATGCTGTTATTAATTAATAATACATTACCTTACCGCTGTAAGCATTAGGCGAATGTTAATCAAAATAAACAAACAAGGAACAAACTAAACTTTCTCCAACAGCATCAAATTAAATCCCACAGCTCCAATTATTACCTAATGTGAGCGAAGCCAATTCCAGTGATAATCAAAACACCAGAAACTAATATTATCCGCATTTAAATTAGACGACGGGTGTAGAGCGGCATAAATAATTCCCTCAGACACACATACGACAATCGCAGTGTATTATTATATTATTGAAGTCTGCTTTGGACAACCCTTGGAACGTCTTGAGGAGAAATTGGCAGGGAGTCGGTGGCAGTATTTAGAAGTTTTGTTTTGGGGTATGGAATGTTACTTATTCGGGTATGGTATTTTTATGACGTGAAGCTACAACGGGTCGGATTAAGAATTTACAAAAGTTGTATTTTAAAAGTACTTTATTATCTATTACAATTTAAGTTAGTATGAAAATTGTTTTGTAAGTGGGGTATATTAAAATGTTACTAAGTATTTTATCAACGGAAAAAATGCTGAATTTAAAATACAAATGACAAACCTGCAGAAAAATATGTCCTAAACATTTGATGCATCTTCAAAGTCAAAGTCAAAGTCAAAGATCATTTATTGCTTAATTGTGAGTAGGTACCGATGGTGATCATAAAATACAAAAAAAAACATGCGTCACAATTCGCCGGGGTCTGGCATCTTAAATTAGGAAGATTGCAATAATTTAGTTATGTTAGCTCCTGCGCTAAAAGGGTTGTCTCAATCGAAACATGTCGCCCGCAATGAAGGATATTCGAGCCATATGCCGGCAAGGCACGGCCGCAGCGGTTCTACGGTACAGCGGGTTCATTCTCAATAGTACTGTTTTTACTACAAAAGCTAGTGCTAAATTTCTAAAATACAAGGACGCCTAGCCGAGCTAAGTAAATAAAACCCGTAGGGGCCTACATCTAGATATTTTACGTGTTTAACAAGATATGTGAAGACTTGGAAATCCGAGGGAGAGGCCTTTGTCCAGCAGTAGAATAGAATAGACTAGAATATAAATATTGTATTGCGTCACATTACAGGTGATCGGTGGAGGGTATACATATATCAGGGTAATCAGATATGCACATGTGACGCCCCGCAAGGGCAATCAAACAAAACTAGATATTTAATACTACGGTTCCTTACAACTATATATTTTTATACAAATATGTATGTATATATGTATGTACTACACGCCTTTATTATGGGCTTGCAACCTGTCACTAATACACTGGTAAACATCTTCGCCTAAGTGTGCAAAATGTGGTTACAGAATTATCAAAAAGTTTTTATAGTTGTTGGTAATTCTGTAGCTCTGCCTACCCCACTCTGAGAATAAAGGCGTGAGTTTATGTATGTATATGTATGTAAACACTTTATTGTACAGACAAAAGAGATAACAATTATATTTAAAAAAAAATGAAAATTTTTGCTGCCTGTTGACTTCATCACAAAACTAGTTTAAGTTATATAAACATTTGTTAAACTTTCCCAAATAAAATAAAGTAACTACCGTAGTGTCTTAACTATCAAAACGTTAATATTCTGCAGTAACTGTTATAAGATGTGACGGGCAAGCGTCACACGGCGCTCGGGCAGACAAAACATTCTCTGCTACGTGCTGATTGGGTAGGTATCGCGGTCGAGGAGCCACCAATCTTGATACTATAAGACGCTGCTATAAAGACCCTGCTATCCTAGGATTTTTATAACGTAATATTGTTGATCTGTTCGTAGTCTTTCATCAACTAAAAACAAAATAAAAAAACAATGTACGCGATTTTTCATTTTTATGCAGAGAAGTGTCAATTATAAACTTTGTTAATGAAGGCTGATAAGTAGGGATTGCAATTTAACCGGTTATTAACCGTTTATGTAAGAAATGAACCGGTTTTAACCGGTTATAACCGGTTATTTGCATTCCCTACTGATAAGTCCTTGAAAGTCTTAAAACTAAGTAATTTAATGACGATTGTTGGTACTTCTAAAATTTACTAAGTAATAATTTTCATCTTATTAGATAGTATTTAAGATAATTTATAACTAATATAAGAAGTTTTTCTATTTAAACGTAAAGCAATGCTTGATATCCAACCATTCTTAACAACATTTGCCATTTACGTATAATCAGACTTAACCCAATATTCACTTTGCTGCAAAACCGAAAACAAAATAATGGTATTAATTACAAATAAACGGAACCTCTTCGAAGTATCAAAACACCTCGTCCACAGTATAATAATGACCAGTCAGGAGGTACGAATCTACATCGTCGGCTTAGTGCAAGAAGTCACTAATGGCATAAAATCACTAAGTACAGGTACAAGCACAGGCGGATTCTCCGCGACTTACTCTTTCTAACGCACGGATCCATTTTTTTTTACATTGAATAATTTCGATGTTACAGCCATGACGCCCATGACATTAAGTCATTAACTTAACTTTTTGCCTTGTTGATTTGATGTAAATTGGTTTTAGACCATTACTAACTTTAAGCAAAACAAATTTGTTATTTTTTATCTTTTTATTTTGTTTAAATATTCACTTTTGTTACTTATCAACTTTAAAAAATAAAATAATATGAATAAAGCTATGAAAGTATTTGAGCTAGAATTCATTATATGCATTTAGTTACTTTTAGCAAACCGTAAAACGAAAATAAAAGTTATAACCATGCTTTAATGATTTTTAACAAAATGAGCATTGGATGCACATTACCACTTTTACTTTAGTATAAAGTAACTAAAGCACTTTATAAAGTTTAAAAAAACTAGGAGACAGCATTAATGGCAATCAGAATGATTTTTTAAAGTAATTAATGATATTTATCGATTTTTGTTATGTCCAAAGACATGTAATTCACGTGATTAAGTTATGGTTAGTGACTTTTGGCAAATAACTTGTAGGAATTTGAACACCTTTAGTGAAATATTCTTGCACAACAGTTCATATTTCAACTCATTTATACCTACGAGTACGTCTTGCTCTCGCGGTAACGGGGGTTCGGCCACCGTGATCGAAGTCATACCGTTGCGGCTGCGACCGGGGATGGACGTTACGCGAGAAGTTAGTGATTTCTTACAAGAAAAGCCCCCAAGCCGGGAGGTTATCAATGCAAGCTTAACTGCCCACTAAATTTCAGCGAAGAAGAACGTAAAAAAAATTGTCAAACATATTAAGGCTTAAAAGACTACTGTCGTCAAAAGGATTTTATACTCGCGAACATATCTGTAAATCCTCCACAAAGGTGTTACGTAAAAGCAGTTAGAAAACGAACCATTATGTCACGTTCATATTTTTTTTCTAATGATGAAGGTAAAATCAAGGTATGTGATTTTTTTTTTAAAAGTACCCTCTGTATTTCAAACGGCCCTATAAACAATACATTTTCCAAGGTCGGCAGTTCTGGTCTTTTTGAAGGAGAAGACCAACGTGGTAAGCATGTTGCTCATAATAAAACCAAACAAGACGATATAGATTTTATAAAACAACACATCGAATCATTCCCTACAATGGAATCGCACTATTGCCGAAAAACATCGTCAAAACTCTATTTAGATGGCACGCAATCTATTTCAAGAATGTACGAACTTTATACAGAGGAATGCAAAAAAGCGTCACGGACTTCTGTTACTATACGAATATAATTTGGATTTTCACAAACCAAAAAAAGACCAATGTCTAACATGTCATAAATATAACAGTATCAAAAATACAAACGGACCCGATCTTGAATCTTGGAAATAAAAATATGACTTACACATTTCACTAAAAGAACAAAGTCTCAGCCAAAGAATTGGACAAAATTCGTGCTAATGAAGATGAAAGCTTTAATTCAATAACCTTAGATTTACAAAAGGTACTTCATATCCCAAATGGAACTGTTTCTATTCTTTATTACCTACGAAAATTGAATGTGTAGGTACAATGCTACCATTTATGAAGCTCGCACTCCCAATGACGGCTTTTGTTACCTCTGGTCTGAGCTGGATGGCAAAAAAGGAAGCGATGAGGTGGGTACGGCTTTGTATCTATGGATAAAACGTCTCCCATCTACTGTAAAAGAGATTTCCATATTCACTGACACCTGTGGAGGCCAAAATCGTAATCAATTCCTTTTAAGCCTGCAGTTGTATTTAGTTCAGACAACTCATCACGAGGTAATAGAACATAAATATTTAGAGCCTGGTCATACACATATGGAGGTAGATAGCATGCACAATGCGATTGAGAACCAATTGCGTTTAATGCCAGTGTACTCAATGAATGATAGACTTCTGTAATGTTATTCGATTAGCAAGATCTAACAGAAAAAATAAGAAAAATGAAACCCTGAAAAAACCTTACGGACCGATAGTTATGAATCACACAGATATTTTGAACCTAAACGACTTGAGAGATAACTTGATGCAGAATCGATTGATTGACGTCAATGGAGAAAAACTGCGATGGCTTAAAGTGAAATCTTTTCGACTAGAGAAAAAAAGGCCGAATGTTGTTTTATACAGATACGATTTCAAACCTGAGTATAAAGAATTTCACGTATTAAAAAGTAATACATCCCAATCTATGGAACCCCAATAAAACAACTGCGAAAACGTAAGCTTGAAAAACCCATACAGGGTTTCAATTATAACACTTACATTTTGAGAAAAGATTACAACCAAAAACTGCCAATCACTCTAGCTAAAAAAAGGACTTACTAAAAATGTGCAATGAAAAAATTATACCCGCGGAACTTCACTTCACTACTGGTACCAGAACTTGCCAGCCAAAGAAAGTCGTGATTATGTACCTGAAGAAATGTCTTCAAACTCAGAAGACGAAGAGTAAAAAAGATGGATGACTAGGTTTTTTAACTCTTTTTCTTACTTACAGTATTAGTTCAAAATCAAAGGCTGATCTTTTTATTTTAATACTTTTAGAAGTTTTTATGTTTTATAACAGTAAGTAAGTAGTGCTTGCTGTGAGTGTCTGGGATTATAATATAATAATTATAAGTTCCTCTATAAAAAAAATCATTTTTTAGTTATTTTAGTTTGGAGTTACAAATAACGCCATTTTGAGAATTTCATGTTATTGTTGTGGTCTTGTTGGGTTTATATCTGTGAAGTAGAGTTTATAAACTGTTTATGCGTTGTTAATTAGTAAATAATGTTCATAAAGTTTCTAAGGTAATAAATTAAGACTGATGAAACCAAATTTCTCGTTTAAAACTGTGTTTTTCGATTTAATTGTGATTGAAATAAAAAATAACTAATTGTAAGTTCCCTTAAAGCGAGAAAGACAAAAAGTCACTAACTACATATTTAGGCTTTTAAAAAAGTTATTTGGAATTATTGTACAAAGTTTTTAATTGGTTTTGATACTAAATATATTAAGCTAACCACTTGTGTTTAATTTTTAAATCTAGACCCGAACCTACAACAATAATGTTCATTTGACTAAGTCAAAACTTTGGGCCCGTTTTTCTCGGACTTGACTTTTTGTGGGTTAATGACTTCTTGCACTAAGCCGACGACATATTAGGGTGTGGGTATTTCTTGCATCCCTGACTGAGATATGTGTTCCACCCGTGTCCGAACCAGGGGGGCAGGCCCGGACTGGGGGGAGGGTAGTTTGGGAATAGTTTAGGATAATATATATTTGATCTTAGATGACTGTTAGACGGGTTTCAACGTGTTCGAGAAGTGGTCAAGCTTTGTTACGTGTTATTGGAAATGTCTCATGAATATTGAGCGTTGAGACTTGGTTTTTATGGAGAAGGCAAACCAGCACAAGCCATTTGACGGTAAATGATACTTGAAACCTACAGATATTTGCAATCTCTAGATCGCAATCACAAAATCACAGACGTTGCAGTACCCACCATATCTGTACCGCAACTTTATGCTGAGTGGCAATGCATTTCAGTGGAACCCACAACACCTTCATAATAATTAGTTTTATCCTATTTCTGTTAGTAGTAAGTCCCCAATTGCTTTTTTTCGGTTTTTTAGTTCATTACCTACTTAATGTTTGCAATGCTGTATGTGTATCACTAAATAGATGCTTTTTCTTTCTTTCTTTCTTTCAATCCTAAGACTACAAATGCGTTGTCATCCCTGAATAAAATGGAACCTCTTTTTACAGTTGGTCTTATCCCCGAATACAGCAATGTGAATGCTGCTGCTTGACTACAAGATAAGGTAAGTCCTACCACCACTATTTGGTCGTTTTCAATATTCATACATATTTATTAAAACAAAATCAAAATAAAATTAATAAAAAAAAGTAACAACCTAACAGTAAATTTTCCTGAATACGTTACAATTCAAACACAGTTCTAAATCCGTCCCCAGCATTGCTAAAGATATGCAGAAACCGGGTTTACGTTAACTTATCAAAGTTAATACCTACTGGCGATCCCGACCCGCATCAGTTATAATGGCGCCGGGATATGTGCGCCTTATTGAAAACTTAATGGCTTGCTTAGTTATGCTAAGTTATGTGGGGCATTGTTGCCGTGAGCCCGCACATATTTGATATGGAGGAAATATGGGAGGGAAGCGTATGGTCAGATTTAAGACGGTGAATGTGATAATTAATTGAGTAGTTGATTAATGATTTCTCTGATGCATCCCTCTCTATCTAGAATATTATAAAGATAAAAAGGAGATAAAAATCGAACACCTTGTTTGCTCCGGAGGCAATATTATGACGTGGGAAAAAATGTTTCATACGTACAGTCAACCAACTTGATGTCATAGTCCATACTAGCCTAATAATCCAATTGGTTGTCTGTACGTGCAATAAATACTATCATCTCTTGTGACAAATCGTGCATACGACTGGGTACCTACCTATGTAAGTGTTTCCCTTGACTAAAAAACAGAAACTGTATCAAAACCAATTAATTCAGCTTAAAAACATTAGTTCGATATATTTTTTCGATGATGCGTCCGCCATTACATTATAGATCTTGCAGACACTTCCGGCCATACATTTGGCTCCACATTTTTTCCACAAGTCCGTAGTTTGTGGACACAATAGGTACAATACGATATAAATATTTTTTACTAAACACCACCCAAAAAAAAACAATAACAGGTAAAACATATATCCTCATTCTCATCGCAAATATTCCTGAGTAGGTCAAGCATAAAATTCAATCAAACATTAGTCAAGCCTAGCATGACGCGGAAGTGATGCAAGCACATGTTGAAACATGGTGCATGGACATCATTTCTACGCCCTTTGTGCCGTAAATACAGTCCTGGGACCATAAAGCTGCGGATCGGGTGGATGTTAATTATCCAAATAATTACTGTATTTACATTTGATACAGCATTTGTAAACCAATGGAATAATTAAGTCTTTGATTCCCATGCTTATTCATTTTAAGAAAAAATCAATAGCGCTGTCACAAAAGAGATCTCATGAACGACTGACACAATTCCTAGAGGATAGTTTCTTTCTCTTTTGTGCAGAATAATAAATAAAAAAGACTGTGAGTCTTTTTTTCAGATCCTGTTTTATAGTGATATTCTAAAGTTTTTAGTGATCATTTAGTTGATGTAATTATTGTTTTATGATATTTTTCTTTCCATTCTGCTTAAGTTAGCTGTGGTTTGATAATAACTAACATCACTAAATACAATAACATTGTTGCACGACGGATTTCCAGTGGCATTTTTTTAAATTTCTTCGTCATATTAAAAATACGACTTTAGTTTGAACTTTCCTATTATTACTTAAAGTAGATTCGAAGCAATCAATTGTAAGTAATCCAATCCGCTCCTTCATCGTTCAACACTAAGCCCTGACCACGTCACATAGATACCAAGACGTAGGCGGTGCGTGGGTGAACACTTCCATACTTATTACTTTCGTGGCGATAGCGAATCACCACCTAACCAACCTTACCTGGTCTTCCTTCCCACTTCTCTATTCAAGCACATACGACCAATTAGGGGTATTGTTATACCCCTTGGTAGGTCTACCTTAATTGGTGTCAGAGCTGATTCAATTCGATATGGTTTCCGTAGCGTTTGCCAGATTAATGATGATATAGATGTGTGTGAAAGTTGTATTGTTATTTGCGAAAGTTATAAGACCCTTAAATGTAGGGATTTCAATTTCTTAAGCCACTGTATCCTATCATAATCTATTATTGCAACATTATAGGTATTTTCTATCCATGTACTACAATAGCGTGGATATGCCAAAATACCTTTCGCTGTGGAAAATTAAATTTAAACAAAAGATCGATTCCTTAAGATCATTAAAAACTGGGCAAAAGCATGTCGGACCATGCTCAGTATAGGGTTCCGAAGCCGTAACGACAAACACAAAAAACTATCTCAAAAATCAACAATGAACCAATTTTCTATTTAAAGTTATTTGGCGCTGTCTTAGATGATTTTTAGTAGGTATAAACCCGTTAGTCGCCTGTATCTCAGGAACTAATTAAGTCTACTTAGTAATGATTCTTTTTCTTATAAATTCGTATATAATATCTCAAACAAGAGCCAAGCTTTTAAGTGTGAGATCAGTATACCTATGTAGGTAGTTAGGTATCTAAACTGCTTCAAACCGACTTTAAAATTACAATAAAAGTTAAATCTTTTATATAGTAATTAATAGAAATTGAAAAAAAACAAGGTCCAGTAAATAGAATTTTAAGTTTTCCAAACGATAGGTACTCAACTCAAATCAATAATCTAATCGAAAATTTGTAAACTTTCAGATCGCAAATCGCAAACTTGTAGGTAGCATTCCGGGGCACGTCCAAACAGCATCTAGGCGCTCGCGCTTATGAGCGCGGCTGTCGCTCGATTTGTTGCTTGGACAGTTTGACTCCCCCCGCGCGTCCTGCACGCCCCGTTAGCAAATTTTTCTATCAAAGTTATCATAGGCGATTTTGATAGGTATAAACACTTTAGTCGCCTGTATCTCAGGAACTAATCATGTCTACTTAGCCGTGATAGTTTTCCTTTAAAATTCGTTATATGCGCTTTCGTTAAAGATATGTTTAGTATTTGTAGTTTTGGCTGTAGGGGGGGGGGGGACACTTGACTCTAACAAAAAATAGCGCTTTAAAGCTTAATATTTCATAAACGGATCCCCTAATCGAAAAATTGTTTTGCACAATATTTTTGAAAGACCTATCCAACGACACCCCAAACTATGGGGTAGGCAAGAAAAAAAAAGGCATCCCCACGTTACGTGTAGGGGAGGTGCATTAAAAAAATATATTTTTCAAAATTTTATTTTACCACTTTGTCGGCGTGACTAATATGTATATTCATGCCAAATTACAGCTTTCTAGTACTACGAGTCTCTGAGCTAGACTGGGGACGGACGGACGGACGGACGGACGGACGGACATGGCGAAACTATAAGGGTTCCTAGTTTGACTACGGAACCCTAAAAAGGAATAATACTACTTTATGCAACCGATATTTAAAAAGACAAAAATATAACCTTCCAAAGTCGTATTGAATAAAAATTATAGCACATAATATCATTGAACAAATGCTCAATATTTCCCCGCCGCATTGTAATTATCTTCATAGCCAATAATTAATAACGTAGAGGAAAAGCCCCAAATATGGACTACCATATGCTATTTATTTAATAAAACACAGGATTTTAAAGTTAAAGAAATGTATTAAAAACGAATCAGTCGAAAAGTTATCTGGTCATCTTGGAACTATAATAAAAATGTCATAAAACACCAATTTTTAACAAAAATTTCGTACTTCTAAAAAAACTCAAAATTAACCCTTTCTAAAAAGGTAACATTATATGGACCACTATGTTTATAATATGGCCTAGGGGTGCTCAATATGGACCATAGTATCTAAGGTAAGATAATTATCACATTTTTTTTTTTTTAGGAACTTGTACTCAGCCTTATATGTGGAAATAATAGGCAGTCTGGTTTTCTTTGGAGAAGGGATGGCTTATGTTATTTTTTTCAGCTAGTTGAAAGGCTAAAGACTTGATGTCTCTCCGAGTTAAACCAAAACCTAATGCCTCCAGTTCAAGTACATATGCAGCCAAATCGGCCTCCAAATTGACTGGAAATCTTGCTTTTCTCCCCAATTTTATGTTTGTCACATCTTCCATTCCCATAACTTCATTTTTTTTACATAATCGTAAAAGAGTCGTTTTTGGTACGCCAAAAGCTTTTGATGCTTTTAAAAATCCCATTTTCTTTTCTCGTATAGCCAATATAGCCATAGCCATGGAATCTTTATCCCGCTTTTTGCCTTTTTGTAGGCGCCATAACCTTAAACCAATCAAATATTAAAGTTAACAAGTGAAATAAGACACGAGTCCATAATTATTACGACCATGTTCATAATATGGACTACTATTCCATATTTGAAACTACACTATTGGTCCGTAATATGAACAGGTGACATTTTGTCGTTAAATATTTTTTAAACAATACTAGTAATACGTGTCGTCACACGCTACAACAAGAAAGTTTACTTACAAAATAACGTTTCTAGGACACGGGGGTACAAGAATAAACGGTTGACATTAGAGAAATAATAACCTTACAAAACTCACCGAAAATTTTCATCAAATGTGACTAAAAACTTCAATCGACGATAACTGACACGTACGCGCACTGAGCTTCACGGCGAACCACTGGCGGGGAGCCGCGCCTCAATGGCGTCGAAAGCGGCCAACTTCACTTTGTTAGCAACGCCACCTAGCGAGATATTTGTGTGGTCCATATTATGTACCTGGTCCATTTTTGGGGCTTTTCCTCTAGTCCCTAAATTCTCCATTTCTCAACACCACCGGCCACAAATCTTACAAATATCTTCATCCATAGGTGTCCCTCAGGGAAACTTCTTGGCACATGTGCTCCTAATACCCAACATTTGTCAGTCTGTAATTGCGAAGCGATTTTGCCTTCGCTGTCCCTTACTTAAATCTTAATGTCAGTTAGGACTACAGTTGGAAGGGTACGATGAAAGCTTTGTTTGAGTTGGTTTGTTGATTGAAATGGGGTCTAGATCTTGAATCTAAGTTTATTCCAGTATATTTGTGATAACTTCTATTGTTAGAGAGACTTGTGTTCTATATAGTTAAAAGTTGATTTTGTTCAGAAGCATATTTTAATCGCCACGTTAAAAAGTTATTAAATTTAAAATATTTCTTTTGATTCTTACCACACGAGATACTAGAAAAAATAAAATGGTTTAGCTTTTAATTTTACAATAATAACTTACGTCATAAATTCAAAAGTTTTTTAACAAAAAAATATTAGTAACGCAACAAAAACAAAAAGTGAACATTATGGTATTTTGTAGGTTATTTTCTAAGTTGCCATTGTATAGTATAATGTTCTACCATTGCTATTCCCCTATGGGATTTTCGTTGACGCTAGACTTATTTACTTAAAGAGCTTATGTGCCTACAACTTATAACGCAACCAATAATTTGAATTTACATTTGATTTCACTGTGATGAACATAATCAAATGAAGAGTGGTGTTAAAAACGAACACCCGTTAGTTTGCATACTCAACATCATTTGCAACAACAGACACATTTAAAACCCGATGCGAAACAACCCCAAAAACAGTATTTGTACAACGTTAGCAAAAATGCTGACCGCGTTAACAAATTGCAGGCACATTCGGCGAGTCAGCTGCACTGTCGGCATACATTGTTTGTTCGTGGGAGATTTTTAGGGGCTCGTTGGTTTAAATAAAATATTTAAAAAAACATTTGGCACTAACACATGAAAACAATTAATTACGTACCGTCGGCAAATAAAGTGGTCTATTTTTCGTGTGACAAAGTTGGTGATGTTCAATCGGCGATTCTTTAACAATATTTTTGAAGACTTTTTTTTTATGGCATAAAGAAGACAAACGAGCACACAGGCCACCTGATGGTAAGTGGAAACTGAGACCCATAGACATTCGCAATGCAATCCTAAGACTGCAAATGCGTTGCCAACCCTGAGGACTAAGATGGAATGCCTTTATGCTAGTCATTTCACCGGCTGTCTTATCCCCAAACCGGAACACAACAATGCGAAATTTCTGTTTGGCGGTAGGTAAATGGATAAGATGGTGGTAGCGATCCGGACGGACCCTGCACACGGTCCTACCACCCGCTTGCTTTTCGTAAAGAAGAAGTTTACTCTGATTTGATTTAACTCACCTACATCGTTGTATCACCATTTATCTAAATAATTCAATATGTGCAAACACTTGTAATATTTCTCTTGTTCATTCATTCAAATCTTACTCGGTCAGTCGTACTTGGAAAATAAAATAAATCTCAAAATTGTCTAATCTGTTATAATCTGTTTTTTTTTAAATATTACAGATACAGAACCACGGTATTCTTGTATTATGTTTGATCACATCTGTAACCTGTAGCCTGCCTGTTTGTTGCCGATTGGACTATAGGTACCCATAATTGGGTATGTGTGGGCAACGCCAGTCAAACAGACCAAGCAAAATTTTGATGTAAAATCATGAGTCGAAAATGTAATGTGACGTGATAATAATTTATAGTCATTACGTATGTTTTACAGACTTACTTCCGCATTAAAAACTGTAAAAACAAACAATTAAAATATCCAAAAAAACCTCGAAGCGTTCGCGAAACTTTTTAATAACGTCGCAACGACCAATCGAAAAAGTATTGTTTAAATTTTTAATTCGAAACCGAACTTTCGATCGGCTTGTTGTTAGGAAACGAGGAATTTTGACGCTAATAGGTACTTTGGGCGACTTCGGAGTGCATGCGAGGCGAAAAAGTTTATTTGCGCGCCAATTAGCGGGAAGTGTCGAGAGCGGTGATTTTGATGGTGACATCATTGTTTCTGCGCTCAACTCGGGTTAAGTACTTTACGGTTAGCTTTTATTATAACTTCTTTATCTTCATTAATTTTGGTAGCATATAATTTTTTATCACCATTCTTTGCGTTCAGTAATACGCCTGCTGAAAAGCATAGACTCGTAAATGTTCAAATTATCGATACAAAAAATAGATCACACGTCAATTGATAATTTAATAACGAGCTGCAGGGTTGTTATTAAATAGACGGGAACTAATAAGGAAGATGGACAATTGATTGTTTAGTTATTATTATAAGTAAAATTATCTTGGAGTCTAGTAATATTTGTATTGTTATTAATTATTATGCTAATATTATGAAATCTACCTATAGTGCGCGGCCGTTAAGAAGTCAATCCTGAGAGCTGTCATCGCAGTACAATTTATAACCTATTCTTGGCTTTGAGGTTATAATTTGTACTGAAATGACAGGTGACAGCATTGACTTCTTAATGGCCGGGCACTATAGTCTCTGAAGATATGGTAAATAAAGTCACACGTTGTAAACTAAAGTTTATTTATTTCTCTAAAAGATCAGACGGGAAATGTATTAACCGGCCGGTACCGTCACGGCCCTAAACAATAACACATTTTACAATAGATAATGTCCCACGATGTCTAATCCACCGTGGGCCGGCTGATGACACGTTACAACGCATCAGAGCCGTCGCGTGCGCACTCCCATCTAAATTACGGCAGTTCTGCGCATAATTATAGGAATTATACTAAACACGTGTTATTTGATTGAATCCGTTGATGGATAATCTTTGGGTTACCGGGTGATAGAAGAAGTTCGATAGCGATATTCGATTATACTGTATTATCATTATCTGACTGCCAGAAACATCTGGATGTAATATTGTTATGAATGTACTATAGACTAATTACATGTTAATTTTAAGCAAATTGCTAGCTTACGAATTGCAATGCAATAGTTTTTAAAAAGTCCTTCAGGTTTGTTCTTCTTTTTCACCCGCTCCCTTAAACTCGTAGCTGTATAGTCTTGACTTGATGCCGATTTCACCTGTACCCGAAAGACTTGTAGTAATTGCACTGTAGGTAGATTCTTAAAATATGAAAAAATGCGCGTTGACATCTTCCTGTTGTGCCTTTTATTATTCGTTAGAACCAACCCTACTGTGTTTAAATTTTTAATACAATTACAATTAAGAAACTGTTACCGTTTTTAAATTGTTAAAAAAACATTGCTTTAGGTTATGACTCCAGTAAAGATTGAACATTTTAAACATTTCGAAATCTAAATATGTCGATAGTCCCGTTAACACCCGTAATAGTGCGGCACGCGAGAAACTATCAATGGTAGGTGGGTAATTGTGAGCATCGACATATAATACGAACGATACCGATATAATATCGGAACAATGACACGTTATGTCCTTACTCGACGCGGCCCATTGTAGCACAAAGGGATATGAATTCAATTCCGGGATAGAGCGCCGTATTAGGTAGGTTGGTAAAATGGTAGTTCCACGTACGTTATGCGTAACTAATTGTTGTAGAGATCTTATCGAACAAACTAAACAAGAAGCTTACTTTGCTTTAAAAGTTACCAGTTACCAGTGGACTTAGACAAGATGATTGCAGGTACCGTCGAAGACTTTGTTCATCCACTGTAGGACCTTGTCATCATAACAACGTCAAGTAACGAGCTAGAAATTACATAGGAATTAATCGTTGGTATTTTGCGACAAGGTTCTATGAAAGTCCGTCACCGTACGTTATATAGACACACAACAGATTACCCTAACTATAAAAGTTAGAATAATCGAACGAAGATGATGAAATACCCTATTATAAAAAATATTTAATTTTTTGGCGCAGAACTCATATTCAAATCGTTCCTCTCCTACACTATTCAACCCCAAAAAAAAAACAAAAAAAAGTAACAACTTGTATTTGTCCTACCCCATGCATTGTCCTTACACATTTACTTCAGGGTTAGCTGGAAGAGATCCCATTTAGGGATAAGTTCGCCGTTATACATTACTTTAATAACAATGTTGTAATATTTATATTTTTGTGTACTATTAATTACAGCAATAACACGATGCGTGTTTTCTTTCGGAAAAACTGCTTGATTCGATTTCTGTATTTTAAACCTTTAAATGCATTATTTATTTTCCCTTGGCTTTTGTTTCTATGAACTGACTACCGAAACTCTTATAGTTTCACCCTGTATACCTAAGCAGTCAAAGAAGAAAATTCATTTGCGTACCACCATAAAACCCTGCTGCAATAACGAGACGTAACGTACTACGAATATAACGTATTGAACGTAACATGACTATAGTTTGAATGATGTGGCCCTAATTGCGACAGGGTTCTACGCTGGCACGCGAATTCCTTCACTGCACGTATTCGGATATTGCCATCAATAGTTTAATTGTTTCTCGATACTGGCATGAATCAAGCGCCGGCGATCATATCTAGAGTATCGTTAATAGGATCGCCTCATTTGGGCGTGACTTGCAGAATACCGCTGCATGTGGGGTCTTGTCCAAGCAGGCTTTGTTACAACCGTTTAATGTGAAACTGCTCTTAACTTAAAAACAAGAGGTCTTGTTTTGGGTATGTAACCTCATAATGAGACACGTGTATAATATTTTTTGATCCAATTTAGGGTTGCGTAATGTGTTATTGACTTCGCTTGTAATGGCTTTCTTTTTAATAGGTCAAAGATAACATGTGGTCAGGCAGTTTTATATACGCATAGCAAAGTAAGACACACATTTGTTTAGGAGCATACTATTTAAATAATATGTTATTTTGTATTATTTATATGGCTGCTTCATTAAATGCATTTTTTTTATAATATCATGGTTGCAATGAAATTACATATCCATGTTGAGTTGCACAAACAAGTAAGTAGCTACCTTTATTGTTGATTAATTACCTAGTATTTATAGTGACAGGGCGCCGCTCGGGTTGAAACCGAAGTTTCCCGAATATGACAACTTGGCCCCTGAAAATTGCAAATTTCAGTTAAATCGTTAGAACTGTTTTCGAGACCGTGATTACAAATAAACATATATGAAAAATTAAAAAAAAAAAGATTTTTCGGTAGGTAAGGTATCCCTTAAAAATAGCCTTTTGGTTTATCCATTTTTTGTGTGACAGCTTAACAGCTTAAGTACCTATTCTATTCAAATATTATTTTTATTCCGACAGTAAAAAATAAAATTAAAAAATTACCGTGGATGGGATGAGTGTTAATTGGACCCAAAACGTGTTACGAGTGACTCTAGCTACCCACCCTATTCATTTAGCACACGATTTGCAATACACCCTATATTTACAAATATTGCCCGTTTAATTGTATAGGATATGTATAACGGTGTTGTAGAGACTAGATAAAAAAAAACCGGAAGCATCCTTTCACCTTCTTATTCTAATTAGTAGATTTGTCGTATCACGCGTATAACTTTGTTCTCTTTATCTCGATTTTTTTGTAACATTAGATTAATTCACTAAACAACATTATCTATTTTTCGAAATCGATCGTCGATCGACGCACGAACCATACATTACAACCAACAATACTGCACTGGGGACGCGCACGTTCCCACGTGCCTCCTTTGTCGGCCGGCGACAAAGCTTTGCCGACAACAGTCGCTATATGTATCAGTTGCCTCGTCCTTATCAACCAGGCTAAACTCGACTTTATGCTACCTAAGAAGAGGCTGAAATTGAACGTGGCTTCATGGAGAAAAATCGAACTTTGTCTTCCATTTTCAATTGTCGTAAATGTTATGCCAGTGTTTATCGATATCGAACTGTTTATCGAACGATCTTGGTTGAATTTGTCTCGTGGTAGAGCCCGAGGTAGAGTTGTGTACGTTGGCTCAGCGAGCCCCGGTGACCCCTCATTTAAGGTAGGGCAATTGTTTATCAATATGTTTATGATTAATGTATACGAAGCTGCGTCGTGACTCCGTCTGTCCGTCCGCCCGACTCGGCAATTAGCCGGATCACGATTGGTAATGATATGTGATTGGTGGTTGCTAATTTGTTGGAAAGGCATTGTTGTTTTAGGAAGATTTTGCTTTTTTATTGGAAATTATTTTGTTTGTTTAGTCGGGTCATTGAATTTAAGGTTAGTGTTTGTGTTTGAATTTGTGCTTTTTCAATTGTTTTTTTTTTTTGGATAAGTCTGTTTAATTTGTTGGTCATCTCCACACTAATGGGTTTTTCTATCTCTGTATCCTTATTTACCCTACCTTTAACAACACGGAGTCACGAATTTTAAATTTTGCAGACAAAGCTCACTTAAACCGTTATATCTGAGAAAAGATAAAATCACTACTACTACACTAGTACTTTCATGATGACTCACTATCATATCTATTGATTTCACATGACATGAGTCACGGCGTTGGATAAAACTAGAAAAAATCACAATTGATTAACGTTACTACTTATTTGAATAACTGTATACTATGATGGACAGCTGGAGTTTCTACGAATTTTAACGATAATAATAAAGCCACATTTACGATGAGGTCAAAAAATATGCAGACTGAACCCATTAAGAAACATCTCATCTCAAATAGAACTCTAGATATTGTTACAAGCTCATGAGTATAATGAGACTGTGTAGTGGTCAAAAATCTGACCAGCATTTCAAAAGCAAATACTTACCATGTACTGACACAGTGCTGTCATAGTTTTGCTTTTGGACATCGATCCGGATGGCTACCACCATCTTAGCTCGTACCCTGCCGCTAAGTATCGGACCGAGCAGCACCAGATACACCCTGCAGGCCAAGTATGGTTGCATTTATCACGTGACAAAATGTGGATGAAGCATTTGTCACTCTCGTTCTTGTATACGTGTCAAAAAGTGACGGATGCTTTATCCACATTTTTTCACGCGATACACGCAGCCCTGTTATGTTCCAGTGAATGGTTTAGCTAAATAGTTTAAATTTCGGATAGTACTGTACATTAACGTCAAAATATCTTGGTATTGGAAATGCACTATTATTGGCATTATAGCATCCTGACCCATCATAGAATGGGGTCACAGTGATATAATATAACAATTTTTTGTCAATTCCTATGATTTGAGTTATAACGCAGTGACACATTTCTAACGTGGGGTCTGACCCTCATTCTGTACTCGTTTGCCATCCTCTTGCCTTAGAAAGAAGTCATTATGCAACATTTGACTATCAAATCGACGTCTGTTGTTGCAGGCAGTACCGCACTGTCGTGGGTGTCCGTATCGGCCTAATTCACTTGTAATAATTCGGTTTAATACGGCGCTAAATCGCGCACGACAATGCCGCGGTATCTCACGCGTAATGTGTGCCTTGACAACGCTACACGAGGTGAGAGCAAATGGTTTTGATACTTCAGTCAGTAACGATATCGTTACTTTAAAAATAGGCTTTTGAATAATGTTTATGTTGGTATTTTGTGTGATCAATCTCCGCATCATATGCATTTTAAACGATATGCACATGACACTAGAAAATCGTAATGTTTAATGTGTATTTATAATTGAAATGACATCAAAGCAATTTCGGATGTTTACACGGTAATTTTTCACTTACGTTGGCGGCTAAAACAAGAATTTAGGCGTAAAAAGATATGTGGTTGTATTTTTAAAACCAAAGTAAGAAATTGTTTGACCTCCCTTGTTAAAGACATGAAATTAAAAACCGGGTGGCAAATGGGCGTAAAAAATATGGTTCCATAGTGGGTGTGACAAAGTACGAGTATCAAAACCATTTGTGAAACATTGCTCAGTTTTGGCGACACTACTCAAAGTAACTGCGTCATTCTGCGATGGGCCTCGTCTGTCGCGACGTGTCGCCGATTATGCGCTAATGCACGACGCGCTTAATTCACTTATATCGACGCTGCTCCGTGTCGCGACGCCATGGCAATAGCGAAGGTCACTGGCAACTCATTTGTTTTGTAAGTTTGCCAAATAGTTTACAATGTTGGTACAGTCAACAGCATAAATAAGTGATCATTTCTGTACCTTATCACTTTCAAACGTTTCACAATTTTGTATAAAATTTCAAACACGATGTTAAAGTGACAAGGTACATAAATGATCCTTTATTTATGCTGTTGACTGTACATCTTCATTGCGGAGTTCATTGATTTTCCCGTAAAGAACTATTTTCTGTATACTTTTCAAGCTTTTAGGGTCAGTAGTTTCGGAGATAAGCGGGGGGAGGGGTAAATTTTCGCCTATTTCCTAAAAACTTTTTACATCTCTCAAGGGTTAGCTGGAAGATATCCCTTAAAGGGATAAGTTCGCCTTTGTACATATTTTTATATTAATTGTATTGTTATTGTTTTTCTTTTGTGCAATAAAGTGTTTACATACATACATACATTTTAATAATAAAAAAAAGCGGCTGCCACATGTCCTTTCATTTAAACTTATGGCATGACACGTCATGATGCAGTTTCAATATCTTTATTCTAATACGAAATTTACGACTGTCGGGCATAGTCCTCAGAAAACTATAATTTAAGGAATTCAATTTAATTGATTAATTATTTATATCGAATTTGATTACTTATAGACGAAACGTATCTCATAATTATGTACCTACTTATCTACAGAGAGAGTAAAAGCCATGTTTATTTTGTGCTTGAATTATTACTAATTTTTAACTGCTTTCTTGATTCTTTACAAAAGCAAAATTAAGTCAATCAAAACAAACGAGTTGAAAGAAAAATAACGAAGGAATCAAATCCAATTAAGGGATTATTTACTAAAGAAAATAAAAATATATTGGATTTCCACGAACTTGTCAAGGATTTACTTTAATGCTATTAATATACTATCCCGTAGTTTTATTCGCGAAATTGTTATTAACAATAAGTTTATCAAATGGTATCTAATGAAATAATTAGTAATCATCTTATTCAAAATTATGTTCTTTCTTTACGTTTTTTATTATGTATAAATGCTAAAGTTACGATGTTTGTTACTCATTCAAGCCAGAGCGGCTGTTCGGACCTGGATGAAATGTGGCACACACATAGACTATACTCTGGAATAACACATGTAAGGTCAGGAGCGGCTATTGCGTCTGAGGGGCTATTGCAATTTTTCAGACTAATTTTAAAAGTAGAACACGTCTTAGTTATATTAACCTCTCACACGCTATTGCGGGCTATTGCCCCGCCTAACCTTAGTACTTTTTATCCCGGATAATTTGAGTGTTCCTGTGGGGACAGCTTTAAACGACTTCTATTATTCAATAAAATCAGGTTGCAGTCTTTTTTGTTCTATTTGATTAATCTTCTTATTGACACATAATCAGCTCAATCGAATATAAATAATACGGATCACTAAAAGCTAACATGTCACGACGTAAAGCTTGAACAAGAGCCTGTCGTTGTTTTTTTTACGCATAAGTCATATAAAACTTTCTCCAAAAACACAATAGCGATTGCTATGACACGTATTAAAACCATATCGCTAAGATAACGAGCTCGCGCGATTATCGTAAACATTCCGCATTACAGTCGCTCTGTAATTTGAGCCCCGTCTACGCGCTCGTAGCGCTACTAGCGCTAGTGCAAATAAATTTAATGACTAGCAACACTATGTGACATTACAGGGTTACTACGGAACAAAAATGGGTGATGTAAACCGATGTAACTTTGCTGCAGTCATCATTTTCATTAGGTACTGCTACTGAACTTAATTTACTGTCCAGAACACTAGCACATGTTTTCTGCGACTTGTTTCTTTCTAGTCTGTAACGATAGAGACGCATTAAGCGACAGGCGAGAAAATATAACTTGTGCTCCCCCTGCAGCGGTTTGTAGAGACCAATCTAACCAGTACCAAGTAGTCTAACTGATCATCATCGGTCATTCAAGCAAGCTCTTCAATTCTATCGAGGAAGCAACGATAGCGTAGTGCCATCGAGGACATTTTCATGTCGCTGAAATGGCGCCACCACCGTGTCTAAAAATTGCTAGCATGTTGACAAGACGTTGACTTCGTACTGTCAAGGAGCAAAGGTAAAGTGAATACATAATTATGTGTGTTAAAAGAGACATTCGGATAGATTTCGTAAAATTTTAGCGAAGGTATATTAAGGAATAGTAAAGCTAATGCGAAAACATGACGGTGTTGAAATGATCATGGTAAAGCTACGGCTCTGGATAGTTCCTCCATCCCCACCTGACTAAATCGAAAAAAATAAAAAGAGTTAAATAACTTAAAACTTTCGAGCTTCTTTATTTGTGTCTGAATCTTTATGAAAAACAGTCAAGTTTCTCTTAATTCCTTAAAAATTTTTTCACACTCAACGAAAAAACACGAGCACACGAGAACACGCACGAGCACACAGGCCTCCTGATGGTAAGCGGGATCTGAGACCCATAACACTTATATTTAAATTCTGAAGACTACATCTCAAGACTGCTATTCCAGGACGCATTGCGTTACCAACCCTGAAGGCTAACATGGAATGCCTCTATTCTAGTAATTTCACCAGTCGCCTTATCCCCACACCGGAACACAACAATGCAAAAACTGTTGCCTAACTTCATGCGTTCTTGTTGTTAAAACACCGGATATTTATGTCCTTTTATCTTTCTAGTTGTTAGCACTCCAGGGTTTTTGACATACCTACCTAAATATCGAACCAGTGGTCCTACTGTTCCTGAATATGTTTATCTCAACAAAATACCGATAATTTAAACATAATTTGGTCAAGTTTAATGTGCCTAAGAGAAAGCTATTGATGTAAATGGTCCGCAATTTAATACGTCGCTTGTTCCTCGGGATAAATGATCCGACTTATCCCGTCGAGCTAAAAATCCCGCGGCCAACAAACTATCACATGTAATGTTTGCTGTTGTTTCCTACAAGACTTTCGCAGATGTTTTACACGAAAATGGTGCAAGGTATAGAAGTAAGCGTACCTATAGGAAAAAAAATAAGACTGCGCTCAGTTTTAATTAGCCAATTCGATAAATAATTTTTCCTCGCATTCAAAGTAAAAAGTAGAGTTTTTAACGTGAGACTAAACGACCATAGTAACATTCGAACTATAGCCACCCTCGCTCATTATGGCTTGCTTTAGTCCCTTGTTGAACAATCTACTATACCATCATTTGCTGTGACTTTCAACAAAAAAATCAAATAAGTTTTTTTTTTTATTAAAATCATTATTACAATCCAGACAAGTAACTAAACAAACGTGTACCTATTAATTATTTTTGATGTTACTATAATATTTTTTGTACAATCTACACATACAGGTATGTTCCTAAAGATTGTACAGTAACTATTATAAGTTGCGATGTCGAAAAAAATCTTTAAAAATTAAAGCAACGATTACTTTGTTGCTTAAGAACAAAGAAATGGAAAAGTGTATACAATGTCTTTAAACACGACTGTAATGACTTTACTCCTAAAGTATACCGATATTTTACGATGTCATCTCTACTTAGAAATAGAGGTCACGTCTTACAAAGTAATTGTTAGAATTTGCATAAAACACTGAAAAACCGAATGGGTTGATTTTACTAAATTTTAGGACCTACCCATGAGTTTCGTTGAAGTAACACCTAACCTTAGTAAAAACAACACATTGAAAAGGTTGCTTCAACCTTTTTCCTGGTTAACTCAACCAAACTCACGTGTAAGTCCTATTTTAACCATAAAACAGTAAAATCAACCCAATTGTTTTTTCAGTGAACGCATGGATATAGCCGCTAGTCCGCTACATCCCCCGCCGGGGCCCGCCCGGCTCCAGCACAATGTGGCGACACCGCGCTGTAAATCAGTAACCCGATACGGTAGTGTCGCACTGGCCGTCCGAACCGACGTATTTACTTACACGTCCATTTTGTATCGAGAGCGTTACACGGCGGATTGAGAGCTTAGCGGTTACAGCTACATGGCCAAGGGAAATCTATCAGTGACTTTCTTATGGGAAAGGTTTCAAAGATCACAACATTTGAATTGTATGGGTCGAAGAGCTGATCTGATTGCAGAGTCAGAAGGGGGTGACAGGATCTCCGCTATAGGTACTTTGATAACGTGGACCTACCGAGTTTGCGCTTCGTCATTGTGCTCGACCTATATGAAGTCAATCCTGACAGCCAAGTCAATTCTTGGGTTTGAGGTTATAAATTGTACTGGATTGACAGGTGTCAGGATTGGCTGCTTATCAGCCGGGCACTAAAGTTCGGTCTCGAAAAGCAGTACAGACGCTAATAAAATCTGTCAATTATTTAAAAAATATATATATTTTTTCTTGAACTGTTGAGTAAAGCGTTCGCACAGCAGCTGATTCAAGAAAATTGTGTTGGGAAATTGTGTATTGCTATAACAGTTTGAAGTCTCGGATCTAGTACGCTCTCGAACTTAGTCGGTTTATTTTAGCATTTTCAGTACCTTATTTTGTATTGTATACCATTTAAAACTCCGTTTACCATGACATCCAAGATCTACAATCCGCCGATACCAGTATCCTTTGCGCTAGCTTTATGGTCTCTAAATCTGCGTTTACGACGCGTGCGCCGGTTCTGTTAATGCGTTGTAAAGCGGGCATGCGCGGACGAAATATTGTTATGTGACCGGGACAGAATGGTGACAAAAGGAAAATTTAGATTTATTCGCTTCTAGATTTTGTAATGGCGACCGGTATTTAGGTGGGTGGAAGATATTTGTGCGTTCTAACGCTACGGGACTTTAATATGATGTAGTAACGACATCTGGAGCGTAATTCTGTAACTTTATTCTTTTGACTTTTTCGCAAAGACGCGCCTATCTACTTATTTTTACTAACTTTAACACAACTATTAAGTTCAAGTTGACTGCCGAATAATGTACACTAGTAAGAACTTAAGACTAAGTACTACAGGGGTTCTGTTCTACTCGGTAAAACCCAATTGCTTTAGATACGAGTATGTTATCGTATTGTTTAACTCGGGCACCCTTACTGTCATGTTCACAATACAATAACATGTCAAAAGTAATTAGGTTTTACCGACTAGAATAAAGTGCCTGGGCCTTTGCTTTTATCTTCAAAGTAGGATCCATTTTTGTGTCTAGTATACTGATTGATTGATAGCTATTGCTATGCTCTTTTGCATACCGCTCAGGTCCTTTGGCAACTGGAATGGTTAGGTAGGACTCTAGCAGACCGAGAGCGATCAGTATACTCACTTAAAACCCAGCGGTAAATCCTTTCCGTTTTTCAGGAAAGGGCCACGCGATGTAACGCATCAATTGTGTCGACACCTCGACGCCTACCTAGGTCCTTGCCTCGCCTCCATTGTTCTCCAAGGAACCAGACATGAAAAACCGATAATACTCCTAAATTTAACTGTACACACAAAGCTAGTAAACAATTACAATTCTCAAACACATTGCCTTGAAATCCAATCGTTTTCGTATCGTTAATAACTTCGAAGTCAATTGTAGATACAAACTATACCTAGTGGCAGCAAGACAGACCACGTTTGCGCCTGCGCAAGACAGATGTCTGACAAATTTACGCGACAGATAACGTTATCGCGCATGGCTTTATTACCCACTTTCGCGCACGAGCGTACGGACTAGTACGTTCACGATTAGGTTCGGATTACTGTTACCATGCTCACTTTAGGCTGAATAGGTTTGGAATTGTAAAAGTTCAGGAAGCCGATTTGGAATTAAGATAGTATTTTTAATTTTACTCCAGAATTATTCTGCAGAATGTGGTCTGGTGAATGGAGGCCTAATCTAAGATGCATAATGCTAAGTTACCGATTTTTGGAAACCAACAATACTGACGCAACCGCTAATTCATACATTTCGAGTCAATAGATAACAGAATTGTTTACAGCGTTTGCATCTACTAAAGGTTTTCTTTTCTGTCGCTCAAAATAGCGAGGCTCTTATAAGTTCTTCATGATCATCAGCCGCAAGACGTCCACTACTGGTTTTCCACAACAATCGGTCCCCTGGCTGTCATCCAGCAGTTTCCCGCGAGGCCGCGACCTTTATTAGATCGTCGGTCCACCTTTTTTTTTTTTTATTGCATAGAGATGACAAACGAGCACACAGGCCACCTGATGGTAAGTGGAAACTGTGACCCAGAGACATTCGCATTCACAAGACTGCAGAGCAATCCTAAGACTGCAAATGCGTTGGTTGCCAACCCTGAGGACTAAGATGGAATGCCTCAATGCTAGTAATTTCACCGGCTGTCTTATCCCCAAACCGGAACACAACAATGCGAACACTGCTGTTTGGCGGTAGGTTAATGGATAAGACGGTGGTAGCGATCCGGACGGACCCTGCACAAGGTCCTACCACCCGCAAAACCTACCTTGCCTTGTGGAAGTTTAACGTATACAGAACTATGTATATGTGTAAATATGTGTGTCTATCTGTGGCATCGTACCTCCTATACGTATAAACTGAATTGAACCCGGTTCTATTTAAAGAAAGCCATTTCAATGGGGATGTTTTTTTTTTGCTAGGTTTCATGTTAATCAGTAGGGCCGTTGAGATTAAGGGCCCGTTTGAAAGTAGATTAGTAAATTCATCTGTTATTTAAAGTTGGCCCTCTCCTTGTCTATTTTTAAGTGTAAGCAAGAGAAATGTATCCGTCAAATATAATGCTTTGCTGGTCGATTGTGAAACAGGTGTAAGGGTAATGAAAGGATCGCTAATACATAGGTGGAAAATACTTAACATAAAATTGGTTCAGATTAAATACCTATATATAATGTCTTCTTCACATACCTACTCTAGGCATTACATTTAATTATAGCGTATAACATTCTGGTTACTTAGGCTCGCCTCAAACAAAAAGATAAGCAACCAGGAACACCACATAATTGTAAGGACAGTAACTCACACGTTGCGACAGAGTCGCGTACATGACTTACTAGTGCATTAGCGCCCTAGATACCCTATCTTAACGCCTGGCCAGCTTGGAATAGTTTCAAAACGTTCGAAAATATCGTTCGTTATTTATTGTCTGTGGTAATCGGCTTATGATTTGTCTGTGGTTTAGAGAGATTGATTTTGGAATTATGAGCGCGATTGTTTTGTTTTGTGATTTTAGACGGAATTTGTCAGTTAAATTGTGGTCTGAAGCATTTTCATGATTCAGGTTTCTGTCTGTGTTTTAAGTGTTTACTTAAATTTTTTTTTTGAGATAGTTTACTTGTTCCCTTTTCAAACTTGGAAAAGGAAAGTCATCATCACAATCTTCTTCATAAATTCTTGACTATCATATACATTAGGAAGCCACATAATTAAATTGCGTTTTCCCCATACTGTCTGCAAATCTGACTAATCGAATTTGACCACCAAACAAAAAGTTTTTGACCAAAATTACTGCAAGTAACACTTACTCGTATCTTTAAATAAAACAGTAGGAATAGTAACAAACATTTACGATGAATCTCAGTTGAAAATGTAGCCTTAATTTTACAAGGATTTGAAACAAAAAAAACAGCGTTAAAGCAAAGTTTTTTTTAATAAAGGATCATGTTTCATTTATTTTAACTTTATTTCATGATCTAAAGTAAATTGTTACTAGAAATCAACCTGGTAAATAACTTTTTGATTGGTTGCCAAAATGGATACTTAAATAATTCATAGAGATTATGGTGAAATGCAAGCGTTCAATTATATTCACAGGGTCTCTATTCCCCAATGTTTACGAGCCTCGCTTCTGTATCGTTATCAAATTGTAAACGTAATGACAGCTCTTATTCATTTCACTGTAAGAGCTATCATAAAATCAACAGTGTGATATGATAATGATATCGAATCAAGATAAAGTTAAACCAAAGTAAAATAAAGACCCCGGGGCTTTTTCTACTTTATCCCTAAACGTTTTGTTTTAACTCGGCCAGCTATACTGGTAAGTAAATCATAACTATCATAACGTTGAAAATACGAAGACATATCAATAGCAATTAGGTTTAGAATAGCACTAAGTGACGCTAAACGCCAACATGCAAAAACCACAAGAAAACTATACCTAGCTGATTATTAAATCCTACGAAAATCTTTTCGTTTCCCCAACGTCCCCAACACACGCTAAACGAGCATCAACACTAAACTTAAGCGCTAGACTGGCTTCAAAATACCACGTAAAAACTAACATTAAGAGGCACTGCCGTCTAAAAGAAAAAGAAAGTATAACAGTATGAAGTGCATATGCATATACTGCGTTCTTGGCTTGGTTGACAGCATTCTGCGCCATTCCTCGGCCACAAGAGGGCATTCATACGTTCACCTGAGTGTCGACGAGGGGCTATTACCGTCGACGTCGTGCGTAATAGCCGCCGAGAAATATATGCGAGAAAATGGAGGAGAAGTAATTAAATATGCGAGGTTTTTGTTCATGAATGTGACGTGGTAAAGAGTGCTTGGGCATAATAGTGTCTGGTCTGGTTGCTATAGTTACCTAGGCAACTGTGATAAAGAATTTTCTTCTTGAATAACGATGAAAACGCTACTAACTATGAGTCTCTGTAAAAACTTCAGGATGTCTAAGTAGGTTGGTAAAACCGGTTATAACGTGTTATCGTATTGTTTTTAACTCGGTCGTTAATACTGATATTATTGATTAGTAAGTACGAGTAAGAACTAACGTTACGTTGTCAACACGATAGCACGACCAAGGCAATATGGTTTTACCCAGTAGAAAAGAGGGTCAAGTCTTATTCATTTACTCATTTATTTATTTACTTTATTGGAGATAAAACAGAAACAGACAATGTGTTACTTGTGAACTAATTTACAAAGTAGTTTAGATACAGTTGTTTCCTTAAACATATCTCACTAAGAACATAAAAGAAAAAAGAAAAACATTTAGCAACATGCAACAATATTATGTTTCGTTTACGTACTAGGAAACAAAACAACTTTATTTTTAGTACTCAAAAGAAAAACAAAGCGTAAGAAATAACGTGTAGGTACATGCAAATTTACCTATTTTATAAGTCTTGATTTATTTTAAATGTATTTAAGTAATTAAGAATATATTTCTCTATAAAAATAAGTATTTATCGTTGCCTACTATTTCGTATAGTATGCACTATATTGCGCAATTTGCAAACCTAGACCATAGTTTTGGTCATTTATTCTCCGATAAAAGTCGTCACTCTCATTTCGTCGAATAAAGCGACTTCGCGGCGTCCACGTAGATTTCAATGATCGGTATTCCCCCCTTTAACCTTTAAATTTTTGGGGATGAAAAGTAGCCTGTGTATTAATGCGGGGTATAAGCTATAACTATTTCAAATTTCGTCTAAATCCGCCCTGCCGTTGCAACGTTAAGGAGTAACCAACTAACACACACACAATCATTCGCAATTATAATATTAGTAGGATAAATGAAGTTATACGACATTATAGAATAAGTACAAAGCATTCATTTCTCCTTTATTCCCTTCGAGGCACGTCCCAGGTATTATGATGTGGAATACAGGGTGCTCTACATTCAGCGCATTAACGCGTTTAACATAAAAATCTTTTTAATTCACACCTCATTCATTTCTGGCGCCATATTTTGCTAACGACGTCGGGATGATGAAATTTTACCGTATTCGTGAAATGAGACCATCGGATGTGATACCCGTGAACTAGGAAAGTTGGCATAAACCGTAAGTTATGTGTAAAATATTACAACTACTATTCCTTTGCGCAGCGGTTGTTTAGTGTTAAACTCTTGCTGAGATCGTAACTCATTGCCTGCCACTTCAGAATTATTTCCATAGTGTTTAGCCGGATAGTCTCATTCTACTAAACTGCACAGCTAAATCGATATCTGTAAAATAAGTATAGAAATTTGTGATTTCGACGCTGTTTTCTACGAAGTATTAAGTGTCTAGTTCAGGTAAACACTACCTACCACTAGTATATGATAGCCCCTTATCGCCCGGCCAATACTATGATCTAGGATAATTTTCAATTTAGCTCTTCTTGACGAATTAATTTATCCTATTTTCAATTTCATTAAAATGCGTCGTAGAGTTGGTCCAGAATATGTCTGCCAGGCGCCTGACGCTGAATGGACGCGCATTAACGCCGTCACGACTAATGACACGTCCGCACGTCACACCCCGTCATGGAACAAGTCTTAAGCGACACTGAACATCACAATCAACCATTTTCAGGGAACATGCTGTAGGTAATGTAATAGTTACACGTCTCGCTTTGGCATTCACTATTTAATTGTTATGAAATAATAGTTTAATATAGTTTATACTTATTTGTTAATTTAAATATCTTCTGACACTTTGGGCAACCTGTAGTCGTTTTTGTAACCACATCATATTATAAATTTACATGTTTTAGTAGTTTTAGTTAACCTATGAAACCGATACTAAGTTTTTTCTTAATTCTTTACAATAAATGAACTAAGTACAAATGGCGGACTAAATACCCAAAGACGATATCTTAACTCCCAGTTAACCAGTTATGTAACAAAATGTTTAAAAACAGGATGATATTATTTCATATTATGGTTACATTTCGTACAAATCATACAAGGAAGGCGACCAAAGGTAAACTATGTAAGAATGTACAGAACTTTCCTCCCTTCACTTGGGCCTCTGCTTAGCGGATGGGAATATTAAAACATTACATATTTTCTTTTCTTCCTATCCCGCGTTGATGTATTCAGTGTTTTTCCTGCGCTGTAAAGAAGATTACGGTGAGCAGTTGAGTGCGCAATTGTGCATTTAAGGATCATATTCACGTTGCGAAGGGTTTTATCGAATTAGCAAACAAAATAAGCGAAAGTATTTACTTAGGCTTTTTGATTTTCGTAAAATTTCGTAAAAGACAAGAAGTACCTGTGTACTACGTAAAACTAACCATGGATTTAGCCAAAATTAAACAGAGAGATGATATTATCAAATTAAGAACGGATATTGGTTTTTTAGGGTTCCGTTCGTACGTAACCATATTCTTAAAATGAACGAATTTTGAGATATTTTTGTGAGTAATTAATGTAAAACGCAAAGAAGAACACACTGTTCTCCCCTTTATTTCAGAAAATACAAAAATAAAAAAAAATATAGACTAGAAAATAATATGCGTGTATACATTACAGGAAAAATAAAAGAATTGCCTATACTTTTACTTATATAAAAAAAAGTGTCAAGCGTGAGGCAATTTCAACAACAAAGTTGTTTTTTGTTTAAGTTCTTTAAAGACGGTGTGGCTTCTGCAGCCCAGCTGTAGCCACAGGATGTAGCCACAGCGGTTTTGTTATATTTCATACAATAAAGATGTAGCTAAATAAATAAATAGATGCGGAGCATTTTGGTGCTCGACTCCAACTTGCACTTGACCAGTTTTGTAGAGATTAATTTTAATTAGTGTTACGTAAGGACCGTAACATAAAACGAAAACGTAACTTGAGCTAGCTAGAACAGCGTATACATAGTATAATTACTTTAGTGGTTTATAAAATTATTAATTGTGTTATAATGTGAATGAAGTAACAACTAAGTTAGAGTCAAACGACAAATATTTAGAAATGCTGAACCGGAAACTTCTTTAAAAACAGTAGGTACACGTTACAACGACTCATTAATTATGACAAATGGCACAAACAAGCATTTATTTATACAACATGTATATATGGCAAGCAGTAATCTATCTCCTTCTCGCAGTATCCGGTGTTGGGAAAAAATACACAGTTCCTGAGAAATTCCACTGGCTTATTGTGAAACGGTTATTTATCTAAGCCAGAAACATGCTTAAAACAATCAAGTGCAAAAATATGTAATGAAAATAATAATCCAGTCATAAATATATGTTACTTGTTTTGTTCATTATGAACTGAGAAAAACAATTAAATAATTTCTGATATGATTAAACAGCTTAAACGCCACGTGGCTTTTCCTACTTCACAGCTAGTGCTTCACTTAAAAAATTCAACGCGGTTATACACAAAATGGCGTCATACTGACTACTAGTCCAAAACGGGCGTAGCGTTCACTAATAATTAAAAAAAAAACAATATTAACTAGCTCAAGTTAAGTTTTCGTTTTGTTTTACGCTCCTTAAGTAACACTAATTAATACTAATCTCTAAATAAACCCGTCAAGTGCAAGTCGGACTCGAGCACCAAAGGGTTCCGTATCTACTTGTTTATTTATTTTGCTTTTTGAGTCAAACCTCTATCAAATATAAATCCTGTTGTGAATCTTGAATTATAAATTACTACTTCAACATCATATATTGAAAAAAAGAGCTAATACCGTGAAACGTATGGCCCGTGTCAATTTAAATGGGCAAAGTGGTAAACAGAACCAAACGAACCAATTTACCGTTATTAATCCATAATCACACACTTTTCAAGATCATGTGTGCTTTTATTAATGAGTCATACTCTTTATTAGCGATTTTATAATAAAATAACTATTAATTATACCTTGCTGTAATACAAAATTTGAGGTTAAGTGTCAAACAGTACTAATTGTCTTACATCTTTGGCATTTTCAACCGACAGCGGTTGTACGGTCACGAGCGTTAATTTGGGACCCATTTCTAGAAAAATAATGGTTGAAGTCGTCAATGTCATTAGAGATGTCAAGTCATTTGTAACTTTTAGAAAACTCAACCTTATTGTTGTAGAATGTCAGATTGACTTTAGACCTAAGGTGTGGGTACCAAATTTAATGTCGTGACTGTACCCATAACTACAAAATTACAACGATCGCACTAAATACTTAACATGTGATTGTTTTATTAAAAATCTGAAATAAAAACACATTTATGTTGCCTTAAATAACAGAAACATATATCTGCTTACTGAACCGAAATAAAAGAGTTGGCGTCAAATGATACAATGAGCAAAAAGTAAGGCCGTACATCTACTCGTCACAGCTCGCTTCGGCGCGCGCGCAGCCTTCGACGCGGCTACTGCGCACGGGCATAATATTATGAGTAAAAAACGTGTTATGACATTGATATTAATCAGTGTTTACATGTTGTGAAGGAATAATTTAACAACCCATGTTAAGCTACATATTTGAACCTAAAACAATTTAACAGCAGCCCTTAATTTTTTTTCATATAAAATAAATAAATATCAGGGGGACAACGTCACGCCAATTGACCGAGTCCCAAACTAAGCACTAGGCTTGGACTAAGGGTACTAGACAACGATATAAAAACTGATATAGAGAAATAATATATAAACTTAAATAAATAGAACCACCCCACCCTTTATATATATAACTCATATAAAAAAAAATACTCAGCAAATGCTTATTGACTGAAATCCACCATATTGAAAGACTTAGTTTGTGTTAACTAAGAACGATGACTAAAGTAATATTGCTGCTATATCCTTATTTAACTAATAAATATCATTTAAATTTACACACACATCGAAATCTTTAGAGCTGTCACATGCAAATGAACGACAATCCCGCAAACTTGAATTGTCGTGTCACACAATCAAAAACACGGCCGCAGCCGCAGGAATCACTTATTAAACGTCTGGCTTATTTATGTGCCTCCAGATTTGGTCTAATTGTAATGTGCACAAGAGTTTTGCAGATTTATCAGTTGGTAGCTATGGCTATGGGAGGCATAGAGTCGGTTAAACTTATTTTTCATCACACTTGCTCGTAAATGGTGTTATTCCATGCCTGTATACAGAAGGACAATGGCCTAAATTGTTCCCGCGGTAATTATGGCGAGTTTGTCATCCCCAGGGAGTAATGACTTTCTTTTTAAAATTTGCAACTCTTTCGTACATACATAATTTCTGACTAAGGAGGTTTAATTTTCAGCCAAAAATTAAATCGGTTTCTAATTTCATCTTTAAAAATTAGCTATAGACTAACTTACATTACACAAAACCTATACACTTCATTAAACTTTATTATTTTTATACCTATTTCAAGTTTATATCAACATTTATCATTAATTTTAGTAATTATACATTTTTATCAAATTGGCTAAATCTGGCTCGAATCCAGGTCGAAACTAAACGCAGTTATTATCTGTGGTAGAGGTCACAAAAAAATTTCGTTTCCATTTACGTTCCCGTTCGTCAAAAGTTATTTCTTTATATTTTGCAGAGTTAAAGTGTTTTTTCCTCGCAAATTTGATGAAAACCATTGTGTGTATCACAGGCAGTAAGGGGATTACTAACTCGAGTCATAGGAGAAATTCCCTTCTTACTACCCTTGATGCACAATGTACTATTTCATTTTCTTACAAATAAGGTGTAAAATTGACATACAAACAGTCGCAAATTTCCTACCAAAATTCATAATATCAAATATGATTATTGTTTTAACATATCATAAGAAGAACACTGCGCCTTTTTTATATTCACCTATTACAAATGCTTTTAGAAATCCAAGGAAGAGGCGGATGTTGAGTAGTAGTCATAAGATAAGATAAAATGGCAGTCCTACTCCTGTCTACCCTAGTTTAGGTGTATTTTTTTAATAATGTTTATCACACAAACGACTATTATAGTTAAATATTTTATGTCGACTCTACATCACTCCCAGTTCTGCCATTGTCCAAAGATCTGATTGTGCACTGGTCCACTCTAAACAGCTTATATACCATTATAATGACAACATTGACCCGTACTTGTTATTAGCAATATCAATCTTGAGTTCCTTAACACAAGGATTACAATGGTCGCATTCAAAGTTTGCATAAGTTATAGAGCGATGTAGAAAATGTAGATAGTGTTATTTTAATATGCTTTTGCCAATGCGTAAGTATAACAAGTAGGTACAGTCAGCAGCTTTATTATTTTTGTGCGACAGAGCTCCATAGTGGCTTAACAAATAAACGCGTTGAGTTTGCTAGATTTTCAAAGCACAAAACACTATAAAATAACAGAATCAATTTTGAATACAGGTAGAGAAAATGCCTTTTAGAGTCTGACAGGTTGTAAGTGCGAGAGGGATGGATGTTTTATCCACATTTATCGAGGGTCTTAAACACTACCATCATATCCCCCCCGCAATGACGCAGGTCTCTAGAAGAACAAACTTAGGTACGTACAAAGACTTAAATTTGTGACCTAGCTTAGGTCCAAAGTCAGTCAGATAATTCTACTGCAATATGGTTGAGTTTCCTATAAATTACAAATGGCATGGCATTAATAATGGCATTGACGACTTCAAGCACATTTTTTTTTTCAATAAGTGATTTTACGTTCATGAACATACAGCTTAATCAGTTTTAATTACTAATAACTTTCGTACACGTCTCATATTTTGATAAAGACAACAAGTGAACCAGTCTAACTTTTTTTAAATTGGGTTTGGTACAGACGAAAACCGAAATATGAATCGCTTCTTTTCAATAACCTTACGTAATATATTAAAATACTTATAGAAACCTCACTCAGATGTTATCATATCACCGCTATTGCCACGGTACTTACCCTCCCCCTGTACATTACCACGGTGCTCACATCCCAGGGGTTCATTTACCTCATCGGAGACATATTGTTGATGTTACTCCTTCAGTTTCTCCTCTGAAAAATACGGATTAAAAATCAAGTTACTTTAACAATTGAGCGTTTGAGAGATGATCCAGTTGTGGGTGGATTTATTTTTGGTATCTGTATTTAAGAACATTTAAAAACGTTTCGACTAAATTAATAAGTTATATTTTAAGAAATGGCAGCGTGTCTATCGTGATTTCTATCTTGGATGGATAACCAGTTGGTTATAAAATCATTTTTGACAATCTCTAGAACCGGTTTTAACCTTATCTGAGGAATGTGTAAAATATTTAAAGTACTGTTACATAAATTATTAACACATTTTTGTTTGTATAAATTAAAACACGTTTTTACCCATAACAAAGCGGGGTAATTTTACCTGATTTCAAACTTTTTACTCAGAATTTTCAACCCTTTACACAATTAACCACGAACATAGTCCATAAACAACCCTCATAAACGTGCCATGCCATATAAAATTATGAACATGCCACAATATCTCATATAAAACGTATTCGCTCGTAAAACAAAAGTGCCGCATAAATTTTCCGGGTACGCATTAGCCCCGGGATTTTCCACCATATGAAGGAGCTTTTCCGGGAACCATGGACGTTGTGTCTGGGTGTGTGGCTCTACTTGTATTTATTTTTACTTGCGTGAAGGGATGTGATGGTTTACAGAAGGTAAATTAATGATTTTATTGGTTTGGTTACAAAATCAATCAGTTTATTAATTTAACATTACTAATTTAGTATGATTTTGAAAATACTTTAATCAGCAAGCATACATACGCGATGATTTATAGTAGTTTAAAGAACTAATTTTCTTTATAAGGAGGCAAAATTCGCTTTAGAACGTGTTATACCTCAAAAAAAAAACATTTACGCATTTACCCCTCTGTCGGAATGGCCCCGCCTGACGAACAAACAATAAAATAGACAGCAACACAAATGGTACAAAGGTAAACTTATCCCTGTAAGGGCGAGTTGTTTGATACGTAGTTAACTCAACTAATTGTTCAAAATCGTGACTATAATGGTTAAATCTCAATGTGTCAAATTTTCGATTCTTTTTTCGAATTTTAACAATCAGTTGAGTTGACTACTGGTTAAAAAACAGGCCCTTAGGGAACTCTTATTCAAAAATATCAAATAGTTAAACGTACAATAACATAGTTCGTAAATATGCCAACAATTTTAATTACTAAGATTCAATAAATGAATATAAACTGGATTCATATTTAATTTTATGCAATGCTAAATAGATAAATGGATATACTTTTTTAAATCTGTATGGCTAAACATAGTTGAAAGGAAATTATAATATACTCTTCGTTCAAGAACAAAAGTCAAATCAGTACTTGGAGATTTAAGCAACACAGCGGATTGAGATTACCGTACATCAACTGGGAGCTGATTCCTTCGCTCAGAGTGCACCAAAAATGATTTGGAATAAATTTTAGATTTGTGTGAGGGAAAAGCAAAGGATAAATAGGTAGATATTCAATCGTAATCGATTCTGGGAACCAATTGCCGTTAAACTGAACCATTTGGAAAGGTAAAGAGCATAGTAAAGAACTTTAAGCAGCAACAACAGGATATAAACGTTTCTATGTAAAATTATAAGCAACTAATTGAGCTGGAACCGATATTCAGACACACAATCAAATTTCCACAGGCCAAATTTGTACTGAATGCATCGTTCCGAAGCCGCTACAAGCAGCGTCTTGGTTTTGCGTCAAGATATACGATGTCATCGTAGTCAAGAAGTGGGAGAAGAAAGAAAAGGGAAGATTAGCAAAACCTCTTATTATTACCAGTATTTATATAAGCGCTATAAAAAATGAGCTCCTTGCTCAACTTTTGTCAACGGATTAGACATACGATATCACTTACTGTCTTAAAGTTAAACTGAACTCCTTATTGACTAATGGTGCTACTACACCGCTGCTTAACGGTGCGTATATTACGGTGCGTCAAAAACGGCGCCATGTTGTTACCCCGTCTTTTTTTTACGCAACGACACCGTAATATACGCACCGTTAAGCTCCGGTGTGGGCGCTGCTTAAAATGATTAAATATAGACTTGAAAATTATGAATTACAAAAATATTGAAATTTAAACTCTAAATAAAACTACAATTACTACAGGCCCAAACCATCAAGCGCCGCAAATACGAGTATTCAACTTTATTAAATAATTACGAATTTATGGCGCTTGCAGTAGAGACTATGGGTCCTTGGTCAGCCGATATGAAAAGTTTTATAAAGGCCGTATCATCCCGGCTCATAGACGCCTCCGGAGATCCTAGAGCTGGTTCTTACCTCTCCCAAAGGATTGGGCTAGCTATCCAGAGAGGTAATGCAGCCAGTGTTATAGGGACTATGCCGCGCGCGGACCTGCTAGAGGGGGTATTCTTTTTGTAGTGGTGATTTTTATTTTAATCTTTAATATTTCAGTAGCTTAGTTTTATTTTAATTAAAATAAGTTTAGTTTTTAACTTTGAATTGTAGATATTTAATTAGTTATGCTAATAAACAGATTAAAACTGTAAATAAAAGTAAAACTATGATTTAAAAAAAAACTTACTTACCTACTCTAAAAATGCCCCCTTGTTATCGCCCCGTGATGCTAGCAGTATTTCCTCGTTGGGTTGCCAAACTTATCCATTGAGCGAGGAAACTGCCACTTCTTCCGTCTCCGGTCACGTCAATGAGTGTAGGTATTTGAATGATAAAGATAATGATGTTGATGTTTAAGGAGGCAAAAAAAGACAATAATAAGCAGCGTAGTCGCGCGATGGTGCATTTACCTCACTGGATAGATGAAGATTTACTATCAGAGCAGTATACGAGTGCACGCTATCCTTTTGCCTGTTAAGGGATCATTTTAGCAATGTGTAGTCGGCAACTTAAAGCATTTAGCTCTAACTCATGAGAGTAAGAAGGCAGCATTCGCTGCGGGCTAAAGGTATCCGAGAAAACTTGTTGTTTACTTCTTCTCCTGAAAAATATATAACGTAGAGCAACATCGCCTCCCTCACGCCGTTTAACCCTACGGGCTCCCACCTGTTGCACCACACGTCCCTACACGTAAATAGGCGCGGGACGGAAAACGTACGTGAGCCTCCGCACCGAGAGGGTTACTCTGATACGGGTTGAGGTTGATACTTTTTCGACGTAGGACCAGTTGTTGTTGGTGAGTTCATTTTATTGCTTTTGTTTTTTTTTTATGGCAAACGGTTTAAGATTAATAACACCATGCAATTTGGGTACAGCTACACGAAATTAAATAATAATCAAATTTCTTCCCAAAAGTCTAAAAATCCAACTACTCATATTATACAGGGAGAAATCTAAGTCGTGAATGAAATGATCACCTCTGTGTTCTACCCACGAGTATGAACAACTTTCACTGAGGGACCAACTCTGAAATCACGAAAAAAATCAGCTGCTTCATACATTCTGGTCGAGTACGTTATGAAACAGCTGATTATTCTTTCGTGATCTCACACTTGGTCCCGTAGTGAAAATTGTTCATGTTCGTGGGTGGAACACAGAAGTGATCATTTGATTCACGACTTAGATTACACCCTGTATAACACACTTTCTTTCCGATACAAAAGTATACAGAAATGGTTGTACTAATACCATTTTGTAATAGTCATTGGCACCCTTTTTACTTTTAACTCGGTTTTCCCATGCTAGAAGTATTTATAAGTTTAATTAGTTTCGAATTGACTTACGCATTTGCCAGGGATGCTCTTATTTACTCTGATGCAACCACTTAAACTTCGTTAACGAACTCTACTTTGTATTTTGTACTTCTAATCTACATAAACCTACCTAAAGAAACAACATAACTCAGTGCCTACAATTACAAAGCAAAGTGCAAATAACTCACATACCTGTTTTTACGTAGGTATACCTAAAGACATTAAAAGGGCATGTATTTATACATAGAGCCCTGGATTTGCCGAATTTGGTCTGTTAAGGTGCATATAATAAAGAGTATTTTTGAAAAGAATTGCAAACTTAAGGGTCAAGACGTAATTGCTCTTAAATTCTATTATTTTAGTTGATTCAAGAAACACAGTAGTAGTTTTGCGGGTGGTAGGACCTTGTGCAGGGTCCATCGGGACCGCTACCACCATCTTATCAGCAAAACTAAACAGCAGTGTTCGCATTGTTGTGTTCCGTTTTGGGGATAAGACAGCCGATGAAATGACTAGCATAGAGGCATTCCATCTTAGTCCATATTATGGCAACGCATTTGCAGTCTTAGGATTACATTGCAGTCTTGTGAATGCGAATGTCTATGGGTCACAGTTTCCACTTACCATCGGGTGGCCTGTGTGCGCGTTTGTCTTCTCTATACCAAAAAAAAAAACCGAAGACAACGGTCTGATCAGTATGAATGGTTCGACCAGCGGTATCCTTATACACCGATGCATCACACACAGCGCTCGGCGCCCTTACCCATCATAGTTCCTAAGGGTGCAGAGGTTATCGCGTCCGCTTCCGCACCACGGAGCAAGGGATTCACAACACGTACCAAACGGACATTAACGGTCCACACACGTAGCTTCCTCGTGACTTTTTGGCTAAGACTGTGGTACAAGTTAGATTTTTAAGTTAAAAGTTTAAAGCTTTTTAGAACCGGCTTTTTTGAACTGTGACAGAGAAATTTTCATTCGCAAAACTACAATCTTTGAATGCAAATGCATTGGCAAACCTAAGAGCTAAGATGGAAAGCGTCACCGGTTGTTTTTTCCACACAGCGGAACACAACAATGCGAACACTGCTGCTCGGTAGTAGGTTAAAGAATAAGATGGTGGAGCTGAACGACGGATGCACATAGATAACATGATTTGTAACTAAATCAAAATTAGCTTGCTTTTTTCGTGGAAAAACGAAAAACTGTTCTGAAAATGAAAACATCAATTTATTTTCAAACACGTGCATGAATAACTTATTTAATTTTTAACAAACCGTCACTGCTTGTTACTTGCAACACAGCTTTAGGCCGACCGCACACGTAGCTGTTGTGACCGCACTAATTCTAATGGCATTATTATGAGAAAATGTTATTATATGGATTATATTATAATGTATGTCAAGCGCGTAATGTATGAGGCGCGCTTTTGGGAGAAGGCGGATTAAGCGGTCTTGATCATTTTTCATAGTTGAGGTTAAATATTACCCTGTTATACCTGAGTAGGTAGTAGGTAAGTATACTTATTTTATGATTGAATGGAACTAATATTTTTTAAAAGATGTCTCATCTGCGCAGGTCGTTTATTTTCTTTTTTATCCTCATTTTCCTAGTGGAGCCTCGTGGAAAACCTAACAATATTAAAAGTGAAGAACAGGTGCGTCTTTCAGCTTGGTGAACGGTGGAGATTTTTAAGTAATGAAGAAGTCCAATGATTTTTTACAAACTTTAATGCATTCTATTAAAATACATGAATGCGGGTGTCTAAGCCGAGAGCAGGTAAAAATGTGTGGTGGGGTCGCCGCTACGTCATCCGAGGTCCGTTGCTGGCTCGCTGCGTGTGCATGTGTGTGTGTGTGTCACACATATGCCGTGCGTTAACATGTTGGCCCCCCAGGGCTGCAGTCCTGGTGTTCCACTGGTAGCGGACACAGTCTGTTGAAGGCACGTCGGACGGTTCCTGACGTGGTGAGTACGTCGGCGACGCGGGTCACGCCGTCGGAGCCGGGGTAGAGGCGGGTCACGCGCCCCAGCATCCATTGGTTGGGAGGGAGCCGGTCGTCCTTCACAAGCACCATTTCGCCTAATTTGAGTTGTCCTCCATCCTTGTTCCACTTCTGACGAGTTTGGAGCTCTGTAACGTACTCTATGTAGAACCTTTTCCAGAAATGGTTTTTTAGTTGCTGCATTCTCATGTATCGTGAGAGTGTATGTGGAGCAACTGTTTCTTTGACCTGAGGAGATGGGAGTGTCGCTACCGTTCGTCCAATTAAGAAGTGAGAAGGAGTTAGAGCTGCAAGATCCAAAGGATCTGAAGATAAGGGAGTGAGAGGTCTTGAGTTCAAAATTCCTTCAATCTGTACCAAAACCGTATTTAGCTCTTCGTAAGTTAAGTTAGCAGAGGCTACAGTACGCTTAAGATGGTACTTGACGGATCTTACTGCACTCTCTGCCAAACCGTTGAAATGAGGACTGTAGGCGGGTGAAAAGTGAAAATTTATTGACATGTTTGAAGCATGTTCACTAATGTTATTCGAATTAAGTTTTAAAAATTTTGAAAGATCGTTGCATGCGCCTAAAAAACATCTCCCGTTATCTGAGAAAATATTGGCGGGCTTTCCCCTGCGGGCGGTAAATCTGTGTAGTGCAGATATAAAGGTGTCACTACTCAGATCGGTCACAAGCTCGATGTGTACAGCCTTAACGGCCATGCAAACAAAAATACAAAGGTAGGATTTTATCAACTTACTACCTCTACCCTTTCGGTTCAATATCATCACTGGGCCGGCATAGTCAACAGCTGTACTTGAGAAAGGGAAATCAGTATGAAGTCGTTGTTTAGGCAAGTTACCCATTATCGGCTGAGTAACCTTTCCCGAGAAACGGCAACATTTAATGCACTTGTGTACCGTTTTTCTGGATAGGCTCCTGCCACCAACAACCCAGAACTTATGACGCGAAGAAGCGAGTAGCAGTTGCGGTCCGGCATGCATGAGAATATTATGATAATATCTGAACAAGAGCATAGCAATATGATGTGATGAATGGAGCAGTATGGGGTGCTTAGTATCGTAATCATAATAAGAGTTCGATAGTCTCCCTCCTACTCGTATTAAGGCGTCTGTAGTATTAAAAAATGGATTTAGTTTATTAAGTTGATTTTTAACAGGCAAGGTGTTTTTTAATTTTAAGATTTTGTACTCGGTTAAAAAAGTTTCACGCTGAGCAAACCTACATAGCGAAATCAATGATGAATTTAATTCATTAATGCGTAGGTACCCAGTACGCTTGTTATTTGGGTAGAAATAATTGTGTAAAAAGCGTAAGACTAAAGCCAAAATACGTTGTAATTTATTCCAATCAGAATGTCGTTTTATGAAATCTGAAATATAAGTAAAGTGGTCTGTTTGGGTTGTAGTTATATTACATTGAACTTTAAATTCTGGCAGTTCAGTATCTTTAGGACAGTTAGGTAGTTTGGGCCATGTTTTTTCGTCCTGTAACAGATATGGAGGACCCGTCCACCATAATGAACTATTGTCTAAGCTTGCGGCAGTAGCACCGCGTGAGCCTATGTCGGCTGGGTTTAAGGCGGTGGGCACGTAGCGCCAAGTAGCTGGATCGGACATTTCTATGATTTCCTGAATTCTATTAAAAACGTAGGGCTTCAGTAAATTTTGTTTAGGTGATTTGATCCATCCTAAAACAATTGAGGAATCGCACCAATATAAACAATTAGTAAAATGCAGTCTGAAGGAGGCTTTTACTTTCTCTACGAGTTTAGCAGCGAGGAGCGCGCCACACAGCTCCAGCCGAGGGACAGTTGTCGATTTTAATGGAGCGACACGGCTCTTCGCCGTCACTAAGTGGACTGTGACGACATTATTAACAGATGTGGACTTGATATAAACACATGCCGCATATGCCTGAATGGAGGCGTCACTGTAGGCATGAATTTCAATGCTTACAGAAGAGTCGCTAAGAATGCATCTTGGAATTCTAATGTTATTAATATCGCGCAATGAGTTAACGAAACCTTTCCAAGCCGTTTGAATGTCAGCTGAAACGACCTCGTCCCATGAAATTTTCAAAGCCCATAATTTTTGAAGTACAAGTTTTGCAGTAAGAATACATGGATTAATTAATCCTAAAGGGTCGAAAATTTGCGATGTAATGGATAGTATGTGACGTTTACTACAGTTATTGGACTCTTCGATATTAACTGAGTACAGTAAATTATCTTCTTTGCAGGCCCAAAGTAACCCTAAAGTCTTCGAGAACTCATTACTACTGAGATTTAATAAACCATCGTTACTGTTTTCAGTTAATATTTTGTTAATTATATGGGGTTGATTTGAGTGCCATTTTCGTAGATGAAGTTGGCCTTTTTTAAGTTGTTCTGTTACACCCTTACAAATGTTTACGAGTTCCTTTTCAGATGACGCCCCAGTAATGAGATCGTCCACGTAGAAGTCGTGCTGAATGACCTCGGAAATCGAACTGTCAGGGGTTTCTACGCCTAGTTGTTTTAAGCACCGAGTTGCAAGATAAGGGGCGGATGCAGTACCATAAGTAACGGTTTTAAGTTTGTAGAGCTTAAGGCTTTCATGAGGTTCAAATCGCCACAATATCTGCTGCAACTGATGTTGGTTATGGTTAATGTTTACCATGCGGTACATTTTTTCAACGTCCGCGGTTGCAACGAATTTATGTTGTCGCATTCTAATTAAAATGCTTATGAGGTCATCCTGCACGGTTGGGCCAACCATTTGAATATTGTTGAATGACAGGCCCGTCGTCGTGACCGCAGAAGCATCGAAAACGACGCGCAACTTAGTCGATAAGCTAGTTTCACGAACAACCCCGTGATGGGGTAGTACATACATATGTGTATCGGCCTTAGGATCTGTATTTTCAGACATGTGGCCTAGGTCTAAGTATTCTTGAATGAATTCGCAATATTGTTTTTTAAATGATGGGTCCCTGTTGAATCTGCGCTCTAATGAAACAAACCTAGCCACAGCTCGCTCGTATGAGCTACCTAACGTATCAGGAGTCTGTTTCAATGGAATAGTAACATTGAACCTTCCATCAGACTCACGAATGGTATTTTCTAAAAAATGTTGTTCACATTGTTGCTCTTCCATTGAGACTTGCTTGTGATCAGGGACGTTCTCGTGCTCAAAAAACTGCGTAAGTTGCTCATTAAGTTGATCATCTGGTGATATGATAGCATGGTTGCAGTGGACTGTAGTTGGGTAAGAATTTGTTTGTACTAGGCCGGAAATCAACCAGCCTAATTTGGTTTTGCTTAAAGTTGGCATATTGTTACCTAATGAAATATTATGGGAACCTAGCACGCTCCAGAAAATATCTGCGCCGAGGAGCATGTCTACCTCAGACGGAATGTTAAAGGTTGGATCGGCTAAGGTAATATTAGGTGGAATGTTAAGTAACGCGTAATCTATGCGCACCGAAGGTAACGGCTGCGTAATTCGTGGAACAACAAAGCACGTCGTAGTAGCTTCGTAAGAATCTATTAGCGATGATAAGGTGACACCGCATTGCTTGGTTAAGCGGGAAGTTTGGAAGTTTAACCCTTCGACTAATGACGAGGTCGGCGAGTAAGGTAAGTTAAGTTTAATAAATATTCTTTCAGTTATAAAGCATGACGTACTTCCGTTATCCAGTAAGGCGCGTACTGTGTGCTTTTGTCCTTTATGATCTTGTACTTGAATTAAAGCTGTGGACAAGAGCACGCAGTTACTATGAACAGCAGATAAAACTACGTTATGTTGCGAGGTATTATCTGAAGGAGATTTTATTTCAGGTGCCGCATGTGGATCTAACGGCAAAGGTGGCGCCGCGCAGAGTGCCACGCTGCTGCGCGTTGCGGGCGGCGCTGCGTCAGCGGACGTGTCGTGAGAATGTAGGAGACTGTTCAGCAGTTGGTTGCATAAGCGACAGGGTCCAATTCGACAAGCGTTAGTGTGATGACCTTGACGCAAGCAGTTAAGGCATAACTTTAATGATTTAGCCTTTTGCATTCTCACGTCTAACGTGTAGGATCTGAATTTCATGCAACGATAAATAGCATGGTTATTTTTGCACAACGGACAAACAAATTGTTTGTCTGCGGGAGGAGAATAAGAGTTGACGACTAACGATTTATGGTGACTGTGCGTGACGTCACTATGGCGGCGTTTGGTACGCATATCCTCCATAGTTTCTAAGAGATCAGAACGATTTTTTATGAAGTTTAAAAATATTTCTAATGTAGGTAAATCCTGTAGCGTGTTACGATGAGTCTCCCATTCACGAATAGTTGTCGAATCCAATTTACTTGATACAATGTATATGATAAGAATATCCCAGTGCTCAGTGGGCAGCTTAAGAGTTTTCAAAGCACGTAAGTTTCTATTTATAGTGTCTATGATGTTGCGTAACGACTTTGACGATTCTTTAGGTAAGGATTCTATGTTAAAAATAGCCTGTAGGTGATTGTTGACGAGGAGCCTTTTATTATTGAACCTGTCGCAAAGCAGTTCCCAAGCAACGTCATAATTTTCAGCCGAGAAGTCAAGCGAGCGCACTATCAAAGCGGCACTATCCTTTAACGCTGCGCGCAAGTAATGAAACTTGTTTATTTTTGGTATGGACTCGTCCAAGTGAATCAACGAGCTAAAGGTGTCATGAAATTCCAGCCAGTTATGATATTGACCCGAGAAGCTAGGTAAGTGTATAGTAGGAAGCTTTAAGTTTGGCCTACCTTGGTGCACACAAGAGCCTGAGACCGACCTGAAGTCCACGTCGGCTGCGCCGGCGCCCGCAGGGAACTGGCTCCGCGCCAGCACGTCCCGCGCGAGCGCGATCGCTCCGAAGTACCGGGACTCGAAATCCTTTCGGTCTTGGAACTGATCCTCTGGAATTTCACAAATACTTTCTAAGTCACTTTGCACGGAATCGTAATCTGAATACATCTCTTCGATTTTTACTAAGCGAATATTAAGCTCGCTGGACTGTAAGTTACCTAAACGCGGACAACTATTCAATGTATCTAAATATCCTTCGAAGAGTGTCATTTTAGTTTTAAAGGTTGCTCGCTGTTTAATAAGATTTTTTAAATCCATTTTGTATTACGTAACTTAGGTATGTACTCACTCACAAATAATTAAGCTGTAAATGTAATGATTTGTTAAACCAATAATGTACTTATTAAAAATAAGAAAAGTAAGGTAATACTTAAATTTATTTTGCGGGTCGCAGCGAGAATGCAGTAAGATAAGGTCCAAGGTCAGCAGCGCTAGGCCTAGCCGGCCGGCCACCGGTCGCTAAGCGAGGAAGCGCCCAAGGTCACGGCCACGCGCATACAATGCAATCAGCTGTAATATGCACCGAACACTTAAGTTAACACTTAACAAAAAAGGTTAAGGCACAGAATGTTGGACCGTGAACTTCAACTTTAGAAGAATAAGCACTAGAAATTAAGAAAGTACTAGAGTATAAGCGGGACTTAGCTACTAGAAGATAAGAAATGTTTGTAAGATCAACTATAGTATTCACTTTTAAAGTGTGAAATAGGGATTGGAAAGACAGAAATTATGTATAAGTGGTAGTTAAGTTGGTTCGCTTTTAAAGTGCGAAAATAAATAAGTAGGATTTTTTATAAGAATAGGGGGTTAAGCTTAATAGATAGGTAATTGGAACGAACTCACGATAACGCTACTCTCTCAGGTACTCATCACAATAAATTCCAGTCGAAGTAGGCGTGATTCTTGACTTCCAATGCGTAATGATGCGCCGGCAATCGGGGTGACGTGAGCTTCTCTTTAAAATCATCCACGTAACGGTCCGCCGTGCTCGCGCTTTCCTTGGTTCTTGGCAGGTTCGTTAGTATCCAAAAATGGAAAATCCGGTCGTAGGAGCAAAATGAAGAACAGGTGCGTCTTTCAGCTTGGTGAACGGTGGAGATTTTTAAGTAATGAAGAAGTCCAATGATTTTTTACAAACTTTAATGCATTCTATTAAAATACATGAATGCGGGTGTCTAAGCCGAGAGCAGGTAAAAATGTGTGGTGGGGTCGCCGCTACGTCATCCGAGGTCCGTTGCTGGCTCGCTGCGTGTGCATGTGTGTGTGTGTGTCACACATATGCCGTGCGTTAACAAAAAGTACATTAGTTTTATTCTTATAAGCGACGTACAATAGACTGATTGTATCTTTTTTCTAATATTTCAATTTAATATTAAAAGTTCACACTTCACGTCGAGTAAGGTTAGTAACTTATCATACTAAAAAAAACAATGAAAATGTTTTACCAAATCAATTTTTAAAACAATAAAAGATCAACACCTCTCACGCCCACTACACCGATCCTATCACCCATACGCTAAGCAAGATCAACTTAGGCCAACTTAAACGTAACTTACTGTCACCGCGCTCGGCCATTCCCACAATCGATCATCAGCACTTATCTCCAACTTAAAAGCTTTATCTTAGAACTGTTTATATATCACATTAAACGGTTTTAATAGTCTTTTTACATCGCCTTTGTTTCGGCGTTCCGGGTTGACGATCTCGGTGACATCTTCCTATAGGTAATTTTTTAGATGAACTAGTCTTCAAAACAACTTGTACGAAGAATGAGTTTTGTTAAATATTTAAATTTGGAATGGTAACGGTAATCGTCGAGATGAACTTTTGGTACTGGCTTGAAATATTTTGACACTTCAAATTTCAAAAGCTTTCCAAATTTGAATTCTAGACATTAAATTCGATGTCTAGATCGTTACGGTAATTCGGTACCTTGTACACGGTTTAACTGATTTTATTAAACTGTTAGCTCCGTGACGATAACTGTTTATTTTGTTGGTTCGTTTATCCATTGGGTTTATCACGTTTTTTGGTTCGGTAATTTGATGTGCTGATATTGTGAACTAAATTGATTTTATTGTAACGTTTTGTCGTTACTGACATTTGGCTTAAGAGTTAACAAAGGACTGCAAACCATTTTAGCGTAAGCATCGCGTTATAGTTTTGGTTTTTGCTGAAATAGCAGTAAAATTTACTCGTTGGTGTAATGCAGCGGTGACCAAGTAGGTAGAAGAGATTTAATTTATATTTTTTGTTGACTAGCATCTGATATCAGGAGTAAATTAAACCTACTTCCACTATTTCTGCTCATTTATTTATGTATAAATAAATCGAAAATGGAATAACCAAAAAGATAATAAGAAGTAGCAGTATTGAATTATTGATGTCTGTTCACAACAACTAAACTAACTAACTAACTAACTAAACTAAACAATTAGGAACTGCCCTTACTTTAACACTCACTCTAACTCAAATTCCTCTTGACGTGTAAATTAAGCTTTAGGGACGCATAAACACAAGACTTCTGCAGCGGTAGCAATAACTGCCTGTTATGTTACTATAACGGTAACAGAACATGATGATAGCAACTGATAGCTGCTGTATGTAAAATAACTGACATTATCACAAAAATCAGAGAAGTGCAAGAAGAGTTTATTATTATTGTTATAGTAAACATATCAGAAATACGAGTAAATTTATTTGAAAGTCATTCACATCTAAAGGGACAATTCAAATAAATAATATTAAATTCAAATGGCCAGGTTTTCCGTATTTAATTAACCAAGAACTTTTAATTTAACATAACCCTTTTCAGAAGAAATAGATAAAACATACTAGCCTTTTTTTTAACAGGGGTCATGATGTCCATTGAATTGCGGAACGCTCACGAAATGGTTGTCTTCCGCCTAAACAAAAATAAGATTAAAAAACCCATTAATGATTAAGTACGTACGTACAATACACACGACTAGTAGTCTTCTATCTAAATCCCTACATCACACCTAAAGCTCGCACGACCCACTATCAATAATACTGGTAGCGACAGCTGACGAGCTTTGATCGTATCTCAAAGCTACAGGTTGCTTTTAAAAAGCTCGGCAGACGTGTATTGAAAAGTTTTAGCCTGTTCGATGTACCGAGAGTCTATTCATTGTGATAGGTAACTGTTGAAATTAATGGCATTCGGTTTTTGTCTATCCTTTCTGCGAAGAGGTGAAGACTGGTAAACGGTGACCTAAATACGAGTACCTACTTGGTCAACAGCACAGTCAATAACAACACAATGATGACGCGGTTAGGATAGTCTAGACGCTAGTGACCCAGCCTACAAAACTGGCAGTCGCAGTTTCGAACCCGGAAAAGGTAATGCGTGTCATGTGTGAGTGTATTTTTTTCTTAATCCTGGATGTTTTTTTTGTATGTGTGTGTACTTTATTGTACCTACAAACGAAAGAGATAACAATTATAAAATAGACAAAAATATATCAAGGATGTACTTTGACGAACTTATCCCAATAAGAGATCTCTTCCTGTTAATCTTTCAGTTTTTTGTTTTCTATCTGTTTCCATATTTATGTCTCTTACCATATAAGTTTGTTTTTATTGTCTAATACTGAATAGAATAAACGTAGAATTTTCTTTGAAAATAGATCAGCCTGTGTGAGATTGTCATTTGCTATTTTGAATGGTATGGTAGTATTTTTTTCATAATTATTTTACCCGCGCCTTGATCTTGGGAATTTCCTTTCTGCGGCTCATAAGTCCTCATTTGCCTACGCCATAAAACACCTCCGTTTGCCAAACAAATAGAGGCCATTAGGGCTATTTAATGAATCGACTCCGAAATAGCAGCAGCGCCTGCGCCCCTGTTTGACGAGCGGGCAAACAACGGCGCCGTTGCTCAATGTAGGATTTCTGCCATTAGGAATATAATTACGTGCGTTCTTTTCACGTGGGGTTGGCTATACCTGATGTACTTAATCTTCAAAACATTTTGCTTACAGATCTTTTTTTTCATTGCTTTATTATACAACTTTGTCGGTGTCAATAAAAAGTGTAACTATGCCAAATTACAGCTTTGTAGTACTAAGAGTCTCTGAGCTAGACTGCGCAAAGATGGGCACACGGACATGGCGAAACTATAAGGCTTCTTAATTTGGCTTTGGAACCCTAAGAATCAATCCATTGGTGTATTGAGGTAAAGTAATTTGATCGTCATAAGCTAAATAAAATATTGACTGTTGAGTTTCTTGCGGCGTTTCTTCTCAGCAGTGGTCTCCTTTTGGGACGCGCTTTTTGATTTTTGACTTGTGCAATTGATGCGGCCTACTTACTGGTTAAACATTATTTTTTTACCTATTATTATTTGTGGGGTTCGAAATATTAGGGTGATGGCACCAGTGTTGCACATATTTACCTGACAGGCACCAGTAATGGACACTTAACTCTTCATTCAAATTTCATACGGTCCTAAATTGATTGCTGCAAAACAAATGAATAACCCATCATTGGTAATTGTCCATTACTGGGTCCGTCACCTTAACTCCTAGTACTGTTAGGCGATGGGCCTTGCAGCCTGTCACTAATACGCTGGTAAACATCTTAGCCTATTTGTGCAAAATGTGATTACTGAATTATCAACAAGTTTTTAAAGTTGAAGGTAGCTCTGCCTACCCCACTCTGGGATTACAGGCGTGAAGGTATGTATGTATGTAACTCCTATAGTCCATTCGCGTTAAGAATGCAGTAAATCATCATTGTCCACCGGCCTAGACACATCCCCTCACCATTGGGGTCGCTCAATTTTTTTTTTTAAATAAACTTAATCTTTTAAAAAATAATTTGTTTTTATTTCATTTCCACTGTTAATGCACTCGTACCCTGCAGTTGCAATTGGTGATTCACTGCATTCTTATCGCGAACGGACTATAGTTTTATAATTGTTGTTTTTTTTTCATATCTTTATATAATTTTTACGCCATTTAGTATTTTATAACATAGACGCGTTTACGATATCGATAACGATAACGTAAACAAAACTGTTTCACCTCACCGCCGTAGGTGGGCCACACTCTCCATCTATCACAATATAACTCGGAGCCAGCGTTCCCCGCTGACGGGCACTCGCGAGGCTGAAAACTGCGCACGGTGAGCGCCAGCGCACGCGCATGTACAGTATCTGCTAAAACTTAACATTCAGATATTGAGCACACTTCTTTATAATAATTGCGTAAACCAAAAACACAGTCATTGCCATCGCTATCGTCAAAGTTTTACTATAAAAGAGATCCTTAAGGGATAGGTTCACCTTTGTCCGTACTTTTAGTATTTCTTTCTGTTTTGTTGTTTTTTTTTTCTGTTTTGTACAATAAAGTACTTAACACACATCCACACATCCATAAATAAATAATAAATTAATTAACTTGGTGAATTAATTTAGGAATGGATTGCTCAAATATTTTTTTTAATACGCATAAGTATTATTTATTCATACATTCACTCATGCATGAATGGTGCCATGGTTAAGAGTTTTACTACTATTTCTACTATGTCATTTCTTTCTACTATAATATTTTTAATGATCAGTGCACTATTACAAAAAATGACAGCTAAAACTAAAATAAGGACATGAATAAATCCTTTTAAGTAACTTATCTGAAACCTCACTGAATACATTTCAACGTATGGTCATAAAGTAATCTATGAAATTGTCATGCACTGGCCACAGATAAATAATAAATAATACGCATCAGATAGTCTGCAATAATACGTTATTATTGTGGCAGCGCTTTGTCCGGTGAAACGCTGTGTTGTCTGTGGAGAATTAGATTGGACATGGATGGGGCTTTATGAAAACGGGACATATGAAAGATAATTTTTCATGTTAGATACAGACTTAATACTTAAGATTCTAGCAACTAGATTATTATTTTTCTTATCGTATCCCTTAATCAAAGCTCCTATATCATCTTCATCAACGAAAAATTACAATTGCTATCAACAATTGAGGAGTATTTTTTTTTGTTACATTACATAAATAGTAACTCATACTAACATTAACTGTGTCTAGAAAGAAATAATTACTTATGTGCCACCCTGTGCTGTGCTGTTTCGTATGGAGAAAAGTTTTTTTTGAAGTCTTGCAAATGTTGTAGGGTTCAGTGAAGAGAGAAAAAACGGTTTAAATCCAACAGGGTGTTGGTATACGATAACCGAATGGAAAAATATCTGTCAATACAACCACCTTTTAATAAACATACTAGCTTTGGCCCGCAACTTCGTCGTTATTCCCTCTAGAACTTTTAAATTTTCCATGATGAAAAGCAACCCGTGTGTAAATCTAAGGTATAAGCTATCACCTATATCCAAGGAGTAACAAACACACGTACACAAATTTTCTCATTTGTAATATTAGTGGGATAACATATGTGATAATAATATTAAATCCCACCCGTGCCTACATCACAACAAGGTACCTATACCTAAGTGTAGATAAAAACAATAAAAAATGGAGTCCTTAAATTTTGCGCTTGGAAGTTCAAGGCAAAGTCATAGCCTTCTCCCTCCCTCTAGTTTCTCCTGGGCCGAACACGATTATAACTATTAACCTTACACTCGTTACTTTCCAGACCATTGTTTCCGAACCGAACTAATTAGTGAATAGGGTTAAAAGTAGAATATCGACAAGGTATTTTTTTTTATCGTAATAAATAATAAAAATACCAAAATAAAAATATTTTTATATTTGTGTATGTGAATGACTTACATGATTAAATGGTAATGCATACTGTCGCATTAACTAAACACATATTTATAAAAATATTCAGGTAATGTCAGGATGTGACAAAAGATCAATATAGTAAAATAATTGCACTGCAAAAATCTGCCAGTCGTGAACTGCCAGACTAATTTTGCATATTTTGAAAAATTTAAGCACATGTTAACTCACTGAGCGTTAAATTTTACTGTATTTTTCTAAGTATTGTTACAGACGCTTGCTCAATGTTAGTACGAAAGTTAATTTCTTGACCACACCTCATTATCGATACAACAATCGATAGTGCAACTATCGATGTACCAACACTACTAATTAGCTAACTAGAGTGCTAACAGCCTGGTTGACATTTCGTATGTATGTAGTGTCGCAAGCACAGGTTACAATCGGTACTAGTGCAAATTTGTATCTGGTACTAATTAGACAGATAAGGTAGGGTTAATAGTGCATTTAAGCTGTTAACTATTTAAATTATCTTTTTTTGCTAAATGCGGATAATGTTAAATGATTTATTTGCAGACTCAGTTTACTTTTGAGTGACAAAAATACATTGCCTTTATTGTTAAAGTAGAATTCAGGAAGATTTATCTTTAGAAGTTATGTACAGATTGAAAGCTGAAAATTATTAAATGTTAACTTTCACCAACACGTCCAAATAATGGTACAAATGTAAGTAATAGTTTTTTTGACGATTGTACAATTCAAATACTTTTTATTGAATGCCAAAGAAACAATAAGTGTTTTGTGACAAACAGCATAAGTAATTTTATATATATTTTTATGTAACAATCACCAATCTCTTACTGGCAAAGTATGAACAAAAAAAAACAAAATGTTTAAATTTAGAACGGAAGGCGCTCGCATGCGCGCATGATTTTATTACGACAAGAGAATAGAAATTTTGAATTATAGCACAACAAACTTATTTGAACGTTGAATGCGTCGCTAAAGTTAAACGATTGTCTTAAATTTAGTATGAACCCAGGTTAGTTTCTTATTTGGCCGTCAGCACAGATAAGTTTGTACGCGGTCTACGAGATAGCAATGGCGCGCGTTTTTGTTGGTCACGTCCACAGATTATAATGATGTGACCTTTGGGAGCGTACGAGCTCGGGTTAATACATTTTTTATTGGAACTATTGACTTGATTTGACCGGATCGGTTTAAGGTGTATACAGAATGTGGTTAAAAGGGTAAAGTTTTTTCAAAATCAAGAAATTCAAATGAGACCATTTATTATATTAGAAAGGCCCAGGATACAGTTTTTCACGCTTCTTCCTTTAAAGACCTTACAGTTTAACACTTTCGCGTATGCGTCACATAAAATATTCGTATCTTGCAAAAAGTTTTAAATAACCTTTAGCAGTGTTTTCATGTACCTAATCATTATTGTAAAAACCAGTGTGTAAACGCCATACGATAAATAAATAAGCAGTGTCATAAAACCAACTAGACATGACTCGTTAATATTTGGCGTTTTCATGAATACCTTGGTATGAAATTATTATCTTGATATGAAAACTAAGTTTTACTTGACCTTAAGGATTGAAGACTTCTGGTTTTGCTACATTTATTTATAATAAGTTGGTATACCCGGACAGGACCCATGTTAGCTTACCAGTAGTGGCTATATTAAACTGAAGGTTGTAAGTAGCATTAAATTTGTATTTTATGACCTGTAATCTCTAGGTTCACATCTGTAAAGCAATTCATTGACGGGCCGTTCACTCGTCAAGCAAGAGAGGAAACCTGTGCCACAGTCTGAGCAGAAAGACCTATGTTAGCTCCCATAGTGATTTTCTACACGAAATCATACCTCACTACGTTATTGTACATACTTTGACGCAACCGTGCAATGTTGATTTGAGTTCCGTGTATGTAACATTCAATTAACCATTAATATCTTACTATTTAATTGTATCAATCGATCGAGTCAATTACAACTATTACAAGGATACAAAATCTCTAACAATAGTAATGTTATCGTTGTAACTGGCAGTTACAATCCGCGTTAGATTATGAAACATCCAGACCTGACAGTCCCAACGCACTGTCGCCAACCTTTAAGCACAACACAGGTGTGGCCGCGGCCTAAGATCGCCGATATGCTAAACCGTCGGCATTCGGAGCTTGCATACGGCCGCTTTGTTCTCTAATGGAATCCGTGCGATACATTTACTGTGCAATCTTCTATTGAGTACCGTAATGTGAGGAAAGTTTAATAGCGGTGTTTTGGTGGTTGATTGTAAAAGTTTCTGGTTAACTTAGGGCGTGGACTTTTGTTATTGGCCTGGGCTTGATCAATATCAGTTTAGGTGATATAACTAGAAGACCGAACTTTTGGGATTTCACTCGTATTATCTAGTTACTCCACAACCTAAAGGATATCAGTCATTGGCCAATCCTTTTACCTGAAAAAATATGAAGGAATTCACACGTGGCAGAGCTTTCACACTCTTAAAATAAATAAATAATAAATATCAGAAAAAAACTCCTCACATATTGACCTATTCCCAGACTGGTATTAGACTACGTTCATATACTCATATACAGGGTGAAATCTAATCGAATGTTCACCTCTGTGTTCTACCCACGAATATGAACAACTTTCACTATGGAAACTACCCTGAAATCACGAAAAAAAATCCGCTGCTTCATACATTTTGTTCGAGTACAAATTGAACTTTTCTATGAAACAGCTGTTTTTTTTTTCGTGATTTCAGAGTTGATTTTATAGTGAAAGTTGTTCATATTCGTGGGTGGAGTACAGTGATCATTTGATTCACGACACGACTTAGATTACACCCTGTAGAGAGATACATAGGTTAGAATATACATATAGAAAACAAATACTCGCGCTCATCACACAAATATTTAGCCATACTTGAAATCTGAGACCGCTAGCTTTTTAGGCAGCCTACGTACTCGGCTAAACGCCTCGACGTTATCCCCAAAAGAAGTTGGTTTTATGAACCGTGTATGACATCAGTAAACATAATTGTCTGGCGCTTTTAGCTTTATTCTACTAGAAATACTCTTCTTATGTTCTTCAAGGTTCCGTACTGTTATGGTGAGATTTTGGTGGGTGTAATCAGTACATAAACACATATGAAAAGCATCAATCGGCCTACTTCCCTCCTTGACCGTTACCCTCGGCAATACACATATACACATACCTATACATATATAAACTCACGCCTTCATTCCCAGAGTGGGGTAGGCAGAGCTACAGGTTTACCAACCACTCTAAAAAGTTGTCGATAATTCTGTAATCAGATATTTTTACCAGTGGATTAGAGGCATTAACCAAATCACAAAAAAATATGTTCATATCAAAACACATAATGACATCAGAAGTTAACCTTAAAACACGATAATTATATATTGCAGCTTCTGTATCTGTTAATCGAAACGTCGACTACTTACTGATTTAAAGGGATTATACACGTACATAGAAGAGGTTACTTGTTATGCATTGAAGAAGGATTAGCATGCATTGGGACGTTTTGTATGACCACCCAAGTTGGATACTTATTCACATATTATTATGATTTCGTGTGACAAGCGCATTAAGGTAAGGTGGGGTAAGTTCGCCTTACCAACAATATCTCCTAAAAAAATATCGTTGGTCGCAATTACCCCGTTGACGCCCTTACCCCACCCTTATTAATTTATTATTAGAGTACCTAGTCGGTTACTGGATTGCTCTAAATAAAAAAAAATGCGCGTATTGAGTTTTTTAATCAATGTTTTATTCGTCTTCGCGGTTTCTGATTTTCATTCTTTATTTTCTGTCAATTTAATTACAAATATTACTTACATACATACATACATACATAAGCTCACGCCTTTATTCCCAGAGTGGGGTAGGCAGAGCTACAGAATTACGAACAACTCTTTGTTAATAATTCTGTAACCACATTTTGCACTTAGGCTAAGATGTTTACCAGTGTATTAGTGACAGGTTGCAAGCCCATCACCTAACAAACAGTACTGTACGCCTTTATTCCCTTAGCCGTCTCTTACGACATCCACGGGAAGATATGGAGTGGCACTATTCTAACCCGGCAACCACACGGGTCAATGACTACGGGTCGGGTATATTACTTACAGTCAACAAAAAATAAAAACACCTTTCTCAATTGCAATTATAATTAAATATGTCTTAAGTCACAACTGAGAAAAGTTAGGTGCAAGGATTCGTGTTTTGGGTGACCCTACGTACAAACGTACACAGCATGCAAGAACGTGTTAATTTGTTCCATCTCCGTGTCGCTGTCAGACGAATTTTAAATTAAATTGTACTCTTGTACCAATAAGCGGTACACGCAAATCAATTCGCCGTTAGGAAACACGTGATTACATGATTGTTTCCATACAAACATACACGTCGGTGGGGAAAGGTGACTGATAAGATCAATCCCGTCACTAACAATCTGATCGTTAATGATCAACATTTTAATTATGTCAATGGGATTCAGTTCTAAGAGATCCCGTTCAACAAGTTTCCAAACAAAACATTACGTTCACACTACTTTGTTAAATGTTAAATACCATTTTTTTCATGTTAAAAGAACTTTATGTTAATAGCTAAAATGTATTAACTTAATCTTTTATTTGTCACTTTTTAAGTGTCTTTTAATAAATATTAAACATTCATATTGGGGCATGCCGTCAAATTAAGAGTATGGCGCTGGTTTTGCATCTCCTCGATCGATTTATTTTGCTAAGGTTCATTGTGACAACACATTTGAACCAATATACCAACAATTTGTTATACTCAAGAACAACATCGAACACCAAATCGTTTACAACATACTTCCAAACGCCCTCGGCCATTATACGTGACGGGCTCCTTATCAAACTTGTCGCCTCGGCGAAGTACAACATTCAATCACCCAATAATGTGCAATACACTGTGTAACAATGTCACCCAATCTCCCCTAACTGTTTGTAAACCGACTAAACTACATACGACACAGAAACACCACTTTGAACTTTATGTAAGTTACGTGTGAGACGGAATTGGCAAGGACAGAAAATATGTGGAATTTTTCGAAAAAAGAACACGCATTTTCTTTTTTTTTATCATGTTCCTAAAATGTGACGTAAGTTGAAATGGTTAAAGTTGATTTTGCTTTGTGTAGATGAATGCAAGGATTTGACTTTGTGGTAGCAAGGGGGAAAAGGGCAAACACCGTCATATTAAGTGAGCACATGAGAGGGAAACGCGAAAATGCGTGGGAAAAGCGGATATAGACGTTTATCGTTGGATTTTTCGCGTGATTTAGTCGCGACAAATCTGAGGGCTTAATACGACCAGTGTATTCAGATCTCCAAGTTTTGTCTCCGTTCCCCCTACTGATTCAGAATTTGTGGGTGCGTAAAGGGGTGTGAAAGGTCTTGGTTAGGCTGGTTAAGGCATATCCACTAATACGATGTTGACATAAGGGCAGGTCGATTTATTGCCATTTATTCGGAAAGGGGGTGTTTTATTTATCTTTTTCCGAGTGACGTAATTTGTCCGCAACGCTTATATTATGGGTGCGTCGAGTGATTCTTTCTCCTTTGAACAAGGATCCGTTTTATTTGGGTTCAAATAAATTGGTTTCCAAACATTTAACACGAGTTGCAACTTTAAATGTAAAATAAAACTGCTGAACCCTATTTCGAAATATCTCGCGCATGACTGTTGCCTTTAGAATTACCGCAGGCAGGACTAACAACAAATATTTATACTTAGACATACTATTTATTGAGTTACAATAATACAATAAATTATTTATGCAAGTAAATTAACAGCTTACTCTGTTATATTTCACTGACGTTTCTCATTATATGTAGATACCTAAGTAGATAATGTATAACTGAGATCTCTCTCATTTTCTCTCTCTCTTCTCTTTATAACTTAACCCGTGCGTGGCACCAACTTTGGCAACATGTATGCGTCGAATGTACCTCAGCGGAAAAACGTAGGTATTGACAAATATTGACTGCCACGTTGACTATTTCTTATTGAATATTGTAAAATCAGCTAACATTTTCATCTTTACCTAACTGGCGGCGTTCCATTAATCTATCTCTTGATTAGAATTTCTGACGATAAAATAATTTATTTGTAACTTGCGGTCTTAATAAAGCTACGAACACAATCCTATCCTAGGTAGGTAAGTGACAATTGAGGATAGCATATCGTAAACCGTAGATAACAGGAGTTACAAAAGAAATACTACTTTTCGATTGTCGTTTCCGAAATAAAAAGGAGCCACCGTAAAGCTATTGCAGCGTGAAAGAGTAACAAACTAAGTTACTCATACAAACTTTCGCATTTATCAATTAATCAATATTAGTTGAATTTTCGTTTACCTTCCATCATTGTATCTCTCCTAATGAAATAATTGCCTAGAAGTTAAATCTGCCGAGCTCAAATAATAGTAATGTCCCCCCCTATCGCACTTAATGGCCGACCGCGGGCGGTGTTATGCAACATGAATCATTCATCTGGAGCGTGGTTGCAGGCAACAATTACTGGCGCTTGATGCATGCTGCATAGCGCCGTCCTCGCACTAGAGTGAGAAAGGCTACCGAATGTAAATAACAAAATAGGAAATCAATATGAAATACGTGCCATATGCGAATGGAATCACGACAAAGGCTAGCAAGAGTTCATTTTAAATAAATTAGGTTTTTTACGTACAAAATATCAAAATGCATGATAAGATGCAGCTTACACGATTCTCTAATTATACTACACGTAGATACCTATGTCAGTTGAATAACAAAATAAAGCATTGTGTATGGTCAAGATAAGAAAAGTTTCGTCACTTTTTGACTCTATTTCAACGCGATTAAGGTCCAAAAGTGACGAACCTTTTCTTAGCATGACTATACCTAACTAAAATTCTTCCTTACCCTATGATACCTACCTTACACTTTTTTCATGAATAAAGTGACACTCACGACCGTAAGTCAAAAAAAAACGATACCCTTTCATCAGAATCGGGAAATCTTTCAGCCTCTTCGAAATAACGAAGACCCATACTTACTTACATATAAGTCCAACACAGTACCTACCTACCCTCTTTTTTGTTCAATCTATTTTTGCATACATAAAAAAACTCTTTTAGTTATAAAGTCTAATATAATTTATATTAGACCTGCAACAACCGCTACCATTTTAATTTATAACAATAACCGTTAAAGAACATATATTATCCAAGCAACGAGAACAATGATAATATGTTCAATTGTGCTCGTTGGCGATATTACTCGGCGATCTATAAAACGTCTATTAATCCTATGAACAAACATTGCACTGCGCTAGAGCAGGCAGTTTTGTTTTTGGTTTCGGCTACAAAATTTCGTCCAATCCACTTAAGTATAGGCCAAAACTAGGCAAAACAAAACTGAAAAGGTACTGAGGAAAAGTGACCAATGCTAAAACAATTAATTTATTTGAGTTCATCTCATTATCGTTCTGTCGGTATAAACTCTGTAGCAATAATAATAATGTTGTCAATCAGTACGAGTATCTTCAAAAAACCTAGGGTATAACAAACTCGTTTTTTGCTACACAACATAAACCATTAGCTTTTAGTACTTATATCTTACGAATAATATGATACAAGTTCATAAAGTCTCAAAACAGCAATCGAGTCGTGTGTAGGCTCTAGCATTACGGTCATTTCCATCAAGCAAAGGTCTGTACCCTGTACCCTGTATAACGCTAGGTTATTATTATTTGATGTCTCCAAAGAAATATAGCCACATGCAAATACATTCGGGTTTCGGCTATAAAATTCGATCTTATTTATGACTAACCTTACTTCTCACAATATCCTAGTACAATAACCCTAAGGCTGTTTCTCGTAATCGTAAACAATAATGATATTAGTATCATATGCAATAGCAATTAAATTATATTATGCCCGACTTGTACGCCTACACTGATTTGCGGTTCCTAAATGACGTATGTGCTTTACAACTTCAATTGTTAAAATGTCTTTTCTGAGCGGCGTATGCGTTTTGCCGGCAGGTATACTGCAAATGTGAGTTTTGACAATGTCATAGCACTATGGGTGGGATTTAAAAGGTGTGGTTCATAAAGGGAACAAAGGTTTTACCGAGATAAGTATTTATTATTATTTAATTGAAGTAACCAGTAACTATGGTACTAAATGTCGTATCACAAATATCCATAAAATTGAACGATAAAACAACTTTATCAAAGTGTTATCGCCTAGTCCATAGTTAATTCTGAACCCAAATTAGACACCTGTGTATGACGTGTTTTTAACACGATTTCCAAATCTATGTTCTGCGTGAATTATTAAAAAAAGTTATAATCTGATAAAATTATTTCAATAATTTTCAATTTTTCATAGCGTAGTTACCTAGGATCAAATCGTGATCCTACAGGATCCATTCAAATGCCAGATTCAACACTGCTAACTATTCATCCCATACAATCAACTTTCACTAGTATTCCATATGCAAACACAATTAAATCGACAAACCAAAGATGTACCAATTAAGGCCCCTATTACCTAACCCAGGACATTCGCAACAGATCGACTCGCATCGATAGCGAAATTGCTATAATGCTAATGCGTAACCGTAAAATGACAGCGATGGCAATTAGTGATAATGGTCCGAGTAAATGCATTCGAGGGCCGGGACAATGTGGAACGTATTGGTGGGTATTATGCAAACGGGCGACAAAAGTAAAATCGGTGAATGCTAAGTCATAGTAAAATTATAAGTCAGTGCTAGACAACATAAAGCCTATGCTTAAACACTATATAATGTGCCATCTATACGTACTTCCCTATACTACAATAAAGGGAAAAAAAAACGTAAATCGTAAATATCATGTGAAGAGCGGAGCGTCCTTAAAGTTTAGTTAATACTATTAATAAAATAGTATTAACTAAACTTTAAGGACGCTCCGCTCTTCACATGATATTTACGATTTTAATTTTTACTAACAGGACACAGTGTACGTGGAAAATATATTACATTTATAATTAATTTAAAAAAAATAAGAATACAATATCAGCTTTTGGCTATTATGAGTGCCTAACTTAAAACAAAACTAACCCACTCTTAGTTTATCGACTCGATCAGAATAGCCCCTTTCTCAACACGTGTGTGACAAGATCTCATTGTTACAAGTACGCTCGATCTCGGACGACGATTGCAAATGGCGACGCGAAATGGCGAACACGTTACGACTATCTAGATCCAGGTACATGTTTAATTCCTTTTCATAATTTAGGTTGGTCTGAGAATAGCGGCCAGATATGAGGCTTGGCCAGTTGTAAATTAATGTTTTGAAATGTTTGTAATGGACAGGTTTGCGTACTGGCGTTTGGATATTTTAACTGGATCTTTTTCATATTTAGGATTTCATTGCTATTGATTATGAAAATACGCAGAACCTAAAATCCAGACAAAACTATTTTAGACTTTGCGCACTACATATTGATGTACAGTCAGCTGCAGAGATAAGTATACCCTCCTGCATACAAGTTTCCTATGGTTTACTTGTAATAGGAGCTTTTTAAGCTTGCTCCTACCCTACAACGCTTTCACTCGTTCAACGATGAGATTTTAGATTTAAACTACTAAAAGGTGTTAAAAGAAATAAAATAGTGCAAAAAAGCTTTTATTAAGGAGACAATAAAGACGGTTGAGTCAAAAAAATACAATCGCAATAGTAGTAAAACAAAGTAGAATAGATGCCCTGATAAATCATTATACCGTATGTGTCAGTCAGACTCACTTCCCCCCTTAGAGTAATAAAAACCATCATACAATATCCAAGATATCAGAATACCAATGCAAAATCTGAACAAACTTTTCATCACAACATAACAAATTTAAATCTTAAAGTCGTTTCGTCTAACTTATATCCATTACACCAAATGTGAACTATCCTTAAAACGATCCTTTACAATACTCAAAGGGAAATAAAGCTGAATTCACACCGACAACTGTTTATGGTTATTTCCCATACAACAGTCTTACATTTTACGCCTGCTTTAACTATTACAAAGTTAAACATGCAGCCACCAAAACGCATATTTTCTTTAAAATACTGATCTATAAATGTCGAAACGGGACGCGTAACTGCACATTTATGTTGGTTTAACTTTACTATAAGAGTGAACGTTAAACTTATGTGGAGCAAAAGCTCGCTTGAAAAGTTTTATGGGGCTTAAAGTTTCTAGTTAAGAAGTAACTCTGCTAGAGCAAAATTTTTGATACTAAAACTCGTTGGGCGTTATGTGAGGAGGTTATGGGCTCACTAGGGAATTAAGTTTAGAGCACACTTATTAGTAAGTGAAGGGAGTTAAGTTTGTTCCAAATAGATAGGTGCTTATCCCAGTAGACGATAACTAAAGCATCTATCTATAAGCAAGTACAACCGTTGCGTTTTTAATAAATACTAGACCGTGTATGTATACTAACTGAAAACAAGAAGATAAATGTGATTGGAACAAAAATAAATGCAGTACTAATGTGAAGGTGCACCAAAAACATTCAAACTTAAACAAATCAATGAAAGAACCAGAGTGAAAATAATCCTCCTTCTATTGACATTGTGTAAACAATATTGTAAACTTCAGTTCCTAGTTGTTCCGTAGTGTCCCTTTCTTCGTCCCGCTATTATCAAAACAAGATAGATATAAAATGTCATAGTAATCAATTGATTATATAATCATGGCTGAAAATATTCATGAATATAAGCTAAATGTACGAATAAGGTCCTGGGACGTGGTCAAATTAATTTAACACACAACGCTATCAGTTAAAAATCTAAATTTTGATAATGACGTAGATCATTTGCGTTACTACTTAAGCTTAACTTAAAACAAAGCTTGAACTGTGGCTTAAGTTATTAAAATTAAAAAAATTGTAACAGTATCACAAAAATAAGTCAACATGGTCACCAAAGTCAATTAAAACTCTAACGGAATATTAATAAGGCACCAAGCAATCCCTTTCAAAAATAACTTACGCCTAATAATTAAAAAAATATGTGTGACAAGTTTTTGGTTGTCTACTTTAATTATTTTTGCACAGTCAACAGTTACTAGTCGAGTTTAAACAAACCAGTCCAAACTTTCTGAGACCTGAAACTGAAACTTTCAGATCAGCCATTCCTATCATCACTTATTTTCCAAATTTCAGCCATTCCTAATACCTGTAAGTAAATATTCTACAACGTTAAACAACATTGATTTTCATATGTTCGTATTGTGCACGTTCAAAACGCTCTTATTTACTTGACAGTAATGGCAGCCGCGTTATAAACAATACGAGAGCACGTCAAAAGCAATATAGTTTGACTCAGTAGAATAAAGGCCATGATTTAAAATACTTATGTTATAAGAAACAATGAAAACAACAAAAACGTATGAGCATTTTTTTGTCATCCCCGGCGGCAGACGTCGAGCAAACAGTCGAGCATTCCCACAATCTCGCTCATTTAGTGCTCGCACGGGCACGCGTGCGCACTGCGCGCAGGCATACTGATCTACTAGATGGTTCGATTGGTCAAATACTTCCAGAACTATCAAGAGCCTTGGACTTTGAGATCTAACATTGCAGGAATTCAATTTTGCCCTTACTAATAAACGCATTAACGCACTTTTTTTGTTGAATAACCCGCCGTACTTCAAGAATATCATAACCACATTAAAATTAAAATACTCACACAATTGCTATGCAGTTGGCTACCTTTGGTAAGAGAAATAAAACAGAGCATTATAAAAAACGATCGGAAACAATATGGCTTAAGACAAAGCAGAATAGAGAACAAGATCTCCCTCTCCCTCAGCCAATTCTACAAGTTCCGTACTCCGGCTTTGATCCACAATAGATCCTCCCCAGCGGCGCGGGCGCACGACCGGCGCACGATTCAGATTAATCTATCGAAAATCGTTTTACAACATATTATTTATAGAGCGCATGCTCGCAATGATCATCAGTCCGTAGGGATGCGACGCGATGCATTCCCGCTGGTTAAATTTATCGATGCGAGCAAGACGACTAAATAATACATTAAATAAACCGTAAATCTAAATTTTCTGTAATGTTAATGTAGATTTTTTTGATGTAAGTTAACTCTAAAAATAAAGTAAAATCAATCAAGAGGGTATACTTAAAGAAACTTTCAAACTCAACTGTAAATTTCTGCTTGGGTTCAGTTCCAAGTTAAGTCACTTCTTAATTTTACTTATCCCATTGTACCAAAATAAAGCCCACGTCGCGACAATTAGCCTTAGTAATGAAATTTCCGAACTATCTCAAGACGATGCCTATTTTAAGAACATTGAATATTTAAGAGTCCTAATTGAAATGAGAGCGGGTCTGCGACACTCTGGAGTGCGGCCAGGAGGATGGGTAGCTGACTTTCGGAAACTTCAGAAAATATCAAGCCGTTAATAACAATATTAAAATCTACTTCAATTAAAACTAATTTCATTTCATTTTATTTTATTTATTAATTTATGAAAATGTATATATTCATGTTACATTTAACTTTAAACGAATACGAATATAATATCAAATCTAAGTGTTTTGCTATTGTTAGCAAGACTTACGAAAAATATGAATAAAAGACTACGTCGGTTTTTTTTAATGCTACTGAAACAGCTAGTAACCTAGTTGTGTTGAGATATTATTTAAAAATAGGTAACTACCTACACTAAAATTATGTAATTTGAAATGATTATTCTATACTTTTAAGTATTACTTAATCTATTTCAATGGAGACATGTATTTTCTCCCTATTTCTTTACTTCCAGGCAAAATCTTATCAAGTTTTCAAGCTTACAGCAAAAAACGTCATAATTAATTCCAAGTCACCTACCCGGCTGTAATGAGAGTCCTGACACTGGAGTGCGGCCAGGATAATTACCCGGCTTCCAAGATGAGATTTAACGTAACGGTTAATTGGTTAACGTTTTTTATAACGTCTGGAACTCTCGGTCCAACCGAGTCTGACTACGATTTACGCAGAGTTAATGAAGTGACTGCTTATGTCTTAAGTTTTATGATTCTTAGCGTTGTGTTTTTCGTTTTCCTTTTGTAAAAATGTACGGACTGCGGTTTTTAAAGAGAATGCTTCGTTTTTAAATGCGAATTCTAGTGCATGAAGAAAAACAAATGCAATGAATTGTTCAACTTAATGAAATGAACTATACAGCGCCAATTCTAAAGGCAAAAAAACGTGTTACTATTCCAGTCTAATTGCTCAGCTGCGCTAGAAGTTTATAATTTATGGTGGGAATAATATCGAGAGATAGTTTTATGCATAAGTGTTTTTTTATTTTATTTAAATCTATTACGGTTAAATTACGGCTTAATAATCCGAAATTTATAAACAAGAATAACGTAAATGATACTATTAAAAAAATATACAAGTTCTCATATTTTTTTCTTTGCTTTGAAACAACCATCTAAGTTGCAACTGCCATCTCTTGACCGCCCCCAAACACTTCCCCTGTCTAATCTATCGATAATTGCCCATCCCTAGTCGTGTGATGTCGAAGGTTGTTACCGGTAATTCCGAGGCAGTGTGCGAACCGGGCTCTTCCGGTATCGGCCCGAGACACTAATGGACGCTTGTTTGTACTATGTGACTTGCGGTACGTAGTCGAAATACACGAACTCAATTGACACCGATGTTAGAGATAGGAAATAGCAAGCAAACGTCTTCTTACGATCGGATTTGTGTTAATCTTGGTAGGCATTTCGGTATGGTTTTATACATAAAAATAGGAGTACTTACCTTGTGATTGCGTTTCTCTGCTAGTGCTTATTCCATTCAGCGGGTCTAGTATGGTTGCGTTCATCGCGTGACAAAATATGCATCCGTCACTCTCGTACTTATAAACTCAGAAAGTGGCGCATGTTTTATCCACATTTTATCAAGCGGTACACCCAACCATATTGTTTTTAATATGTTATCGTACTGTTTTAACTCGACCATTACTTTATGATTGCTGTAGCGATACCAAAAGATCAATGACGCTGTTACACCATATTGACCAAATAAAAAAAGCTTATCGCTATTTAAATGGCATTTAAACAGTTACGTCACATATATCGTATATTGATGATCTCTAAAAAGTTATCGTTGTTACTGTGACGTAACGTTACATTATTCATTGGAACACTCCGTTTCATGAAGACGTCGTCAAGATGCTATCTATCGTTTGTCATTAATGATATCGACGTAAAATCTTATAATCGGTACCTACTCAAGTGTATTTGTATAATATTATTTCTATACTATTGTTTCTCGACTTTTATTCCTGTCCTAAACCTTGTTGTGCAGGGTCCGTCCGGATCGCTACCACCATCTTATCCATTAACCTACCGCCAAACAGCAGTGTTCGCACTGTTGTGTTCCGGTTTGGGGATAAGACAGCCGGTGAAATCACTTGCATAGAGGCATTCCATCTTAGTCCTCAGGGTTGGCAACGCATTTGCAGTCTTAGGATTGTATTGCATTCTTGTGAATGCGAATGTCTATGGGTCACAGTTTCCACTTACCATCAGGTGGCCTGTGTGCTCGTTTGTCTTCTCTACGCCATAAAAAAAAAAAACTAAATACTATATATCAAAACCCCCCTTGGTCTATATTCGACATGTGAGTACATATTTAATTTTATCACTAACGTGTCTACTTCTAAAGGGTTATTCTAATTAACGGCTTTCTGTCGAACGGTCGATCGAGTGAGCGAAGTCCTACGAGCGGGTTCACTCGACAAGTCAAGCGGGGAAACTGAGAATGCACCTTAAGACTTCTACTCGTACCATTATTGAGTTGTTTACTATACTCGTATTACGTAGTACGTAGCAATAGACACACCTATTAAAAATACATTTGTTTGACATTTTTGAATACAGGTTGAGAAAAACGTAATGTGCCGACCCCTAAATAAGTCGGGAAAGGGTATTAGGATAATTGGGCCCGGGAAGGTTATATCGTCATGCCGAAACACGAATCACTACAAATGTGCAAACTAATTAAAAAATAATTGCCGAGCAACCGTAGCTTTATGAACAACTCCGTACAAATGGGTGCCAGTAAATGGAATATGGTTATTTCTGTAGACAAGAGAGGTAAGTTGGTTTTCATTGCGAGTGTTGATTTTGAATCCCGAGTAAGCGGAGGATTCTATAATTGAGTCACGAGTGTAGCGAGGAATTCTAGGTTAAAATCCTGAGCGATTCAAAATTGATTCAAAGATGCAACAACAACCACTAAAACATACAACTTTTCACCTCAGCAATCAGACCACGTTACCTAAAGGTGAAAAATACAACATGGTAAAAGTTTAAGAATACCTACGAGTGTATTTACCTAACCAGCTACCCACCTCTTTATAAAGACACAGAACTGTCTCGGCATTGAAAAAAACAGTCTCACGCTTGCTGCAAAATCGAAATATGGTCTGTCGTTAAAAAGTAAAACCGGCCAATTGGTGCTGAGTACTACTGAGGTAAAAAAGTATTTTCTAACAAAGGATTAACAATCGATTGACCTCTATCTAACCGACGGTATTGTAAAGTCTTCTTCATAAGTAATCGTGAGCACATGTCATACCATAAATTGCCCTCTCATGATATCTCTATGGGCCGTACAAGTCTATCTCGCTCGGACACTTAAACCGAGTGTAAGTCCATAATTGTTAATTTCCAGCAAAATGCCTGCAATAGCTTTCACGTTGTCCTAACTAACGATCCCATTGCAGGATGCCTATCGGGTTTCCGCGCATAGCCGGGGCCCGGTGGATCTCGCCGGTAAACGATGTTTAACGGACAGTTAAACTGATTGGATCTGATGGCATGATTGATTGAATGACAAAATGTGACTTTAATAATCATTGAAAAAATAAGCCATTTAAGAAAGTGATGATGCTATGTGAAAGTGTGAAACGAAATTAAAGGTCGTAGTGACTTTGTAAAAAGTCTTAAAAAAAATCGTTTTGTGAATTTCATTTTGGTAAAGCAAAACATTTTAGCATTTAATAACATCATATGTACCTATTTTGCCTTAATATGCCGAATTGGTAAAATACGAAATAAGAACAATATTTCTGTATGACTATGTAAGAACCAGAAGCAAAAGCAGCGTCAGGAACAGAAAAAAAATTGGTTTATAGATTATCATGAAAGTCATGTTCCGAAAAGAGTTTTGAGTATGAATGTGGACCAATATAGTGGAAGAGACCTAAGAAGGACTGTGTGAAGAGCGATACGAGATACCTGAGAATTAATAATTAATGAGATGACGGCGGATAGGAAAACAAAATATTAAAAAAAATACACGTTTAGTGGTATCTCTGCAATTACTCTATTGTTTAAATAAAGAAGGAGTCTAATGGTTTCCACGTATATTTGATTGTCCAATGCATAATTCCCTCCTAGATAATATCAAGTTTTTTAAGATTGGTCTGAATGTCGCCAGTAGTTACTTTGTAAGTATTTCAATTAAGTAAATGCCGGATTAAAAACCGAATAAAGTTGAGTAGTTAGTGTTTTTAAACTTATTTTACTAAAATAATATTTTGTATTTTAATTCTCACCTCCCATTGACCCCTGTCTCACGGTAATCTGAGTGGTGATAAATCAAGATAAATATTTCAAATTAAATAGGGCTTGTGCTTTCGTTTTTAGCAGGCAGGAAGAGGAGACGGACACATTCCGAAAATGCAAGTGCTATTACGAGTATGATTAAGGTCATCAGCGTACCTACTTCATTATTTAGCAGTTACCTTCGGTCACAGAAACTTTAATTGCATCGGAATCGAGTTCGATAGTGTAGTTCCATAATATAATTATATCTTATTTCTATTTACATTATATGAATGTACCACATAACTAATTATCCAGATTTATATATTTTTAAGACTCATCATAATTAGCTACAAAAATTATATTAAAAAATCTAGACTTCAAAAAAATAATTAATAGTAAATGCAAATGTCACAAAAGTTTGAACCGTCTCGTTTACAGTGCCACCGGCCCCGGAATGCGAGTACATAATGCATGCGCTCACGCACGTCGCAGATCGATGGATCGTATCGATGCGCACAAAGGATAGTCGTGATCTCGATTACGTTGCTCCGGAGCTTAAAGTCTCTCCGTTTATGTAAACCGTTGTTTAGTCTTATTTGCTTAACTTGTAGTTAATGTTGTTCGGAGATACTTGTCGTTTGTTGAAAGAAATTTAATCCCTCTTTAAATTATAAATAGTCTCGTGATTGTTTGGTTCTTTTGAGCTAGAAGGCAGCTCTTTGCAATAGTTAATTAATTGGTAACGTCAACCCTTATTTTGCCTCTCCTTATCAGACAAACCTATAAAATGTATGTAAAGGACAACAGTTTTTTTAAAGCAAGACCTAAGAAAGAACATAAATGTGTACGCGTTTTTATCAATAGTCATAATGTCAAATTTTTACTTAATGAATCATTAACCTCAAGCAACTAACATCATCAATAAATTTGCATTCTATTAAATAAAGCCAAATCGCGTAACACGTACCTAAGTAGCCACGTACCTTAGTACCTATCACCTATCTGTACTAATGAGTCAATTATTTATCATAAATATAATCCTCCCAAAGTTAAGTAGAGATGTATATTACCCGGCTGGGCCTAGGACTATTCCTACAGAACTGGGACAAGCAAACCTAGGTACTCGAGTCATACCTATTAGTAATACACTCAACGTCTTTGACTCGCATTTTTTCTTTTGTTTCTCTTTAGTTCGTCATTGTAAAGAATTCCGTGATATTATTGAATTTTATTCGATTACAAGTTTCGGGAAACTTTGGTGCAAGCTGCGTCACGTTAAGTTTTTTTACAGTATAAAATGTCTCCTGTACAACTTTACCTACAACAGTACCAGAACGGAGTCCCAGGCGGAAGTCAGAGCGTACCTTATAATTCATTGACACTACGTGTGAAAACCTTCAAGCAGAAATAAACCCAACATCCTAAATAATATGGTTTAATGCCAGCCAGCAACTTCAAGCCACGTTGAAAAAATATCGAAAATGAATGCACGTCTACTTCGAAAGGAAAGCACGTATTCGACGCGGTTCCGTCGAAAAAATCTTATTTCATTCATAAAATGAGTCGCATTGAGGTTTTTTTTCATTGCGCTCTTTCACCGGCCAGTTGATCGACGTGAAATGATGTCAAAACTTTTTTTAAGTCATTTAACACACTGTTTACGGTTGAGCGGGCGTCACGGATCGGTTGGGGCGTTCCCAAGGCGTTAGTCTTATTTTAATCGCATGTAGCTATTTAAAAAAAAGAAGTATGGTAACACTATGAGAGAGGTAATTACTAGCGTTTTTTTGACTATTTATAGGTGGCCGCGTTTATTTAGTGGGTACGTTACTGGGTGGGTACGTTCTTATTGTTACCACGGATTGTCATATACCATTATAGTGAGCTTCTTTATTAGTGGGTCTTGTTCAAAACTTCATCTTGGCATGGCATAAAAAGGTGGTTTCTTTCGTGTTATCAAATGGAATTAAACGTTTACAGATGTAGTGAATAATCCTTTCCCATCGTTTTTGGTCGCATAACTTCGCATTTATCTTGCTTTCTCAGTTGGCATATTGATGGGTACTGAAGCTAATTGAGAAAGCTAGATAAATACGAACATATCCGACAAAAAACGATGGGAAAGGATTAGTCACAACATCTGTATGTGAGTCACATTAATGTTATGTCAGTTAAAATACTTTCATTTATAAAACTAAACTTAAACCTCATGCAATTAATTTCAGTACAGGTACTGTTGTCAAATACAAGGATTCTAAACGGACTGTATTTGTATTTTTAAAACTAGCGGTACGTCCTCGCTTCGCTTCGGTTTTCTGTAACACCCATACATAACCCAGATTTTACTATACATAAAAACCGTCCCCTTGAATCACTCTATCTATGATGAAAACCGAAAATTGGTTTCGTAGTTTGAAAGATTTAAGGGTACATCTAGAGGGAAAGACGGCGGGATGCGTCTTTATTTTATACTATGTAAAGATCTATGTAGAGTGGTTTGAACAACGTTAACCCTACACAATAATTTTCATAAATTTAAAACCTTACAACTTACTTAATATTAATAAATTCTTAACTGCTTATTACCTAAAACTCATTAAAGGTTAATTTAACACTTCACGCTTCTAAACCGCCAAACTAGTTCTTTAGCAATTTGTCAGCTTTCATTGAGCTAAAATTTAAATGCACCAAGATTAAAAAAACCACCACCAGACGCCTTGAATCCAACCTTATATACTTCCAGTATAGTTGATTATAACAAGACGTTGTAGTGGTACAAAATACATTTTATATTGACTCTTTATTTGGTACGTTTTGAAAGTTGCATAGAGGAACGGACACGTTACTTTATTGTATTCATTGTTACGAGTAGTGTCGGTCATTACTACAGGTTTTTATTTTATTTCATAAAATTTAGTGTTCGATTTAGAAATTTTACTATGACAGTTTTAGTGTATTCATAGTGAAATAGACTGGTATCAAGTCATCAATCAGTAAATATTGAGTATTGGGGTGGGGCCTCCTGGATAAAAAACACTAATAAGGTTAATAAGTACTTACTCAGAGACATTTTAGTGACAATTAACTCGATCTCTTTTTACACTTGTTTATGAAAAATCGTTACAAAAAAAAGACTTTATTATCATTCTGACTATAAGTGCCATCGTTAATGATAATGACAGATCGTTACAGTAAAGGGATTCTGACGTACATGACCTCCATAACCCTTGTGACAGACAATAAGTACTTCTAGATATCAGAGTAGAAACAGTAAATCAACTTTGGACCCAAACCTCAAAATCAAAGTCTTATTACGCATCAAAAGTTCTGTATGGCTCCTTTATTTCTGTAAACATGTAAACATCCTTCAAAAACTCCAATTAACTTTTTTCTCTTTGGAACCTCCCTTATTTCATAAAGTTGGGAAACCAGAGGCAACAGCGGTTTTTATAATTATGTCCCTAGTTTCACCACTCGTTCTCTACAGTGGTTGTCGGGTTGCTAACAGTAACCTGTCAGTTCTGGTTTAAATAGTATCTAAATTGACTCTTAAATAACGTTTTTTTATAATAGGCTGACTATTATTGACCCTTTCTATTTGATTATTAAGTGAAAGTTAAACTAAGAATGATATCCACAGATTAATTAAATAAACTGCCTACTTGTTCGCTTTTGCATGAAAATATCTATCAAATTCGTGAGTTTTTAAACCAAACTCGTAATATTCTCATGATCGAGAACCCGTGGTTGATACGCCGATGCGTAACGCGGTGGTAGCTCATTTCATGCCCCATTGTGGCGTCTTGTGAAAGCAATCAGCCAGTTTTTGTCGGAAATAATTACCGACCAACTTCTACCAGATTAAGGTTCATTGAAGTTTACTAAATACTTCGGGTACTGGTCGTGTTACTATTTAATTAAAAATAAATTATAGTGATAGATGATATAATTTTTTGGTCAGGCCTAATAAATCATTTGAATCCTGCCGTTTTTCTTGTTTTTGGTCGTCTGCTTAAGAATTAATTTCCCTCATAATTACCAAGCAAAATCAAAATTGTATATACACAAAACCTTTCAATGGTAAAAAGCTGTTTCCTTGAAATTGAATAGACTCATAATAGTGCAAATTGGAGACACAACTTACCTTGTGACAACTTCACAGGCGCGCCGCGAATGAATGGAATCGAACCGGGCTCAAAAACCATTCAATCATTCAATGCCTAGAGCAACAAGCAAATAGAAATAATCGTTTGAAATTAAACCTATTTACCAACATTCGCATTTATCACCAAATAGCCCCAAGGGCTGGCGTTACAGAGTGGACGTGGCATAAATGGAACTGATTACATATGAATGGCTCAATCACTTGCGCAAGAGTGGATATGTTTCGACGTGTCGATGTCAGAAATCGTCGTGGTGCAGGTAATTGCTACAATTATGTTGGAACTGTGTCAAGTGGCAAGAGGAAGCTGGGGTGAATGGAAACGTTGTAATTACGATGCAGTTTGAAAATGAAAGTTAATTAACTATCGAATTTAAAACTTACTTTTTGTATTGACTACTCAATCATAAATTTCGGGTTCTAAACTTTATAAATTAACTTAGAGTAGTTCCTAATTCTGAAGCTCTGCCTACCCCACTCTGGGAATGAAAGCGTGAACTTATGTATGTATGTAAATTAACTGTTTATATATTTTTAAACTAACTTACGTAGTTCCATTTTTAAATAAAAACAACATGTCCTGGTCCTATGCACTGAGGGATCCGATCGGAATAGCTTATTGTTTACTGGATCAGACAGGAATAAAAATGTAATAATAATCAACGAAAGATCATATTTGGGAATCAGTCCCGAATAATAAATAACAATAAAATAAATAATAAACATCTGAGAACAAAATGTCACACGGTTTGTATTATAGGTACTAGACTGTCGTCAAAACTCCAACAAAAGTCCCCTCTTGTTAACTACTACACTTAACTAAAATTTATCTTATCAGGATCAAGCAATTCTTTGATAACGTTAATTTTGAACAGAAACTATTTTTTTTGGGGTTCCGTACTGTACCGTCCGTCTATCTGTCAGCAGGCCGGTCTTGGCCGGTTTTTTGTGCTAGAGGAGGCAGGCAATTGAACCAGCGAGTCATCTAATGCAGAATAGAGTAGAATATAATAATTTAAAGTTTTCACCACCGGCCGATACATAAATTTCATCCTTTAAACTAACAACGGTTATAAAAAATCAGTCTATGGCATGGATATCTCTCGTTATAAAAATAATCTGTGCTCAGCATAGATTATGTCACGTTTGCCCCAGCCTCCCCCCAGCAGCCGCAGCCCTAGCCGCATGTGCCGTCATTACAGACGTACACATTAACTGATTATATATTATTGCCGAGTTGTACAATCTGTGGACCCTTGTTGACTATGCCACTGGTATACTGGCTCATATGATTCCTGCACCACATTTAAGCGAGTAGTTCACTAAGCCACATGTTGATAAGCGTAATACTTTTACTTTTATAAAATAATTTACTTTTTTAAATTAAAATTGTAGTTGATTATTTTAATACGAATGAATGATTAACTTATAAGGTAATTTTTCAATACGAAGTAACTAAACCGACAGTGTGTATGAGTTGTTTTTTTGGTAAAAAATAACGAAAAATATAAGCAGAACTTGTTTTAATGAGAATTTGGATTGCGTTATAACAATCAACATGTTCTTAAAACCAACACGACTTACAATGAAAATATTAACGTAGAGTTACTGTCAATTTACTGCGCCTGGTAAAAAATAGCACTTTATAGTAAACATAACATTTAACTACATTTGGCATTATTAGCACACGCCACATGCCATCGAATGTGTCAATGTCTACATGTCAACGCATGTGTCAATGTCGTCAGAGAATGTGTCAATTTGTCACAATTTGTCAGCGGGCAGCACAAAGCGCGCGATCGAGCGATTGCGGCTGCGCCGGCGACTTATTTATGAATCTTTTGATACGATTGATTCCGTATCAGTGATTTGTTATTTCTTTATGGTATCGCAGTACTGATGGATTTAAACGAGTCAATTACACGGGTTACGTTTCGAGTAAAACGTAGTGTTTATAACAAAGAAGCAGTTGATGGGTACGAAATCAAGGGTAGGTAAATCCGTGTATTTAAGTGTGGATATAGTTATCTTATTGATTATTAATTATATTTTATATTCTGAGTTATTAAATGTAGTTAATTAAAAATTAAAACTAAAGGTATTTAAATTAAAATAAAACTAAGCTACTAAAATATTAAAGATATAAATAATAATCACCACTGTAAAAAGATCACGTTTTTTTTGTTAAGGCAAATAGTTACCTAAGTAAATCGTCATTAACAATACGAAATTCTACAGCGGATTTAACCACGCTCTACAGATAAAAAAAATAGATCTGGCAATACACAGGAAAAACGTTATTTCAAAATCGTTTTAACTGAAAAGTTCTAAATGTTCAAAAAAGCTAATCAAAGTTACTATAATTAGTCACAAAGCTAGTTTAATCTAAGTACAACCAATCACTAAACAGCATAGTTGCATCAACTCCATTTCGATAAAAGCGAGTTCGTTTCGAATTCGCCAGTCGACTGTGTTTTGGCGAAAAAAAACTTCTTAATCGCTCATTACAAAAGAGTTTCGTTTCCACGATTGATCGTCACGTCTCACAAGCAATAGCTTCAATAGGAAATCATATCTAAGTACTTTGATATACAGTGCTGGAAGCCAGGTAAGGGTCCACATCAAGGGCCCTGGTGCCGTGCATTGTCCATACAGATGCAGATGTAGTGATGTGGACAGGCCCTAAGGCCGGCAACGAATCTCTCATTCTTCTAGTGAGGGTCTTTTTGCGAACCGATGCGGTCTGATAATTTGGTAGCCAAATCCGTAGCGGAACTTGTACTTTTATATGAACGGTTATGCACTAGATCCTTTATTTCAGAATCCGGTTGAATAATCTTCATGCACAGTGTTCTTCTGGATTTGGGTTTGACGCAGTGCGAAAAAGTGGTGGTTACTTTCTGTCATAATGATAACTGTCTCGCCCGCTAGTTTGCCTGCTTTGACATATTCAACATTTTAATTTACGCTTTAGTCTTCAACTGGACTTATTATATACATGGCCTAGTTTCTCTAATAAACATTGGCGAAATTGACCTTCTTAAAACAAGGAGATTTAAAATAAAAACTTTGACTGAAATCGTATCACTTTGTCATTATTTTGACAAAAGTTAGAATGTGTTTTTTTACATATTGCACCATTAGTTGCACCATTAGTTACTCCGGGCCCACAGACTACTTGTGGGCCTAGAAAACTAGCATTCCGCGAATTAAAACAACTACAGAAACCAAAAATCTAGAATTGATGTTAGCTGTCGCGCGGTTACCTTTACAGTCGTTACTATTCGTAGAATGCAACTTGGACAGCTGCAACTAGTTAAAAATATTTTTTGACTTAGCTAAATCGCGGGTCGACTACGCCTAATGCGCTTCCCATTCTCCACTCTTACCCCATCTAGCAACTCTACTACGCTCTCTATTCGACCAGTCCGAATCGTGGATCGACTACCGTTTTGTTATTGTTCAATATGTTTCCAATAATCCAGTTAGACACAGATTACTAAAGGCCGCTTCGCACGGTTAGCTCGCGAAAGTGGTCCGAATGCGTGTCTGCGAGCCTTAAATGGCTTCCGTGTTTTGTTCAGGTGAGCTTTGTTTGGTCTTTCAAATTTAAAGAAATTATCGTTTTAGAAAAGCAAATGGTAGAAAATCTGACTTTGTAATATGTAAGAAGAAGAAGTCTCGTGATTAGGTCCGCGTAGAACTCATTTTTTTATTTTATTAATTGGTTTACAAACCTAACAGTTTAACAACAAAACAACTTTTTTGTACATTTTAAAACTATTTTACCACGGTTTTTTTTTCCGGAGATTAAAGGTATTCTATGTTTTAAACCAGAACATAGACTCCCCGTGTGCCACATTTCATTATTTATGTCATTTATGCGAGATTGAAAAAGAAACGTCCTCAAAACCTTTAAATTTATTTTATGAAGTAGCCTTTGCTTTTGACGACGAATAGGTACCAAGACAGTGGTTATAAAGGGACTTTTATAAACATCAAAGGACATACACCCAGAAGCATGTCATTGCAAGCGCACTCACATCACAGGGGGATTCCAAATGATAAATCGATCTAAGAGAGATATAGATCAAGATGGCCGACGGGTAAACGCGGCGCACTATAAATTATTTTTTGTGTTGTAATTGATTAGTATTAAGGTATTCTAAGGATGCTTGAAAACTATTATTAAGATAATCGGCACATCTTACGGCAAGGACTTCGTTCCACCGAGTGTTATGCCAGTTGACCAGATATAACTCAAACATAATCAGTAATAAACTCATGATAAAATATTTAACTAATATATTATACGATTATACTAACGTCCCTTTACTGCCAACCGTGCGAATATCCCAGCTCCTATAATTACCCACACATGACTTCTGGGTTCCGCGTGAGTTATACCGAGTGGACGTTCATTATCGAATAAATCACTCGAGCCGGTAATCGACTCGATATCGACTCGATGTATCGATACTGGAGATGTGAAGTAGTCGGCGATTAATCGTTATAATTTTACATTTACGTTGATGATGTTTTTAACCTTTTGATTGACTTTGGTTTCGTCGGTATAGAACATTGAATTCAAGTGAGATTTTATGTCAATAAATCAAATTTGACATGACATCTTGCTTCAGTTTGTTTTGAAATGAAATGCTCATAACTGAACGCATTATTTCCCTTAAAATAACTGTTTTACCAGTAAGTTTAAGGACTTTTTTCAGAGCTACTTTATAGACAAAGTCAAGTGTATTATTTACAGGCTTTTTTGGTTACCTATCACATGTCCGAAATTTCATTCGCAACTGTTTCATTTGTCCGAATTTTCACAAGTTTTTTTTTCTGAAACGCTTTTATTTTCAGGTTATAGGTTCTATAGGTATATTACAGTATTTGAAAGTTTAAAACTTTTGAAAATGCATGTAAACAAAACAGGTGGAAAACAAAATTTCGATCCCTCGTTTTTTATATAATAATTGTTCAGTGTAAGGGTTTTCCCTTTTTACCTAAACTAACATTCTAGACATTCTATCCGGCTCGTACTACCAGCCCCCTATTTCAACATCCTGAGTATGACAATTGACAGGTGAGTTATTTGGTATACATTGCAGAGTTAGTAAGTTTCCACTTCACTGGGATTCGTACCAGCTGCGCCATGTACACTAAAACGTCACCTGTCATTCAGCTTGGTGAAATAGGAGGTTAATATCTCCAATATTTATTATCAATAAATATTTTTTATTTGATAAAATCATATTCATTAAAGTAAAATAGTCGGCTAAAGAGTCCATCTCTAACGGCGGCCGGCGCACACGCACCCGGTAGGGCGCGATATATAATTTTACGTGATGTGTGTGACGTTCTGTAAATTATAACAGATTATACTTCGAGCAAATAACGCAGGAAGCAACGCGTCAAGCGATTTACGAGCCGAGTAACTTTATCCACATTTCTAAGAATATTTTCTTTACTATACAAAATAGTCGACTGCGCTTTGTCATCTCTCAGAATAGAGCCATAACCATAACAAACGCTCAATAATTATGCCTATTACACATCCTTATACAAAAACACCGTGTTTACCACTGCTCTGGTTACCTCAAAGTTTATGTTAAACTCTGCCTTCGGCCGCGATCAGGGGCTGTAAATCAGGGGCCGCATCAACCAGCGGTCTATAATTGCGGCCCGCGGCCCTCCCGATGACATATTCCATCAAAACGACTAACGGTCTGGAGCACCCCTGTCGATATGTCAAAAACTGGTTCGGAAAATTACTCCAATAAACGTATGTTTTATTAATCGTATGCAAAAACAACCCCGGGGACACGGAGTCGATTATTATAATCGATTAGCTATGTATCGATCGTGTAGCGTCCATTAGGCGTGTTTACGTGAAGGCAGAATGTGAAAATGCTTAGTCGTAAATATAATGTTACATACATGGTAATGGAGGACGGTATAATTATTGTAAGTCATCTGTGATTACTAGCTGCGCGGCGGGATAACATAGTGGCTTGATTTTATTAGAAAACTAGTCGGTACAAAGTAGGGGCATCTATGTTTATCGGTACGAATAGGAAGTTGCTGTACTGGCATACGTAATGTGATCCATATTTTATGACCGCTGTAGAGTAATTCCTAATGCTTAATATACATTCCTATGTATATTAGGCATTTGACTGTTTATTCCATACTAGTATTATAATAAGTACTATGACATTATTTAACAAGACATTATACTTCACTTAGGATACATAATTAAAGAATAATAATAGAAACAAAGTTTATGGCACGTATTTGTAAGTTCCACCTTAAGAAACTTCTGAACTAGATTGAAGCACAAAATTTTAGATACTTATTGTGTATTTTTATACTTATCGAAAATCTTAGGGCAAGTTAAAATGCTTCCAGTAATGCGAAGTTTTGATTTATATGAGTAACATTTATTATTAAATACATTTGACAATATTTTTGTTACATTGGCCGATTCGCACCGTCATCCACATATTGTGTACCTTATAGTGGTTTTGTTTAATGAACGAGTCAGGTCTTAAGTAACTCCTAATCCAGAGAGGGTATTTCTACGTTTGTTAACTTAATAGTGGGAAAGTCGAAAATAGAACCTAAGGGTAATCTGCAGGGTAATTCATCTCTTATTTCATCATATCTTATTCTCTTCAGCAGGAATAACCTTGTAAAGCTAAGGTGTAGTGCTTTCTCGCAAATCAATATTAGTTAAGTAGGTACACAATCTTATTCATACTCGTAGGAAATACAAAGTTATCTTACAAATTTGGTGAACAATCAAATGATATGGTATTTTGTCGAATACATTCTTATTTATATTGCTTTCTCACTAGCTTATCGATGGTTATGTAGGTACTAAAGCTTAACGCGATAGAAAGACAAATACAAGCTTGTCAGACCAAATACGAAGTCGTATGATTATTCACTACTATAAATAGACCCAAATAATTATGTAAAACAGAACATAGAAATAATTAACTTCCCGTTAAATGCCGGTTACATAACACGAAACGAAAACCACAAAACGAAACTAAAAGTGATCAGTACATGGCCGCCGTGACACAGTTGCGGCGTAGTTACAGTGCAGTTAACTACATACATGCCTGACATTCCGGGCATAATCACTACATTCGTAATAAGCGCTGTGGTTATATCAGTCGGCTAAAGGGAGCTGCGTTAAGGAGAATGGCTGGTCGAAATACTAAAAACTATTTTTTGTTTTAGTTTAGCACTGGGGCTTCACCTAATGTCAAACTGAGATGAAGAGATGACTAGGTACCTTAACACGTTGATGGACGGAACGCTTGTAGGCTAGTAGGGCTTGTACCTTTGAAAAAGTGATTTGACAGTACGCCTCTCGATGTTCAACCGCCTAAGAACGTAGTGTCACAGCGTATAATGGTAGGAGTAAATTGTGATGTGACAGTACGCCGTACGACGTAAGACTACGCCTATGCACGTACTGACGCATAATACAAAGTATGTTAGTACTGTCAATCAACGTGTTCATGTAGATATGGAGGGTTCCATGACTCAGGGACTTATTGACCAAATCACGCTTAAAATTTTCAACATTTATGTAGCCTGGAAGTTATCGTAAGGGCAAGGCAAGGGGTAACACCACGTATGAAAACCTTCCTGAATTTTAGAACACGAAGAGACTATTCGTAATGAATAAAACTGACCCTGGACTAGAGGAGAAGTTAATATACCAACTACTTATTATCAAAGGAGAGGTACTTAATGAAAGAAAAAATGAAGCTCAGACAACCGAAATTTAATTTTCTTATTATTCCAAATTACAAAAAAAAAATGTTTAGCCACTACCTCATCAGGACCTTGTCACAGAAAGCCAATGATTAGCTTTGACCATTTTTTTTTCTTATTACTTGACACTTGAACTTGTGCTTATTTTTAGAACTGCCGAGTGAGTTTATCCACGTTGACACGTTGTTTACTTGGTTGACAAGACTTATAATTTCCGGTGTATCATATCATATTCATTTAAAAACATCGTACTTAGTTAAATACTCAAATGCAAACGTAACAAGGAAAAGGAATACATTTGTAACTGGGGGGTTATTATGACATAGCTATGCAATTCTGTTTACGCTGAGAGAACAGGACAGAGCTATATAACATCTATAGGTTTGTCTTTTACGTTCGCCGCAAAATGAACTGCAAAGCCATGTCATAATAACCCCCCTGGTTAGCGTTAAAAAGCATTTTATGGCTTTTCACTTTATTGATTGTATCATTTCATCGATGTTTTCTGAATGAATGAATGAAAATTCTGCCTAACGATACGTTCGTTGAAATATGTTTCGATAAAATAATAGGTACCTACCCGTCAAAAAGGCTTCCGCTTAACAGAAGCAGTGAGATAATATAATTACCGTTTACCCACAGGCCGATTGACCATTGATTGGTCTGTTATCAATAAACATATCGCCTTGATTGGCGTATCACTGTTGCAACGCTCGGAAATGAAAGTGAAATGAACCTGATGTTTGTGTTAATGTTGTGTTTCTATTTATGTTGTTTATGCTCTTTTTTAACTTGAAGTTGTTGATCAGTACGTATACCTGGGACAAACTGTTCAACTTGGTAAATCCAACTTCAAGAAAGAGGTCGATCGCCGAATCCAACTCGGATGGGCAGCGTTCAGAAAGCTAAAGCGGATCTTCTCGTCCAAAATACCGCAGAGCCTTAAGTCGAAAGTCTTCGACCAGTGTGTGTTGCCAGTGATGACTTATGGATCAGAGACTTGGCCGCTAAATGTGGGCCTCATAAATAAGCTCAGGGTCACTCAGCGTGCAATGGAAAGAGCTATGCTCGGAGTTTCTTTGCGCGATATGATCCGTAATACGGTAATACGCCAGAGAACCAAGGTCTCCGACATAGCTCAGAGAGTTAGCATGCTGAAGTGGCAATGGGCAGGCCACATAGCTCGGAGAACTGATAACCGTTGGGGAAGAAAAGTTCTCGAGTGGCGGCCCCGCACCGGTGGACGGAGTGTTGGACGGCCTCCCACCCGGTGGTCTGACGACCTGGTTAGGATCGCGGGGAGCCGCTGGATGCAAGCGGCTCAAGACCGTGACTTGTGGCGCTCTTTGGGGGAGGCCTTTGTCCAGCAGTGGACGCTCCCAGGCTGATGATGATGATGATGATGATGCTCTTCGGCTTTTAAAACGGGAAACCTCATTTCCATGGAGATAAAGTAGTTTGTAATAAAAAGTGCATGGAGAAGTTATTATCAAAATTTACCAACATATTTAATTAATGTAGTACATACATAAACTTTCGCCTTCGTTCCCAGAGAGGGGTAGGCAGGACTACAGAATTACCTACAACTGTAAAAACGTGATGATAATTCTGTAACCACAATTTAATTAGAGATTTGCCTTTGATTTTAAATGTTTAAATAAGGAGTATTCCACAAGGGTCTTTTAATAGCATCGAGAAGGTAAATGACACAACACGTTAATGTATGTACCTACATTTATAAACACTTTATTGTACAAAAGAGAGAAAAATGTAAAAGGGTTGTTCAAAGGCGAACTAAACTTATACCTTTAAGGAATCTCTTCCAGTAACCTTTGAGCGATTGAGAAATAATTAATTACAACGAATAGCCAGATAAGTACAATACAACAAGAGTTACAATACTAAAAGAAATTTCTATAAATATCATTAGATAAAATACATAAATATATTTATATACATATAAAAGTTTAAGAACAAGTTAATGAGTGGGATCTGATAGTTTTTTTTATCACTCTCAAGCCTACAATTTTAAACCTGCAATCCAAAGAGAACAAATCCGTTGCTAACCCTGAGGACTGAGACAGAATACAGGAACACACTGGTGCTTGGTCGTATGCTAATGAGATGGAGGTAGCGTTGTGGACGGACCAACACGACTGGTTTTAGAGAGGTAAAAATGGCTTTGTTACTTTTAGTTCTTACTAGTATATTGTGCTCTGTATCGAACATTAATCGATTAATACTATAAAACACTTTACGTAAACCACTAAGCCTAAAAAGATATTTAATTGATAATTCAGCTAAGCGTTTACCCAACTGCCTATTAAGAACCCCCATTACAAAGTCACTTAACCAAATGTCATTATAGCAAAACAAACACCTATAAAATTACATAAACGTCACATTACCGGCGCATTTACATCGAGAATGTATCACATCCAGTTTTATTATTTCACTTGACCAGCATGGCGACACAAAACTACATACGGCGGTGGCTAAATTACGAACTAAAACCTTAGTTTTCATGTAATATGGAGCTCTTATTAACGCTCTTATAATCTAGAATACACGTTTGAAATTCGTTAGGCCTACGCGTATGCTTAAAACAAGAGACAACATATTAATTCGGACGTTGACAGTGGCGCCGTTGGTTTCTGAACTGACAACTTTGCAGGCCTAAAGTTCCATACATCAAGCTGTCAGATACCAACCAATTGCTGTGTTTAGAAGTAAAGGTGCGTCCATATCGGCCCCCTCCGCGAATTCTTGCGTTTCGCAATGGATACGCCCTTAGGTACCCACCTATTACGGCTACTGGAACCTTGACTATTACTTGGCTAGTGGAATGTAAGATCGAGTAAGTGGTTCGGCGCTATATGTTTTGAAGAAGGTTATATAAAAAGAGGCTAAAAGATAGTTGTGATGTGAAGAGTTCATTTAGAAGCCTTATGTTATAAACGCGGTTACTTGATTGTTTGGTTTCACGTTCATTTATCAAACATTTGCAGAGAAATATCTGAATAGATGAATTTAAAAATGATATAACGAAAGTACAGTCAAGTGTGAATTAAAAGAATCATCTCAAAAATATGTTACGAAGTTCTTATTACACTGGAATAAGGTGTATTTGGACGTATTTTTGAGATGTTGCGTTCTCCCATACTTTTACACTAGAACCTAACTTACCTACTATACGTACATAATTATGTCCGTACCACATCATCGTATTCAAAAATGATACGTATTGTTTAGTTATAAACTCTATGTATGTTGAAAACATCCAATTCACTTAAAAGCAATCTTGAAATATACATATCTATTCAACATTTTGTTTTGACGTCCATATTAAATACTACTCTCAGCTAAAGTCTAATGACATCTTAAATATACATATCCATTCGTTATTATACATATATGTCATGCGGCCTTCGCACTTCGAAAAAGCCTAAAAAAATAATGTTTTGTACCGCGTGTTAGTTCACAGCAGCACAACCCATTACCCTGCGCGTGAGCATAACCGCGTCACCAGCGGCTGATCCCGTCGACAGCTCGGATTGCCCTGAATTACCCCCCTCGCTCCGCAGCCGCCCCGAGCGAGCTCTAACAAGACCATACGCTTTACGCTTGCTCTTATAAAACCCTTAAAAACGCAGTAAACGTAGCTCCTAAGCGGAATCTCAGATTAACATTACGTTTTACATGGGCTAAGGTACTTTGTTATATTGTTAGACTAAAAATCATAGGCATGGGCATTATTTCATCTGGTTGTAAGCTTTTGACTAAACAAATTTGTGTAACAATATTCTTAATTAACTACAGATTTACTTCTTCATATATTTATAAGGGTTTATTTGAGTTAAACACGATTATTGATCAATACTATTGCTTCAGAATTAGATCTTGTATCCACTGACAACGCGTCGTATAGGAATAAAAGCAGTGGAAATGAAACTAGGTTCATTAAATACTACTTTTGTTCCAACTACAATAAAATTGCCTTTATGGTTACGATTGATTAAGAAATTTGGAGGTATTTATTAGTAGCTACCTTGATAAACTGGAGAGAAGCTAAAAACAATGACGATCACTTCACAGCAAAGGGAAATTATGATATGCGGAAAGTCGGCTTTGGTCAACTGCGTGGTTAATTGTTTGTAAGTACGTATGTTTGTAATTAAAAAGGACACCTCGCAAGAGACTAAAATAAGTTTCATACAATAATAAAGTCTTCAATCAACATTTTATTTGAAGTATGCCTTGCGACAATTCCTTTATCCCATCCAAGACCTTACATGTCTCTAGCTTACTGTATATCTGAAGACGCTTTTACAACTGGCAATTTAAAAGAACCATGCGCTTCCGTAGAAGCTATTTATTTTGCCGATGCTTTAAAACTATACTTCACAATCGGTAAAGCTCAAAGCTTGGTATAAATTCTAATAAGCGTTCGGAAGGCTCCCGCGGCTACTCCGCTTAATCTCGACTATTACTCGAGAGGAGATTTTTAAACCGACCGGTAGTTGTCTGCGTCTACGGTTAATTTCTGACTCGCCTACGCGGTTATAACTTGGGAGCCTGGACTTAAAAAATGCAATCAAAATACACACTGAGATTTTTTCTGCATTTATCTTCTTGTCATTGTGGTTTTAATAAAATTAAGATATAAAATAATAAGCATATGCAAATATCATGCACATTAATGCAACATTTTGTCAAACAAATAAGTCTTCTTAATGTTTGACAGTCGGAAATAATCTACATTACAACGAAAAACCACGTATCGTACAGTAGTACGATAAATTTTCGACTTAGATAACGATCGAAATCACTTTATTATGATATTGGAACCAAACCTTACATACATACTGTTTATAAAAGCGTACCTTCATCATTTGGTCCTATCAGAGTATAAATAACACTTTAGCACGTGTATTTATTTACTTGCTGATTTCGTCGACGCATAACTAACTCAGCCTCACGTACCAACGAGTGCGCGGGATAACTTTAGTTTTTCGGTTGAAAAGTTAAGTTGCTTAAGAGAATGACTCCCCTGAAATGACACGGCGTTACCGCCACCAGCTCCCGTCACACAATGTACGCCAGAGTTCGGTGGCCGGGTTTTTTAACGTGTGCCGCACGGGACGATCAGTCACGGTAGTCACAAGCACAAATAAATCTTGCCTTTATGGAGATTCTTCTAAAGTCATGTTTGATTGAATGCCGAGATATGGAACGGAAGTGTTTTGTTTTTCGAACGGCTACGATAAATGGACACGTATAGTCCTGTGGTCTTTGATAGTAATGAGACACTTGAGAAGGTGACAAAGAAATCGGATATAAATTCGGGGGTAAGACAACCGATGAAATATAATTATGTATATACATAGCCATTCCATCTAAGTCCTCAAGGTTGGCAACGCATTAATAATGTTTAGATTGCTATCGTAACATTGAAAACCTATATGGGTTTCAGTCTATCTACGACATTGTAGACTTGAGAATTCAAAAGTCTATGGCCTCTATGGCCTTCTCCATGCCTTAAAAAAAGCCTCACAAACGATTTATAAATGCGTTGTTCAGACATTCCTCAAGTAACCTGTAACTCAAGAGACTATAATGGTTTTTAATGCAGTTAGTAGTTATCTCCTTCCTGTTACAGACTTTAAAAAAACACTGTAAACCCAGAAGGTACCAGCGACGTCGGTACCCTACCTGATTGAATGCCAGGAGAGCATAGGAAACATGCAGCACAAGCGCAAGAAACTCACGTCAAATCGGAGTGTTCTAATTGTTTAAAGAGGTGACTTAAAAATACGAGTACGTGTCATATCGAGCATAGTAATCGAAATAAATCCTATGTAAAAGGTTGTAAAGGTCTATAGCGCTGCCTTATTTTAGAACGGACCGTTGCATCTATAGTTAGCGTAATTGGATGCAATATAATATAGGATATTGTTCGCCGTTGTGTAATCATTTCATGTAGGCTTGGTCGGTGTAAATTTGCTATCAGCTTCTATGGATGTATGAAGTAAAATGTTCGGATGAGCGACACGTTGAACTGTATGGTATTATTACAACAATTTTTCAAATTTTACCTCGAATTCCATGTTTTAGCTGCAGAAACTTCTTCCTGCATGTTAGAAAATGAATCAGTTTCCCTATGTTCAACCGAATCAATTAACTTACAAGACTTAAGAGTCACCTACGTTAAGGATAGGTTTGTGATCGTTTTAAACCATAATAAAGGTTCAATGTTTCCAATAAATATTAACACAGGGAGAACTATAGTTGAAATTAAGAAGTTCCAATAATAAACATATTTCTTTAAACCCGTTTTTTCGGAAGGGAAATTGCCAAGCACTCCTGTCTTCCTACGCTTGCTTCAACTTCTAGTACCGTATCAGCAGTCACCCAAAAATGTTGAGCATACTAAGAAGAAACCTTTTCATTTTACATTTTCGTTGGGGTACTCACATTCACTTTTAAGCTAATAGAGGACGCAGTTAGCCTAGTTGGTAGTGTCCCTGCCTACGAAGCTAGGTGTCTTGGGTTCGATTCCCAGTCAAGGCAAATTTTAGTATATGTATATTTCTCTGTACAAGTATGACTAAGCGATCTCCCCTAGTTTAAGCCCACTAAATTAATTTTAAATGACAACGTCACTTCATTGCTAATAATACTTCTTTACTAACATATCTCGCTCAGTATTTGTAAGCCACATCCAAGGATCGTGCGTCCGCATTGCGTAAGCCGCATGTCCCGGGGGCTATTCTCACTCGCGATTACAAGCTGCTGCTTTGTGCTTTACGGTATACCTATTCATAGTCTAATAACAGTATTCGAGATGGATCTAAACAGCGAAGCTAAACTGCAAGTGCGTACGCTCATCTTGCTTTAAAATTTACGTAGGATTTTTTACTGACAGGCTATGTACTATCTAAACTACGTTTCATACGTTGAAGGCGTTTTTGCTCAGTAGTTAACTCAACTAATAGTTCAAACAATTGATAAAAGTAATTATATTTTTTGCGTAACATCTTGGCTAACTTCAGGCATTTGTATCACTAAGACAATGTCAAATACATAAGCCTAATAAAACCAACGCTTGTCTTAAATGCATTAACAATGTACAAAAATAAATCATTCCCTTTATCTCCAATTCAATAAGCCAAACAAATCATATTCACACCAGATAGTGTCACAGCGAGTAAACAATGATCGAAATCAATAACCTCCTTATCCTAAATCGGTAACAAGTTCAGGCTATAGATAAACGAACAAACGATGCGCCGGCGGCGATCGCGCAGGCTCCGATAAGATAGCATCGCCTTTAACGCACTTGGTTAAAAGGTCCACTTGCCACACAGAAAGCTGTGACAGACTGGCCACTTGTCTTGGAAAACGCTCATTAGTTGTAACTTAATTACCTACAGATGTCGGTCATGTGTACTTCTACTCATAAGATCAATTAATATGCTCAGTGGGTCTATGCGAGGCTTATAATAGGTGATAATTTAAGTTTCAGGTGTATGAAAATCTATTATTGTACCGCTGCTGCACACGTGCATATAACGTGCGTGAATGTGCAATGCGAGTATAAACCATGGCCGGGAAGGGCAGTTATTAAGAAACAAGACTTCAGCCGCGTTAACTGATAGTAGTCCAGAAGGGTTTGCTTCCCGGCCTATTATGTATCAGAAATTAGCTGGTAAAAATTATAAAAAATAATTGATCATAAACATGGTTAAAAAAAAAACATGACGAAATATTACACGCAAGACATATCATCCTATAAAACACCAACTTCGTGACCTATCATATCATAGTCATCTGTTTTCCACTAAAGCAGAATGTCCGAATGAACAAACGTAATTCTCACATCACTTCGTACCTAAAGTGAACTTTCTTAAATTATTTCGCTTCGCCAACACTCTGAAAATGGAGCTTCGCAGCTGTTTGAACTATGGCGAAAGCTCTAATGCATGTGCTTTTGATAATAATAACCGTTACGAGCGATATATGGCCGCGCTAACCATAGCTTTGCTCCTAGATGGCATGCATGCATTGTAACTCTACACTTACTTTGCTAGAGTCCTACGTACGAATACTTGACAGTGGATAGCTTTTAAAGGGGATAATTAAATACTTATGCCATATTTGGTTTGAACATACATTTATGTTATGAAAATTAACTGCGAATTCATGTTTACAAATAAACGACGCGTTAGTCTAATTGGTAGTGACCCTACTTACGAAGCTAGTGGTCCCGGGTTCGATTCCCTACTTGTTTTGAGTCTTGGCGGTTCACTATGTATTTAGGTAGGTGTGTATTTATTTGTCCATATAAGTATGTTTATCGTTGTCTATAGTGCCCGACCGTTAAGAAGTCAATGCTGACAGCTGTCATCGCAGTACAATTTATAACCTATTCTTGGGTTTGAGGTTATGATTTGTACTGAAATGACAGCTGTCAGGATTGACTTCTTAATATCCTGGCACTATAGTACCCATAGAGGTACAGTCACGAGATTTAATTTGGTACCCACCTTAGGTAATAATAATAATAATAATATCAGGGGACTATGTCACACCAATTGACCTAGTCCCAAACTAAGCTCTAGGCTTGTACTATGGGTACTAGACAACGATATAAATACTTATATAGAGAAATATATACTTAAATACATAGAAAACATCCATGACTCAGGAACAAATATTTGCGCTCATCACACAAATATCTGCCCTCACCGGGATTTGAACCCAGGACCTCTAGCTTCGTAGGCAGGGTCACTACCAACTAGGCTATCGTGTCGTCTAAAGTCAATCTCACATTCTACAACAATAAGGTTGAGTTTTCTAAAAGTTACAGATGACTTGACATCTCTAATGACATTGACGACTTCAAACATATTTTTCTTGAAATGGGTCCCAAATTAACGCTCGTGACCGTACATGCCTAGAGCTAGACTAGGTAAAATTTTGTGATGTTGTCCTCGGATATTTATTAAATCTTTTTTTAAACTAAAAAACTAGAATTCTGTACGTAGTTATAGGTAATTATACTTAAATATAACATGAAATTAAATGTAGTTATATGTTGTTGTAGAGCTGGCACTTACAAATGTATATTTTTTACAATTTAAAAAGATTCGTACATAGATATTCACTCTGCTTCCCTTGATTACATTTTTGCTTACGTTTTCTTGTCTTCTCTTGGGCTGTTTATAAATGCAGGTGACATAAGAGCCGTCAAAACTTCGCATTCCTAGTTCAAGAGACCACCTTACTTAGAGGGAAAATAGCCAGAATATTATATTCGTAAGTATACAGAATTTATCAATTACAAAAACCGAGAAATACCAAGACCAATAACATGCAAAAAAATAACAGAGTGAGAAATGTGGCAATTGTGCCATAGTAACATTTTGCGGTCAAAATGGTCACAACTCCAAGATCCGGCCTAAACAATAATACTAGATAAAAATAATAATAAAATTCTGTTTTTACCATAATACGAGTAATACATGTACCTTATACTAATTACATTAGCCAGAAAACCATTCGTTAATATTTTAGCCACAGCTGCCAAACTAGGTGGGGAAATACATCAAACATTGTGACGTGGCACATATAGAAAGAAAGAAAGAAAATATATATTATTAAATCACAACGAAAGCACAACTTTGGTAGGTAAAAAAAAAATTGTTGGACAGTTGTTTATAATACACTAAGCATTGTGATTATAATAATATGGTATATAGTCTGAAAAGGCTCTTATTTACAAAGACTGCGAGAAGTTAAAATATTATGACCTTCCTCTTACGCTCACTTTAAACTTTTTTATGATCTGAAGTCGGCATATGTATATCCTGGCGATAATTCGGTCAAATAGGTAAGTTATTTCAATTTATACTTCGACAAAGTACCTACCTTATATCAGGTTCATCAAAGCTGCCGTCTACCATTGTGCGTTTTATGGCTTTTTTTTACCACACATGAAAGTTTTGTAAAACAAGGTTATTGTAACGTCTCCGGACTTCTATGACGACGCCTTCAAAGGCTGAGAGTGAATTCCTTTCTATCACTACGTGTCCGTAGGAGGTATTTTTTCCTACACTATTATTAAACAACAGATGAAAAATATACAGTAGGGTTTTTCATATTTATACGAAAAAAAATATTGACATATCTATCTATACATATTATATCCCTAACCCTAGCCCTAACTCTTTATAATGTAAAAAATGAAAATGTCTCGTTTCGAGGTAAAAGTATAGCATTTAAAGAAGTTGCACAAATTGACTGCTTATGATTTAGTAGATTTTCAATGTTTGTTATTTCTTTCAAAAACACACTAATGGTAACCACCATCACCACAATTTTTCTGCCTGTTGCGGCTTTGGAGAATTGAATACTTAATCATGAAAATTTATTCAAAAAGTGGTCAAAGTGCGCCACCCCTAAATACCAACAAATTTTATTATAATTTTGAGCACTGGTCTTTTAGATAAAGTAGGAGCAAGACTGCAAGTGAACTTATTAAAATGGCATATTTTGAAAAATGCTGCAAAAAAATTAGTTTAAAATATATAATTTGGGGTTACATTTGACTACCAAGAGACCTCACATACCAAGCAGGTAGCCACAACACAAAACCTAGATGCCTAGGCATTGCATGGTCCGAAGATATACTACCAAAGGCTGGCCCATTCATCACAACCGATCCTATCTGCGCTATCCAAGATCTATGATTACTATATTGTGAGCATTATTATAATAGGCACCTATTCCCAACCAGTGTATTTAGAACTCATAAATAAAATGTGTCGGGTTTGTGTATGGGTCACGTTTAAATGGTGAAGCTAGGTTTGCGCTTTTAACTAGTTTGTTAAAATGTCGTTTGGTTGTGTAAGATTGAAATGCTCGGTCAGGATCTGATAGGTGCAATAGGTTTCCGTATTTTGATATGTAAATTGCCATTGAAGTGTATGTATGGTAATATTATAAAGCTTGTGTTACATTTGTTATTTTGTTTTTTTATAATCTTTGAAAGTAATGAACCTTGTAAAAAAGAAAACACTATTCAAAGCTACATAATCCTGGATCACAGGTTTTTTTGAATTATTTTAAAGGTCAAGCGAAACAAGTGCGGAAACAAGTAAGGTTTCCAAGGTTTTTTGGCAATTAATGATGACAATTTAACTTTTTAGGGTCGTTTTCATTGTTTAGGATTCCGATATTATAGTGGCTTCGGATCAAATTCTCATCTTTAAATGTTTAACCCGGAGTAACTAAATCTATCCGTGGTGTGATTATTGGGAATGAGCTTATGAGATCACTATTAAAATTTATTATCAACACGCAATCATTGTAAAAAGTCTCTAGCCGTAGTTACTTAACAGACTTAAATTTCGATTAACCATTGCAATTTGCTTCCTTTGTATTCCATAAAGTCAGAATTTGAGCTTATTCAATTAAGGCAAGAAGGATGTTCATTACAGGATGCTCCCAAACTATCGATTTCATCCCCGTCCTCTACATCACTGAGCTGAGGAACCTTATTATTAGACACAATCTTGTTTCATATTTTATCTATTGCCCACAACATATGAAGTATATCATATAAGTTATCTGTATAGATCTGGTCGGCGGGTATCGTACACGTGATCTGCTTGGACACTCCGTCCTAACGCGCCGTGACGCATTTGACTAATACGGCTAGTTGGGAGAGATTCCCGTAAGGATACATTTGGTTTGACCATTTATAAAGTTTTTGTTTGGAAAACCAAAACGATACAGAAAATTCGGCTATCACTTATAAGTCAAATCTAACAACACCCTACAAAGCAAAAACTGGTCACTCACTGTACGTGAACGGTATTAACATTAACTACGACTTGACAGAAGCGCGTGAAGCTAACCCCATGTGCTTCTGTTTAGTCCATTGGAGAAAATTCTCTTTTACCGAACAATTGTCTTCGCGTGTGATATCCACGGACTTATTGCTCTAATAAGTCTATGGGAGTGTCTATAAATAACTTGACATTGGCGAAATACACCTTAAGAGGAGTGAAAGCCATTAATTTAAAAAAAAAACATTAACTACGGTCCATTAACGCCTTTTTTATATATGAGTCAACTTATTCTGAGGTTTAAAAGCATGTTTTGTGTCAGCAGCAGGAAGTATTACCGTAAGGAGTTTATTTTCCAACGGTATAAACAAGAAAAGTAGGGTTCTTTTATCTAAAATATAACCAACGAACTAACATTGTGCCCTAACGAGAGCGCACCAGCCACTCCACGCTACTGTGACATGCAGTCGCCTCTGTGTGTTTAATACTAATCACTCTTATACTGCCATCTGCGTACCGTGTACAGGGTGCCCTTTAATAGTTTGTTAGGAAGGTACCTACTTACAGGCTGAAGGTTGATAGGTTTTTGTCAAACATGGCTTGGAATGCGTTAAGATGTGAAGTTTTCAATCTGGTTCTAGGATACTGTTAGAGTCGTTTTGAAAAGGGGTATTACTTTATGCCTAGGTAACATTTTGGCAATTAGATCTCTTTCCAGTTTGATCAATTTAATTTAAATGTTGTAGCAGAAAACTCAAATAAATTTCTTTAAAATGCATAAATCCACGATCCAAAAAACATCACCCTCGTGCGTAACAAATATATTACGGTGACCACACAACATCGCCCGCCCGCGGACAGTCCATCAGTCAGCCTCACTACCTGAATTCCTGGGACAATCCCTGACGGTGTTTAATGGTCACCCTACTGCCCGCTGCGCCCATTTGTCAACATACGTGGACTAGAATGCCGTCGAGAAATTATCAGAGAGCCTTTTTGTAAAGTATCAAGGTCGAGAATTCTGTGGCTGTTGTTTCTTGAACGGCGATAGGCTGATGGTTATCGTATCTTAAATGAAAACTATTTTTAAGACCATTTTTGATGTTAAACGTTGGTTATTTACTAGGTATTTTGCACAATATGTGTATGTTTTTAGACACATAGCACAAAATTGAGTTGCTATTTTCTATCTTTCTATTTAAATCTTTTAAATTACGCATAATATTTGTTGCAGTTTTTAATATCATTCAGAGAACAGTTTATGTGTGCAACACATAATTCTAAAAAACAAGGCGTGTGTATCAGTTTATAATTCATTAATTATTGTGCACTACATAGTTCGAAACCTGCTAAAGTCATAAGTTTCATCAGACAAAGTAAACTGTTATTTTTCATTTCGTTATTATGGTAAGAATGAATAAAACATTTTAACCAAAACTTATGTACAACAAATCCACAAGTTCTTCCTTATAAAACATTTGCTACATTTACACCAAAAAAATATTTTTATTAATGCAATGTCAATTTACTCCGTCTGATTCTCTGTAAAAATACTTAGCTCAGTTAGTATTTGAATGAAAATATTGAACGAACACGGACCAGATTTTTTTTATTCTTTCGAAGCTTTTTGCATCCACAGACATTTATTACATGGAAATAAAGTTCATTTTGTATTGGAATTAGGATACCTGGCACTGATTGTCGACTTCTAAATCAGAAAACGGAATTCACTTGTTCTAAATACAAACCGATATACCCAATAACTTAAACTCTACAACATTACCATTCTGTTCCTATCAACCTTAGAGTATTGTAACATAGTTCAAAATGCTTTGGTTCGGCGATACATTAGTATGTCACTTTGGACATGGCGTGTGTTCGAGAGATTTCACCTTGTGTTGATACAATATTTGCATATCGTTGCAAATTGCGTGGGTTTTGATTTACGCTATGTGACTTTCTACATTTTGTACCGATTTTGAAATTATTCAATTACAAATTGTTATAGAGTTGTTCTCGAGACCTAGGTTCGTCGTCGAATTGATCAAGGCGTTCATACAATGGTTTCTGTGCAACTATATCTATATAAAAATACGCAAGATTGAGAAGCGAAATGTTTCATTAAAGTTGGTTGTTTATACAGGATGGTTTAGATGATAATTAGTTTTACGCTAAAGTACGATTCTGTGAAGTCAAAATAAGTAGGACTATGTAGGTAGGTACCTTTTTTTAGATAGGGATTTTTCCAAATTGATGTTAGGCTCCCTTTACAAGTTCCTCTTGGTTATGAGATTTGATAGTTGTATAAACTTTTGACTTTCATACTACTTTGAGTGTCAAAATATTTCCAATAGCCTTACTATTAAAAAAAACAATATTGAACACTGATTATCTGGGTTTTGATAAATCCCACTAAGATACAAGAAGAGACTAGTAAAGTGCTTAAACAGACAGACAGACAGTGCTTGCCAGGTCTCGAGGTTGTCATTGAATATAAAAACATAAACGTAAATACTCCAACATACTGAGTTTTGTATTATTTGAACGCAGGACCATCTCACACTCTTTTTAAACCAATCGCGTCACAGGTAGATCACGTGATGTTTCGTATCACGTGATCTACCTGTGACGCGATTGGTTTTAAAACGAAACTAATTGAAACGCTAGTTAGCGTAATGCATCCTGGCAAGCGCCTCTAGTTGAAGCAATGTCCCCATGCCCACTGCCTAGTTCTAAGTACTGTGGGGTTATTATGACGTTCCTGTGCAATTTATTTTACGCTGAGAGAAAAGGACAGAGTTATGTTACTGCTATAGCTTCGTCCTTTACGCTCACCGTAAAATGAACTGCATAGCCATGTCATAATAACCCCCCTGTTATCAATATGCGTACCTGATTTAGTGCTAAAAGTTCTATCAATAGTACCTAATGGTGTAGCTGTACACCCACCAGAGTCACCAGAGCCCGGAATTCTCGTGGCAATTGCCACAATGACTTCTCATTCATCGACTTCATTCCTAATTAATATTTTTTTATTTTAATGTGGCTTATTTTTTAGTTTGATGTTCAAACTTTTTGTTTGTGTTTCATGTTCTATTTTTAGCAATTTTAAATTATCGTGTCACAAACAGAACAATATCACGGAATCTTGTACATTGTAAATGAGTTTCAGGTTCTTTTGTTACCATGTTATTACCGTAGTTTTCTTTTTTTAAAACATTCTCAGCTTGAAAGTAATTTCAACAAACAAGAATAGCTAATTAACTGTTATTTACGAGTATGTCTTTACAACTGGTAATCAAAGGTAGAAATAAGTAAATTATTGACTAGCACCTACGTATCACGACAAGTTGCTGACAATCTATTTTGATGATTGCTATATCGATATTCATCGAAAGTCGATTAGTGAGAAGTCACTATGACAGTTCGAAAGTGCCACAAGGAATAGTTATCATCATCATCATCATTATTCTTATAGCTTCCCCAAGGATTACTTTACCGATCGATCTGGTTCCAGCCGTATCCAGTGCATTCCAGAGACTCACCATCTCAGCGATTCAATTCGTGAGGACTTCCGCGCGGCGCCATCAGACACATGGTGGCCATTCGAGAAATCTTTACGATTGGCTGTCAGAAAATATGAAGAAATTGGTTTTGAATCCAAAATTCAACATTCAACCAAATCTCGAGTCTACCAACCTAGTAGGAATGATAATCTATATGTATAAAAGGCAAACCTGAGTCACTAACTTATACATCAATGATCTGCCGAAACTACTGTACTTACCTAGAAACTTGAAATTTGGTACATGGGTTCCTATCATGATGTCAGTGAGCACTAAGAAAGGATTTTCCGAAAGTCGACCCCCAACGGGGAGGAATAGGGGGAGTAGTGGGAAACCAATTTCACGCGAACGAAGTCGCAGGCGTCCTCTAGTGTAAACTAATGGGCAAGAAAACCATGTTTCAGGTTAAACCCCATGTGTTCTACAGTTCTACATCAATGTTTAATGCGACTATCTTGTCAAACCTACACTCAAATAACAGATTTTTTAAATGAGCGATAAATCCAGATCAACCATACATTTAAGTCTTCAACAAGTGAAGTGGCGCAACATAATTGAAGCTTGGAAATCCAATATCACGACGAAGCTTAACATAATTAACCAAGAATAGAACATTAGAAAACTCCACGTAATCAAATCATCCCGAAGTCATCCCATTACGGCCATTACAATAATTAGACCAACTCGAACAGCCGCCATGTCAATCTCGCTGAGAAACGAGTTTTAACGAGCTCAGATACGGCTAAAAGGCTCTGTTAATAATTAACCAGTAACTATTAAAGTTGGCCATTTTTCCCTTAATCCCTCACGGTGGCCGTTCTCGAGTTTTAATCTCAATCTCACCTCATTACCGCCGAAACTCGGAATAGCCAATTTCCCCATTAATTACCCTTACCCTTTCGGGTAAAAATAAATTATAACTCATTTATCGTTACGACGGCGCGCTAGAATAAATAGCTGTCACGTTTCGCACACAGACGCCGTCACGTCGTTACGTTCGCCACGCCCCGCCGTTACGTCATGCGCAGTGCTCTGTGCAACCCGCCGTGTGTGTCACACGTCGTCACATACATGCCACACGCCGCTGGGCGTGGCCTCCACTGGGCGTGCCACATATGACGCACGTCGGCAAATGGGTGGAGATAGGCTATGCGTATGTGGAGGCAGCAGCAACACGCATTGGCCCGAGCTACAGGGTGCTGTCATTATACATATACCGGCCAGCGACAATACGTTCGGTTGGTGGAAATTGTGAAAACTTCGCGAAATTAAACAGACGGTAGAAAAAGAAAATATCCCCACCTGTGCCCGCAATTATCGAGGCAGCCGCGGAAAATTGCGGGACGAACGCCAAACTGACACTCGTGGAACTCGCTCAAAATAAAACTTCGCCAAAGTTCAACCGGAAAAGGAAGAAAACGGGAAAATAAAAAAGCCATTGACTCCGGAGTCCGGCTGAAAGTTTCGGCCGCCTTTTTAACATCGCAGATGAAATCACGCTTTTTTTAACGGGATTCTAGGACCTAGCGAAGTTTGAAAACGCAGCCGCAATAAGGGTTTAAAACCCGCTTTTCGAAATTAAATTCTCAACAACACTCATATCATTCGTAATATAAAAATAGCGCGGGTATTGAGAAGAACGTATCGGCTCTGGCTTTTGTACAGCGACGTCTGAAACAATATGGCAGAGCATAACGTTCGGATCGATAATATATAGGCTAAGAAAATGCGTACAGAGCAGCTCGCGATACCGAGAGATCGGCGCGGGAAGAAAGAGGCAAGACGTGGACATGGCAAGAGTAACGCAAGAAACGAAAACAAATCAGTGCTGGGAGGCGCAAATTGAGCACGTACCCGTTCCGGCTAATTTTATTTTGCAATTACACCCCCCACAAGGGGGGGCCTCCCTGCCGCTAATACAACATTCTTGGCGACAACCGGCTTTAGACTAGGAGAGAGTTTTTGAATGTGTAATAAACAATAAATATTTTGTTATAGGATAGGTTAATCAAAATTTATCGTCTTTGGAAAGCCAATTGTATATTTACCATATTAAAAAATATTTAAGGATACTGTTACTGATTTTTTGAACATCTAAGAGGTTATTGATAATATTTTGCAAAAGACAATGAATTCTGTAAATACGCTCATTACATCTATTAGAGCTGTTATGTTACAAAGTTAAATAAAAGAAACTCCACCGAAACAGAAATAAAAAAACACAAAAATATTTACTTCTTAATTACTCAATCTAAAAATCAAAGGTTCACAGAGTACTACAGACAGAGGAGAACCGCGGCCTCTGGTCTCACTTGCTCTGTGCCCCCCTCTGTAAAAAGGTTGTAAGAAGACGGTGGACACCCCGCGGGTGGCTCCGCAACCCTTTCGCTTTTACCCCCACTGGACAGGGTGTTGTCAATCCGGTATTATTTTTATCGTAAATAAATAAAAATAAATAAAAAATATTTTTTTCCTTTATTTATTTTAGTTACTTTTTAACACCAATGCTAAGTGCATTGGTAACAAATAATCATAAAATTACTGGCTTTAGAAATACTCCCTTTGAGTATGAAAACATGCTTCTAATTTAAAATCTCAGAGTATCTCCTCTTAGGCAGCATCTGAATACCGCAGGCATACGTATATGTTATTCAGCATTAATAATTTTAAATTTTTTCTGATTTACATGATGGATTCAGTGCGTGGGGGTTACCTGTCAATAGTATTGCTGAAATTGATAAGGTAACTTACTAATTACATGCTTATTATTAAGCATTTAGAATGACATTATGTAACGAATATGAATATGAAAATAATTATAAATATTTTTGATATTTTTTTTATCATTTACGCCTGTCAATTTATTACATTGATAAGTCTGAACCAATATTGTATGTGTGAAACCTTGGCTTTATTTCATAATGTTGTTTAAACAACTTAGTGCAGTCACCACTCTTCAGATAACACTATCTGTGGGAGCCCCCACAGTTTTCCGTTTGACCAGTTTTCCTTTACTACAACTCTTTGAAATCCCTGCAAAAAGTATTGCAAAAGAAGTAGCAAGCAACCCGTTTCTGAACACCCTGTGTCCACTAAGCTTCTCGCATTTCTTCTCCGCTTCTTAAAGTGTTTTACATACAGCCGCGCGTCTGTGTGCGTCGGTATTTACTCACGCACAAATGTGTGAGTTGCTACGCATTTTTCCCCCTCCACCCCTCCAAGAAAAATACCTTACCCTTTCCCACCGCCCCCATCGACGTACCGGCGCGAAGGAGATATGAGACTTTTTCTTAATTTAAATGAGACATTTGGGACAACTGAATGAGGCCAGAAAATTCTTTAATTTATACTATCTCCGACAATTCTGCCAACGTTTTAATTGGTATTGAATTTCGATTGGGACACTGTCAAGTTTTTTTCGATATCTTTGTCATTCGAGAGCTCGAAGGTAAATGGAATTTTAGGAGATAAAGGGTTCTAATTCGAGGAGGCGTTGACAGACGTTCGAGATATTTCGGGGGGCATTTTTATGACAGTTTAAGAGGTCTTAAGTTTCGTTTATTATTTTGTAAGTATTTTAATTTTCGCCTCAGCCCTTTTAGTAATTTTAAATTTGCTACGCTCGAGTGGTCACGGGCTGGAACTTTGTAGACGCATTTTTCAGGTGGTTCTGGTTAAATTAAATATCATAGTACCTACACTTACCAACACCTGCAACGTTTATTAATCATTATGTACCTACATTTACATTTGACTTTATGCTTAATCCTTTACTGATAACTCAGAAACTATTGAGCTAACAGTTCACCTAAAGACAGTATCACTTTAATAAAACATTTATCAATCAAAAAAATTGTAGCAATATTAATGCCTTTGAACAAATAAAAAATAAAGTGTACATATAGCTTTCCTAAAGATACTCATACAAAAGAACAAAAGCAGAGATCAAATACACGGGTTCGTACGACAGCTTGCTGCTACGAACCGGGATCGCTACGACGTTGCTACGAGTCCAAAGGTCAACACATATTAGCATTTTATTTTCCCGGTGATGGCAGTCAACTAGTTGAACGCTTAATTAAGGTGTATTTCACGATGTACAGATAACACTATGTGAAATAGCCTTACATTTATATAGCTCTGTTTTGTTCTTCTGAAAATGAAAGCTTGAACTTTGACTGACCAAAAGTGGCATACCTATATGTTATAAAGACAAATAAAAATCATCCTGTTGGTTTCCGATCGAAGGATAATGCGTTGATGACCAACCAATGTGACCATTAGACACGAAGTCATGTTTTAGAGTAAGAATATAATATTTCTAATTCTAACAAACGCGTCCCTTATGGTGGCAAATGTCACTAGAGGTTTATTTTTATGGCATAGAGAAGACATACGAGCACACAGGCCACCTGATGGTAAGTGGAAACTGTGACCCATAGACATTCGCATTCACAAGACTGCAATGCAATCCTAAGACTGCAAAAGCGTAGCCAACCCTGACGACTAAGAATGCCTCTATGCTAGTCATTTCACCGGCTGTCTTATCCCCAAACCGGAACACAACAATGCGAACACTGCCGTTTGGCGGACGGACCCTGCACAAGGTCCTACCACCCGCAAACTCTCTGTTGTTTGCGTTTAATTTACTTTTACTGTTACTTTATTTTATAGCATGGAGAAGGCAAACGAGCATACAGGCTACCTGATGGTAAGTGGGATCCAACCTGACGACTAAGATGAGATGGATGGATGGATGGATGGATGGATGGATGGATGGATGGATGGGTGGCTGGATGGATAGATGGATAGATGGATGGGTGGATGGATGGATGGATGGAAGGATGGTTAAAGAATAATATAATATGAATGGGTTAAGTTATTGTAAATCGGGCCCAGTGGAGGAAAATTGGAGAGGCGTATGCCCAACGGTGGGCGTATATGCGCTGAAGAAGAAGAAGGAGAAGTTATTGTAAAACGTGTTAAAATTGTTTTTTCCCTAGCACCAAACCTAATTTCCTTCGACTTAGTACTTGGGTTCGCCAGTATAAACTTTCGTTAAGTACCTAAGTTACTAAGATGGAAGTAAGACCAGCAAATACTTTTTGTTCTAGAAAATCATTATTTATTTAATGAATAGGCATATGATATAGTGAAAATTATGAAGTAATACATCTATGAAACATAAGTCTAAGTTTATAACCGTAATGGACATGTGACTTTACCAACACGCTTCTCATAACATGACCACTGTTCAGTAGAGAAGCAGCACAAGAAACTAAAATCCCAGTCTTTTAGAGAGTCGTGTCCTGACGCCAAACTAGTAACCCTTATAATTTCACCGTGTCTGTCTGTATGTCACGCTCACTTTTTGTCAGAAACTATCACATATAGAAATTTATTTCGCGCACTCAATCAATCAATGATGAAATAATTGAAATATTGTGTTAAGGTACATGTGAAACGAGGATTTTTATGTGTAAATCATGTGATAATGTCATTGTATGTATGTTATGTGTGGGACATTATTATTTTTTAGATTTGTGGGACCGTTTAGGATGTATTGAAGTCTAAAAGTGCCATTTTCGCTTGTGTTACCCCACCATAAAACCAAAACTGCAAGTACTAAAACTGATTTTTTAAACGAATTTAAACTACCACAATTAAGTAGATTTCATTGGTTATTGACCAAAGTGAGAGAAAGGGTTTATAAAAGGGTACTACAAAAATCATCTATAAGACAAAATAACTTTAAACAGAAAATTGGTTCATACTTGTAGTTTTTAACCCCCGACGCAAAAAAGAGGGGTGTTATAAGTTTCACGTGTAAGTCTGTGTGTATGTGTATGTATCGAGTGTCTGTTGGTGGCATCGTAGCTCCCAAACGGATGAACCGATTTGGATGCGGTTTTTTTATTTGATAGCAGGTTTTTTTTTTTTATGGCATCGAGTAGACAAACGATCACACAGGCCACCTGATGGTAAGTGGAAACTGTGACCCATAGACATTCGCAATCACAAGACTGCAATGCAATCCTAAGACTGCAAATGCGTTGCCAACGGCTAAGATGGAATGCCTCTATGCTAGTCATTTCACCGGCTGTCTTATCCCCAAACCGGAACACAACAATGCGAACACTGCTGTTTGGCGGTAGGTTAATGGATAAGATGGTGGTAGCGATCCGGACGGACCTTGCACAAGCGCGGTGGTTCTTTGACATGTTTTATCAAAATCGGTTTAGCCGTTTTTGAGATATAGAGGTTTTAGGGGGTTAACAGTCCCCGATTTAACGGCGCCTTACTTTAAGAGCTGATATCTCTTAAACGGCCTAACTAATTTTCATAAAATATTGCTAAAAGCCACCGCTAAAGAACTTGCTTTCAAATAAAAAACCCGCATTCACATGGGTTCATCCGTTTGGGAGCTACGATGCCACAAACAGACACTCAGATACAAAGACATAGAGATACACGTTATAAACTAACACCCCTCTTTTTATTTATTAGTTATTAACCCCCTATTATTCCTTTCATGTCTTTAAAGAGACGTTGCTAGTTATAGTCATATTGTTAATTTGGAAAAGTTTAAAAAGAGTGAAATAAAAAAAATAAAAAAACCCCAACTCAAAACAATCTGTAAAGAAAAACCTGTAAAATGTAATAAGTATTAAGTATTGGCCCTATAAGTAAACTAAATAATATAAAATACCCCAGATACTTAGCGGTCCCCGACGTGTCGACGCTTGAATCAAAGTATTAATACCTACTTATAATTAAACTTACACGGCCAATACTTATATGTTTTTACTTTTTAGAGGTTTTTCTTTACTGACTGTTTTAAGTCGGGGGTTTTATATAAATGTTTAATTAAAAAAATAAAGATATTATCTTTGTTCGTAGCTTAATGCTGTTGGCACCTTTCTCAACCAACCATGGTTCAATATGCACTTGTCCTGTTTTTTTTTACGTTTTTTCAGTTCTCTCCATGTTAAATTGATCATTTTCCTTTTCTTTGTCATATGAATGAAAAGGAAGTTACCAATGATTCTAGAGAGTGAAAAATCAGCCCATTTAATCTCAAACTATGTCATATTAATTACGTTTTACCTGGATCGTATATCAGAGCAACACGGTTTAGGTTTGCTACGTAGCTAAAAATTATACATGGTGTAGATTTCGGTTATCGTTATTCCCTCGTGAACTTTTAAATTTTCCGTTATCAAAACTATCACTTATGTCCTATTCCAGAACCTAACCTATATGTTTACCAAGTTTCATCCTGATCGTTTCATAATTTGAAGCGTGATTGCGTTATAAACATCCAAACCTACAAACTTTCTCATTTGTAATATTAGTAAGATTACAGTAACAAGTAGGTAGTAAAATATGCTTGAAGTGGTCAATATCATTAGAGATGACAGCCATTTGTAACTTTTAGGAAACTTATTGTTTTAAAATGTCAGATTGACTTTGGACCTTAGTGTGCCTCTCATCAACGTATCTTGCTCAATTACCATTTTTTATTGTTTTAACATATGGTTATTAGTAAGAATATACCAATCACGTGACTTTCCCAAAACCTTACGAAGGCGTACACGCAGAAACCCTTGAGACACCTTTAATTTAGTAAGTAGTAGAATAGGTTTTAACTATAGAGGTATACCTACTCTGACAACATTTATTTGTAACCTTAGCATGCTTTATTCAAATCCAAATTACAAAACCTCACAAAACGAAACCCTAAATTCTAAATTTTCCCAATGTTGCAACCCTAACAATCAATACACATTTTGAAAACACTCCAAAGAACAGCGGGTCTTAACACTTTCAGGGCCCTAGACTCCGCATCGTGTCTACGTTGTATAGAAATCAGGGAGCTCGGAACCGAGGGTCCTAACAATCTCCGTAATGAAACAAAGACCCATGCGGCACCAAGTAAGCAAAAATTCGTTTACACACACATAAGTAGCACCACCACAGCCGCAAGCGAGACTAGAACTCGGCTGCGGACTCGCGCATAACATTTAAAAATGGGTTATTAATTATGATTAACTACAATACGTTTTGATATTTGGATAATTTTTAAAGTACTACATTATGGAACGATTGTTAAAGATGAACATGGTACGTCGCATAATTGGATTGCCGCGTGTCGTTAATTGCAAACAAAGTTTAAGCAATAGTTAAAGTGTTAAATAGTTTTGTTCTCGTTCTTATAATTGGTAATATACATTTTCTTAAGTATTTATAATAAATAAAAAAACATTGTATGAGTAGGTATGTGTTGTGGATGCACAAAATCAATATTATGTACAGTTTTTTTTAAATCAATCTTGACTATAATATATAAGACTCAATAGTTTTCCTAGTTTTTTTTACATATAAAATTTTAATTCAATAAATTAACTGACCCATTACGTTAAAAGTTTTTTAAAGTATCCGATACATTAAAATTTAAAATAATGTTCAACGTACAAACCGACCCGTGAACCAATTTATCAATACAGCAGCCCCTGTTGTATGTAGGCGGGGGTGTCGGCACCCCTTTCAACCCTTTCGGGCCGAAGCGTTTCTTCTCCTTCTTTACATTTATTTCTTATGGCCTGTTTCTTCTTCTTAAATTATAAAGCTGGGTGTCACGGTAACGGTTTTGATACTTGTTGGTTATTTTTAAGCTTTCAAAAGAAAGCAGTGCGCAATTCTAATTCTATATATGAACAAGTAACATACTAGAATAGCAGGTACAATATTAACTCATACTAGCCGCTTTTCAGAAGCATCGTTTTGGCTCTTCACCGAAGGATTCGCTACATTTTTGGAAACACTTCAGTTCAGTTTTCCTTACCGCATTGTTTTAAAAACGTTGTAGTTAAAAGCTAAAACAACCCCAAAAATAAAAACATTATGTAACCATTGTAGTAAAATTACAAGTATGATTTTGAAACTTAAGTTAAATTTTAACCGATCGTAACAATGTAAGAAAATTATAATGTAACACTGCGATGTAAATTCGCCACGTGCAATGCGAGTTCAACTTCAAACTTAGGCCATAGATTATTTTAGATTCGCCTACTCCTGACCAAACCAAGGTCAACTGGAAGATATAGCAGTTGGGATAAATTCGTCTACACATTATAATATATTGATGCTAACATGTTTTGTAATTGTTTACATGCAATAAAGAGTTTATATACATACCAAAGAAAAATCAAAACATAAAATGATTCGCCAAACATATTACCAAGTATCAAGTCGTTTCTGGCGGCGTAGCCCGGGAGCCGAAATGATGTTACAAAGGCGCGGAACTGGGCTAACACAAGTTTTCTATATTGCTGTGCGTCCCCTCCCCCCAAAGGGTTGAGGCCCACCTTTGAAGATGCGCAGCTTTTTATATATAATTCCTTTCCCGCTAAGCGATTCGAATTTCGTTAAGTCTCGAATTTCCAGAGGCAAAAATAATTGGTAGCGCCGATTTTGCCGTTTATTTGCCGTATTTCGTTTCGTTATTTTTCAAAGTTTTCAAAGTGACTTGGGCGGTTTTTTGCGAATCCTTTTTTAAGGTCTGATTACTTCAGCGGATTTTAATGTTTGATTTGTTTCGCTGCTCGGCTGTTCGGGAGGGTGTTGTGGGTTCGAACATTTTGTTTGTGTATTACTAAGTATTGTGAAGACGAAATTCTTAGCTTTGAAGGAATTATGTTTTTTTACATTGTGTCATAATCATAAGTGCTTTGTCACTTTAACTTCATGTTTAAATTCCTGTACTAATCAAAGGCATTGAAGGGACAAGGTACATAAATAAGGTAAAAGGGGTCTTCATTTCTGAGTTATGATTACTATCTCAAGACTGCAAATGCGTTGCCAACCCTGAGACCTACAAATAACGGATTGCCTCTACCTAGTTATTTCTCCAGTCATCTTATCCCCACACCAGAACACAACAGTGCGAACACTGCCGCTTGTTGGTAAGTTAAAGGGTAAGATGGTGCTAGCGATCCCATAGCGAGCTAGTCTTAGTAATTATTCCGTTATTACCTAATCTCTTTGTAACCTAGTATCTAAAAACCCCCTAATTGAATGGCTGGATTTAACGAAACGTTATTTGGACTCCATGTAGCAATTACCAGTTGATTGGTTCCATAAAATAAGCACTAATTAAAATTAATTAATTGGCGATACTTGACAAAATTCATTGAATACCAATTCGAATGGTCTTATAGGTACCGACATTGATTTGGACTTAGTTTTTGTAAAACCCAATTTATTTGTGCGCTGGTCTGGTAAACAATTTTAATGAATTGGTGTAATTTTATACCTAATTTAAGGTTTCAAATTATTTGAAAGTGTTATTTTAGCACTTTTAGTATTTCCCAGACATATAGTCACCAGGGTAGTGATTCTCTGAATAACGACGGTCGGACGGACGGACTAGTGATTGTCCAAGCGACGAGTTTAAGTAGTCCCGTCAGTGCGAACAAAACATATTTTAGCACGTGCATTTTCAATTTCGCAGCACGGTTTCTGCCGACGGATCGAGCGTATAAGGCTGCTTAATCGAAAATGCACGCGCTGAAATGTGTTTTGTTCGCTCTGACGGGACTACTTAAACTCGCCCCTGCGATTTCACTCGTTCATCCGCCCGTCCGTTGTCTTTGAGAGAATAACACCCCAGGGCCTCTAATCTACTTGGTAAAATTATAATGCTTACACATTGAGCGAAATTACGTGTTGGAACAAAATTCTCGACTAGCGCAATTTTAAAGATAAAAGATAAAGAGACATTAACATACATTAAATCACCCCTGTTTCCCAGACCGGTAGGCAGACACCACTTCCTTCCACTGCAACGATCCTGACAAATCTCTTTCACTTCTTCCACATTCATACATCGAGTCATGCGCGCAAGACGGTTTCGGGTACTTAAGATTCGGGCCTTTTCCAGTTTTTCTCCGATTTGATTAGAAAATGTACGCCTAGGGCAGCCCCTTCCGACCCGTCCACTCACTTTCTTTATATGTCTTTCCTCAAAATGACATTACATAGGTATAAAAAGAATATTACACAGAGAAATTGTTTCAATTTTTTCATGTGAAATATCGTTCAACACGTAATTTCGCTCAGTTCTTATTTTAAACAGTTATGGCTGCAAAATTAAAAACCATAACGTTTTGCCGAGTAGAATAGACCCCCAGCAAGAAGCTATGGGGTAAATATGGGGCTCAAAATATATCTGATAAACATTTATCTCTATTATGGTTCTCTGCCTTTTGGCAGAAATATGTTTGGTAAAATGTATCGTTTTCCAACCGTTTCATTTGTCAACCGTTTTTTTATAAAAACTAACCTAACCTATAAAGTTCTACACGATTGTACTGAAATAAATGTAGTGAGAAAAATGTTTACAGTTACAGAAAAAAACATATTTTGGCCACAAGGCAGGATAACTTCTTTTATCACTAAATAGAAACACGCCTGCAGCTTATCACGCCTGAACAAGATGCATAAGCGGTCGGCGCGATACATCGTCAGTTTAAAACAATTCTATTAATTTTGACACTTTTCGAAAATTGCCGATGTTAATATTAACTTCACAATATTTCATAAAAACCCTAAACGATATCCACGCGAAAGAAAACCGCCAAGACTTTTCATTTTCTTTTCCTACTCCTGTACTTTTATCTGTCATTTATATAGTCACGAACACTAATATAAGAACATACATAATATGTCCGCAGAATAATCCAGAGAAAAGTCTATCTTGTCTATGCCCCAAAACAGCACATGTGCGTTTTTGAGATAAAACGATACGGCCAGCTGCCAAAGCTTAGCGTTGCACTATCGATTTAAACATATTTTAACGATTGTGAAATAGGGACTATAAATCACCTAATGTTTTGAGAAATGATTTCAGTTACCTGATTGGTCGATTTTAAAATAGCTGTATTCTGGTTGGTTGATACGAAATACAAAGTTTTTTTAAAAGATTTAAATTAGTTAAAGAGAAACACGTACCTAAAAGAACCTATCGTTCCGTTTGACAGTCGATGTGTATTGTGATTGGTGGATTTAATTTGGTGAAGTATTCTGATTGGTCAAATTAAAATGTTTTGGAATTGTAAATAATTCTATTTTACATTCCGTCAATTTAAAAACAAAGTAAACCATAGACACATATTTTGTCATTTTCTTGTTTCCCGCTCGTTTGTTGTTCTTTACTTCGTTCGTTCGTTTGTAAGTTTTTTCGCTTAGTTTTGCATTTTATTTGAAACCTAGTCGTAGAAAAAGTATTGTATGCAACGGTGTATAACTAAGTCAAAAAATACTCGTGGCGCTTACCTTTACGATGTTCGCCTTCGGCTCACATCGTAACACACGCCACTCATATTTTTTGACCTCTCTTATACAACTATTGCATAAACTACTATTATATGTACTTCAGGTCGTTGAAATCACTTTTCTTTTCCTTAATAAAGATAAATGTATGTTACAGCGTGTGTTAGTTTAAGACAAGTGAATCTCAGGAAGCCGCCGGTCCAGACAATTAAGTGTCCGCCAGAGAGGCCGGAAGTGATCCATCACAACCTGGTACTATGAACCACTAAGGCTCTACACGACCACTTGAACGTGTTGTTTTATCCTTAACTGCATTATCATTGATGAAAAAGTTATTAAAATTGATATTTTTTTGCAAAGAAACTTAAATATAAGTTTTCTGTAACACCCGTACATAGTCCAAAATGCATTATAAATAAAAACCTTTGTCTTGATTTTCTCTACCTATTGATAAAAACCGCATGAAAATCCGTTGTGTGTTTTAAAAGATCTAAGCGTATATACAGAGAGATAGACGGCGGGAAGCGACTTTGTTTTATAACTGAGGAAGAAAGATGAGAAAGTACATAATTTTATAAATTCCATCACAACCCAGTTCTATGAAATAAACTACCAAGGTTTTACTCCGTGTAGAATACTTCCAACTGTTCTATTTAATTTTGAATTGCATTAACAATGATAAATAGGACGCTTTTTATTTTTCAAGAAACGTAGTACTTATTCAACAAAAACAGCAAAAAAGCTTTAAACAAAATGTTACGTATAAAATAATAAATACCAATTCAACAAATCAACCTGTATTTTCCAGCTATGAATTTCAATTAAAAACCAAATTACCTCTAAAATTTAAAGCGTCTACAAACGCACATTATTTGTATATAATATAGTTCGAATTTTAAATAACACAAATTCAAACTACTTTTCTTTTTAATTATAAAAACCACCTACAAAGTCCAACCAGACAGTCAAATTCAAAAGTGTTCCAAAATTGAATATTTCACGACAAAAGACTGAACCGGCGGGTCTCGTGGTAGCGGAGATGTGCGATAGACCACGTGTGTCCTTTCATCGCTTAAGGACGCTCGGCGGGACGGAGAGAGACTTCATGTGCTGCATACTGTTCAGATTTGTGTAAGAAGTTAGATAATTTGAAACGCTTTGAAAAGCTACAGGCTTGCAATTAAGCCATTATGATTTCTGTTACTTGAATCTATCTAGCCGGATCCCTTGACTGCCATACATATCGTTGGTCATATTGTGTTATTAGTCTTACTTTTTTTTGTCATAACTTCTTTCAGGCTGAAGTTACAGTTTTTAAAAATCGTTTATCGTGTAGATTACTTAGGTTAGGTTAGTTGTAAAAAATACTGATTAAATAACCATGTCCTGAGAAAAATGCATTATGACTTGCGAAAATTATGAAACACATTATGACTAAAAATAATTTAGGCAGTCAATAGAGACCCCTATCTAGCATATAAAACTGACCAGTTGAATGGTAACGATAAAACGAAATATTTTGATAAGCATTTTACAGTATTTAAGCAGAATATGGTGTGCCAAATATAATTCTAACTGCCTAATGTATTTAATTAGGGTCTGCAAAAATCTACTGTTTGAATCATTTAACTGAAGAACACTATAAACCCCTTTGCAAAGAAAACGGGCACCTAATATTATTTCCAGGAGTTTAAATATAGTATACAAAAATGGGATTTTATTCTTAAGTCATAGTCATTATAGATATAAAATTATAGTTTTTCTACATAAATAATACGGTTTTCACTGCATAGCATAAAATCTCATTTCCTTACAGTATATTTAAACTACTTAACTAAATCAAAAAATCGAATCGTTTTCTTTGCAAAGGGGTTTATAGTGTTCTTCAGTTAAATGATTCAAACAGTAGATTTTTGCAGATCCTAATTAAATACATTACTTAACTAAATCAAAAAATCGAATCGTTTTCTTTGCAATAAGGGGCATAACAGAAATGATAAAAATATTCCGCAATGCTCTTTCCACATTAGTCCCTCGAAGATCCGCGGTGAGTCGATCTGTCTTCCTCAGGGCTGTCACCGGCACCTACATGCAGCTCGCACGTTGTCTGCCGCGTGTGTACAGCCCTAGCCCTTTATCAATCATGGCGGACGGAAACTTACGTGAGCCATTTATAATTGTATTAACTTTCTGAAGCAAATATGTCGAAAGACTACTTAGAATTAAGATTTCTTATGTTTTATCTGTATTATAAAGTAAGTCGGACGACGCAGATGGTAGAAGTAATTAATAGTGATCCTGTCCTATTCCGTTTACGAGCAATGTATGTTTATAATAAGTTTATGTGTCTATAGAGCTTAGTTTAGGACTAGAAGCCCTAGACAAGGTGCATAATGATAACGTAAACGATTTTCGTTACTGACAATAATGACATGGACATGGAATTAACATAAGCAATCGATGCGCGCGTGTGGCAGCTTACATTAATACATTACTTTTTCGATGACGACAATGTTTTCGCAATGCATCTTGTCTATGGCCACAAATATTTTTTTGTGAGATTGCCCCCTGGGGGGGGGGGGGGGCCTAATATGGCAGCTATTATCGCGTGACAAAATGTGTATAATACATCAGTTACTTTCTGACACTTATATAAACACGTTTTGTCACTCGATAAACAAAACCATACAAGGAATCTTTTGTTTATTTATTTAATAATAACTAAATACTACGTACTTACGTATCCAACTGCATTCAACACTTCTGCCCGGTAACCCATAATTACATCGATTTTCACTTCATCTATTGTATGATTTCATCGAATTTCAGTTCATCGAACGCTATTTTCTGCTTGTACCATGATATAATTCAGGATATCCTAATAATTAATCACGTAGGTTAGGTTATTAGACTACCAAAACAAAATACACATGCGGCTAGAAATGCCTTTCGATGAAATGAAAATTCTGCGTACGTTCGTTGAAAGGGGTTTCGATTAAATAATAGGTTTCTCCTCCGCGTACTATAATTGCTAACCAAAGAACTTTGTTAGATTTAGCATTTGTTATAAGGCACAGTTGCCTTATTTTTTTTTAAATATATTGTAATAGTCTGTGGTCCCAATTATAGTCATAAATTATTGAAAAATCAGCAAATTATTAGTGACTCTACTTCAGATTACTAGAAATGACAACATTGGTAAAATTAAAACGAGACATGAATAGCGATGATTCATCCCAATGATTTTAAATTCACAATACGTTACAAAAAGGTGGTTGATGGTTCAGTTGTTACTACTTAGTTAGACTACTTGGTTAGACTGCTTATTCTTTAAACCTTGGGTTTTATAAGGACTCCGATCCTGATTATCCAAATCCATCCTCTCTAAACGCACTCGCAGATCGTTCGTCACTCCTATCTCCATGTACAGATTATGCAAATAACCTCACAATTCATCAGTCACTCCCGCAATTGCCTAATTCCCTTATCAGTGGCATCCTACACTGTACGCAGGCTTGACATGAAGCACCTGGAAACTTTATTACAATGGAGAAAAGGTGATATTTGATCGGCTTGGAGAATGAAAAATTGCCGTGTGCTTTTGTCGTGATGCTTTAAGTCTCATTAAAAACAAATGAGGCACATGCTGAGTGTCTTGTTTTAAAATGGCGTCCTTTTAAAAGAAAGGGACTCTGATTTTCCTTCTCTCTTCGTGTACAATAGCAAACTTCGTAAGATACTGGGTTTTCCCGTAACTCCCTCTATTCATAGGTATTTTTAAGGCATCTGACCGATTTTTCGGAATAAATAGTTCCCTGTATCACTTCTTGGACCCCTTCAAGTGTTATTGTTCAAAAAAGTACCTACGCCAATTCGTTGTTGTTTTGTTTTAATATAAAAGAAGATTCATTACACAGACACTATCATGTAGAAACTACATTAGGATTATGATCAGAAAGTTATGATTTGTTAAATCTTATTGAAAAAATAAAATATCTACTAACAAATAAATTAAGATCGATGGGAATCAGCCAAAATACCGATTAATGTTTTTTTTTTATTTTTATAAATATTCCTACAGATTTCAAATAATTACGTGCATAATAATGAAAATTAATAACAAAGAACTTTTATTCGGCGTATTAAAACAAACCTCATTATTATTTAACACCAATGTATGTCCAAAAGTTGAAGTGGATACTTCACCAAGTAGCAACAATGGATAATCCTTTTGTGGTTCTCCTTTGTTTTCTTTACGACCTGCGTGCCCTCGGAATAAGTTTAACCCCCCCGATAATCCCACTTTTTAATCCGTGACCGCAGTTTGAAAAGTGCGTCCTAAGAGTTCCTACTAATGGGTTAAGGAGGGGAGACGGGAATTTTTGGAACTTTCCCGAATAATTAGAGGCGATCGCATTAGGGACGTCACTTTTGCTTTATGACAGTCCGCGGGGACGTCAGTTTTCTGGAATGTTCTTTGACGGAATTTATTAGTCATTTTGCGTAACCACGACTTTTCCGAGTTTGGAGAGACGTTTTTGATTCAGATGCGGTCAGATTACAGATTTATTTAAATAACCTGTAAAAATATTATGTATGATACCAGCAAATTATTTTTTTCTTCTGATTTAGCATTATCAATCTGAAATTTGCCTGCATTTTTTGACTTCCAACGCAAACAATATCGAATATACTATTTTGGTGCTTGTAGGTACAACATTTTTCATCAATAACCCAGTTAAATTACACATTATCTCTACTTTATGTAGCAAAACCATGAACACGACTTTCCGAATATTAATTCCAGAATTCTAAAACGAAAAGCCGCACCGCATGCAAGCGAGCATAGGTATTCCAAATATTTTTCTAATTTCCAATTCAATCCAATATTTTGTGAACTAATAATATGCAAAAAAGCTCACGTGCGCGGTACGGTGTGGTACAGCGGTTCGTGCATGGGTTTTAATTATTGTCATGTACCGAATACGGTCCTAATAAATGTCATTATGAACGTGTACTTTAACCACAATATCTTAAACCCTAACAAAAAACTTAAATACCCTTCGTACCAAGCAATAAGCATCAAATTCTTAAGGTGTTCTTGTCGAACAAGTGCAAAGTTTTCATGGTTCGGTTATAGTTCTTTAATGGAACTGCAAAGCGTGCGTGACAATGATGGTACAAATATAAACCTGTAATTTATACTAATGCATGTGTAAAATATACCTGCTATTAAGTTTAGGAGAATCCTTTGTTAAGAAATTACTGTCTCTGTGGGTAATTTTAAAGAAAGACAAATTTTACGCCAATTTAAATTGACTATGCTTTTGGGTTGGCTAACTCACTTCATTTGAAAAATAACTTTTTTTCAATTTACGAAAACGATAGTGTTACGATAGAACAAAACAGAAAGCTGTACAGTCATGAACAAAGAGATCCACTTTACTACCTTATTGCATTGTAATAAGGTTCAAAAGTTGATACATTGTCGACTGTGCATAATTGGATTTAGTTCGACTCTAGATTAAATTTGATCTTACGTCATCCGTTCACTAAAGGCTTTATAACTTACGAGTATAAGCGGCTGTCGGCGCATCTACCATTCTTCCGAGCCCCGCCTTTCCGCTGTCAGCCTTTGAAAGAACTTAGAATAAAATTAATTTCTTAAAACAACACTTAACCCACCTTTATCGTATCCGAATATTGAACCAAAACAACGAACAATAAGAACCAGTAGGCCGTATAACGGCGTTTGCGCGGAGCACAACACCCTTGAGGGGGGGCGAGGACAAGGGGGTGCCCCCCACTTAAGTCCTACCCTTTTAAAGATTCCTCCGTCCTCTCATTTTTAAGACTTTACAATACCAACACATAGACGCATATATCGGAGGGGGATGCTTAATTTATATTAGGAACACGCCTCGGACCTGTGTGGGTATACTTAAATTTCTTTTTGGGGAATTAAGACGGAGGGGTGTGCGTGTAAGAGATTGGATTTTTCCGTGTTAGCTGTAATTAAGGGACGTCAGGGTTCATTAGGGATGCAGGCCATTAATGAGATGCCGTGTGCGCTTCGGATATGAGCCTCGGGATCCTTAATCCTAGAGCTACCTGTGCTTAAATTACCGCTGTAATTTTTTCCCGGAGCAGAGATTTTGATTTTTTTATAATTTTGACTTTGATTTTGACTTTGTCAAAGTTGTCATACTTAAATAAAATAAGCAACAACGCTACAAATTTATTTCTCGCAAGTGTCCATATCATTTAAAACTAAATGTAACTCCATTACGTCATTATCAAACAACAAAATAACTTCAGCGTTGGCTAGTAAACTCCTTAAAAACAAATATCCTCGTACCAAATCGATCTTAACAACTGAATTGTATAGTTCTTCAAATCTAGACAAAGCAACTGAACTGAAGAAACCTTTATTCCGAATGTCACTTTGGATGTCTCGAGACAAACAACGAGCTGCAACAGTGAAGGTTACTCAAGTATAGCTAGCTACCTTGTAACACAAGTGCATTCAGACTTTTTGAATGGCAAGTCTGACACTACCTTTATAGCTAGCTAGGTACTATAGTTTTCTAGTCACTTCCATCGCATTAAATTTCCTTAAAAGCACCAATGGATCTGTTTCTAAACGCCAAAAGGTTTAAAGTTAGTAAAGAAACAACTTTTGACTCGTAATTTTGATTTATCTTATGTAAAAAATGCCATTTTGAACATTACATTGGAAGCGACGTTTTAGACCGTTCTCAAGAGTCAAGAGGGTGACTCTGGAAAATGAGTCAGTGAAAATTATATTGAAACCGCTGAGTATAGGGAAACTTACTCTAATGTTGAAATGTTGAAAGGTTTCTGGGTAATGCAGCATAAAATAATAATGTCATGATAAATTCTGTTGCCAATTTAAATTTTGCTTTGTTGCCTGAAAATTAGGTAAATTTCGACTAGCAGATTACCAAGTGACCTATACAGTAATATCAAGTTTCATCACGCTAGCTAACGCTAGTTAAACGCAGCCCAGAACTCAAACAACCAGCCAACAAAAAGCAGCCACGGATCGGTCGCTTGCCAATTAGTGGTACGTGCGCCAGTACTGTACTACTAGTACTTGCACTAGTGGACGCGGTATTGTGCGGCGAACAGGGGCGGACTCGAGAGGGCCCTGTTTACGATGTAAATGCTTAGCCTCTGCGGATTTTAAATTGGATAAGTGCAGTTTTTAGGTTGATGCAGTACATGCAGGAAAACAAAAAGAATACAGTCGGTAAATGTTTTAATATCAAGTCAAACTGAGTATGACTGGGGGCTTTTACCTATACTTTCTGATCTTGCTAGAAAGCCTGTGTTGATCAGATGAGATGTTTACAGTTTTATATTGATTATGTTTAACTTTGTGGTTGTTTACAGCTTTTCTCATCTTGACTTCATTGGATTTGACAACGCCTGGTGTTATTGAATCTAGTTCAAGAACCAATTAACCTGATGAAGCGGACTCGGCAAACATATGACTATTCATACCATGTTACTAGTCGGGTTTCATGTTAAACTTTAAACAACTTGCGTCAACTTGGATTTTAACAACGCGCAACAATCTGGTGCTCCGTTCTACTGGGTATAACCATATCGCTTTGATTATGATAGCTATTATTTACTTTAGGGTAGATTAGTGGTGGCAGAGTTAAAAACAATACGATAACATGTCAAAAACAATATGGTTTTACCGATTAGAATAGAGCCCGTGAAACATGAACAAACTTGTCTTTCAGAATAAGAACCTATTTTAAACACAGTAAATCACCAAATAAGTGAAACTTATGGACCGAATTCACCGCAACTAAGTCACCGCCGAGATTCATTTTAAAAGTAAAAAACGTGTTGCCATTTAGTATTCAGGCTGGCGCGGGCAAACAAGGGGAGTTTTGCCTTAACATGTGCGGACTTGGCTCGTTCTCTACACGTCACCTTTAATGAATGTTAGCTTTCTTTCGGTTTTTTAACGTGACCGAGATTTTAAGTATGGAACGCAACGTGGTTTCATTTTGTAACTCAGTAGGTTTTGTCCGTGTATTGTATCTTTCACGAAGAAAAATTAAGATTGGTGCGTTCCTACTTTGAAAAAAAATATTATGTAATCTAATTTAAAGTGTAAGATTTTATCGAGAAATTTAAGGATGAGAGGATTTAGCGTAAGTTATATACTTGTACGACTATAATTATTATGAAAAAAAAGGAGACTTCACAACAAAAAACACTCTTAATCGTTAAAACCCAATTGTGAATGTACATCAGTATTTTTTTCTTGTCCACTTCTATTATTGCTACACATTGTTGTAGTTATTTCATTTAAAAAAAAACTCACCACGGGAATTTTTAACCCCCTACACAAAATGAGTTGTAATAAGTTTGTCGCGTGTATCTGCCTGTGGCATCGTAGCTCCTAAGCGGATGAACCGATTTTGATTGTTTTTTTTGCTAGAAAGGTGACTTAAATAATCGAGTTTTCTTACACACGTATTTATAGTCAAGAAAAGTAATTACTTGAGTAAAAGTAATGACTTAAGCAACGATTTTTATATGACTTTTGACACTACTAATAGATACTCAAGTAATTACTTTTCTTCACTATAAATACAGGTGTGAGCCTTGTTTGATGAAAATCTGTTTTGTCCTTTAAAAGCTATGAGCTCTTATTCCTATTTTATCGGGAGTTTTATACCATTTAAAATCTTAAGGTAGAAATAAATCTAGTCAACATAGCTACCTCGATGTGTAAAAGATGTTCTGTTAAAATCTTATTCTTTATGAATTCATTAAGGCCTCAAATTATTAATCACTCGCAAACAATAGCTCTAGCCGAATATCAAAGTAATCATTAAACAAGGAAAAGTTGAACGAATAAACAAACGGGTTGAAAACAAATCCTCAAGAGGAATTAATTTCCAACAAACAACATTGCTGGACACAGGTTTTGGGTAACCATTTTTAATTAATTGTTTTTTGAAATGACATTATTTTTACAAATGAATACTAATTGATACGAACACACTTGAAAAGTGTGTTTTTCGTACATGTTTATTTATAGTATTTAAAAGTAATTCATTAAGTACGATAAGCTTTTGCCTGCGACTCCGTCCACGTAGAACTAGTCAAACTGTCAAATTGTCCGGAGTAAAACGTACCCTATGTCAGTCGCCAGGCTATAAACTATCTTTGTAGCAAAGTTCACTTCGATCTGTTAAGGCTAAAAACGGGACAAACAGACACACTTTTGTTTGAGTAATATTAGACATAAATTTGAGGTTATAATTACAATTTAAAAAGTATTTCAGTGGCTTAGAGAAGCCATACGAGCACACCTGGTGGTAAGTGGGATCGGTGACTCATAGACATTTTGCATTCCCAAGACCACAATCTTAACATGGCAATCCTAAGATTTCAAATGTGTTGCCAACCCTGAGGAGTGAGATGGAATTCTTCTATGCTAGTAATTTCACAAGTGGTAGTTTTATCCCAACACCCGAACACAACAATGCGAACACTGCTTAAACGATAAGATAGTGGTGACAGACCCTGCACAAGGTCCTACCACTACCAAAAGTGCTTGTCAATCAAGTTACGTCCCACCCCTTACCCTTAAGTATATTTTTCAATCGATCACTAAAAGACAAGTTGAGAGAAGTTAATAAAGTAAGTAGTAGTACCTAGGAAGGTAAAAACAACAAAAAAAAACTGACGTTTAATATCAACTAATCAACTGAAAATAATGGATCGACAATTTATGATATTGATCCTACATCTAGAACCCCAACAGCTAGAATCAATTATTTCACCATGAAGTAGTGACTACCGTCAACCGTGCCACTAGGAGTATTATGTCACGACTAGCAACATGAATACCTAAAACCGCCCCATAAATATTTAGGGCGAGCGTTGAATTTTAAAGGCTATTTGAACCTACACTCTTATCCTGATCGCGGGATAATTTATCTTAACGAAAGAAAGGGGTGGCAGGGTTAGGGTGGGGGGTCCAAAAATTGGGTAAAAATGTAGCCAACCGGCGATTAAAGCGGGGGGGGATGCGTTGTATTAATCACCACCCGCAAGGAGTCGTCTTCGAGGATTTGGAGGCAGTGGCATTGAGGGGGTGATACCACAATATAGTAATATTTTTTTTTACACGGAGGACATAACGTTTATTGTTTTCATTTTCTATGATGAAATCGAATACGATATCATCAATATTATGATGCACAGTAACAAGAGGTCAATGCTGGTAAGCACTAAGCTCATTCGTATAAACTGCAAACTCATCCTTTTAAACTTGACAGGCTAAAACCAAAAATCAATATCTAGATATGAAGAATTTGAATAACGATATTTTACTTCACTAGACGATTCAAGCTAACTTATAAGGCATCAAAACTCCTTAACATGTGCAAACACTTTCGAGTGGTCTTGCAAAACAAGTTGCAAGAAACTAAACAAAATAAATTTACTTCGTTGACAATTTATCGTTTAATGTTAGATTTCATTTGCGAACTATATCACAACGAAATGTTCAATCAAAATTGGTACTATTTAATTCAAACTTTGGCTTCAGAAGTTCCTAAGGAGACTTTTAAGAAGCTCTTAACGTCGCAATTGTTGGAAAAGATAAGGAGTATATAATTATTAATATTCAGAGCTATCTATCCGCTCTAGATAAATCCCGAAGTTACGCTGTCGCGAAGGCCGCTGGGGTGGGCACCTTGGCTTTGTTTTAATATTTTCGCGGCATTATGAAGGGTTTCCTTGCTTTCAAATAATTTTTGGCTTCTGCTCTTGAAGTTTTGATAAAAGTTTCATTCTATCAATAATTAACGGAACCCATTCCGGGGCTGATGCGATTACGCCGTGGTTTCGCCCATCCCTCATTGTTTGAGTTTGGAACTCTTTTTTTCTGACATTCCTTTTGCTGATGATGGAGCTTAAAAGTTCCAATTATCTCGCTTTCCTATTTAACTTCAAACAGGTTGACTATTGATTTGTCTAATTTTACTGAATTACTTACTTTATTACTATTTTAACTGTCGTGATATTTTTTCTACCAACCGTTTTTTTTTTTGGACTGACTTGTGAAGGTTGTTTAATGACGTGTTGGAAGTTCTCTTTGTTGAATTATTGCTAAATATAATCAAATCTACCTCTAGAATAAATATTTTTAGAGGCGGGATATTTCAAAAACTCACTAGAGTAAAAGGTAACAAGCCCACCGGTAACCACAACTTACTTAGTTTTTTTAACCAACTGTCACGAGTATTTTTATAGTTATGACTGTATAAGAAGGGCGTAAAAACAAGATCATAATATGAAGCTTTCCCGGCGAATACAATGTTGATTGATTATTCTCCCTCTCTGTACATGTTTTATGCGTAGATGCACTAATTACTGGTATCACAACTGCAAAACAAAGGATTATGTTATAAAGAAACTGCTAATTAAGTACTTAACGACTAGCAACTCTACGAGTATTGTTTTTGTTCTCAGTCCCGTTTTAAGTAAAAGGTACTATAACTTAGGGATTTTATTATGGAATACACTTTTCCTAATGTAAACAGACCATGTTAATATTGCCAAAAGCCATAGATATTCCCTATATTTAGGGAATTATTGTATTCTGCAATGTTAACGTACTGAAAAATGAGAAATTGTTCCTGCCGTAGGTACCTAATTAAAACAAAATGTGTCCCCAAAACACTTCGACATTTAAAAATGTCACAAAACACACACACAGCCAACATACCCTTACGAAATGTCCAAACATAACCAAGTTATAGTGCCGCTCACAACCACAACGGCATAAGACATGTAATGTATCCACGGACTTACGGCGTTGCGGTATGATATAGTACGCGAGGAAGAACGGGAAACTTCCACGAAATTTGCGCACCCAAATGACTACGCTTGTTTTTTGTAGGTGGGTGCTTAAAATTTTACGTTAGGATGTTGGGGATAAGCCCTTGGTAATTAAGTTTATTTAATACAATTTATCAGTAAAAAGTTTTGCTGCTTTGAATGTTGAATTTGATTTAAAATATCCTTTTCATAGTTAACAATCGATAAGAAGTATCGTATAGGTGGCTTGAATGTTATTAAATCTATTTTTGAGGTTCACGCTATAGTAATAATCAGTTTATCTGCTCTACAAAATATTGACCACTTATTTTTTTTGTGAAAAGCATAAGCAAAATGTTAACAATCCCAAGTTGGAAGAATCCGAATTTAGAAGCGAGATACAATGTGGAATAACAGGGAGCATACAAAACTACCTGAAAATCGTACAAAGATTCTTACCTCATTTGATGAAAATGGCTAGAATGTCCATATCACCCTGCGGTCCGTAACAAACTTATTAAGATTTCTTTTCTTTCCCGCGGTTAGCGACGTATGACGCAGGCGAGGGGTGGGGGGGGGGAGCGCCACGCATGGCCGCTCTCATGATTTAAGCACAGGGATAAGAATGAAATTAAAAATACATCCGCGCCCGCTCCTTAGGGTGCCGGGGAGACATATATGCAAATGAACCCCCACCTCCCCTCATAAGACGGGAGGGTATTTTTTGTTAGGATGCTATTAATTTGGGGTGCACTAATATAGGTATAGGTATGACATGCGTGAGGGTTTTCTCGAAGATTCTTTCATTAAATTATGTAGGTATTATGGGGCACGCGTTCAGGTGAAATTTGGATCTTTTTTATGAGGATGACGTAATAGAGTCGTGTTTATTTCTGCATGTTTTTGGTTCAGTTTGGAATATTTTTCCAGGAAAGGAACGATAACAAACAAATTGATGGAAAAAGGTCTAGTCATTTAGGCAGGATCAGGGCACGTTCTCGATGTAGATAATGTAAGATTTTTTACACGAGAAAAATGACCGGCTATCGCATCAGGTCCGTAAGGTGGGTCGCTAGGAGTCTTCAGTGGCTCACTTCAATTTTTTTTCAACCAGCTGATCTTTGTTTAGTGTAACGTGTCCAAAGTCCAACACTCAACACTCGTCTTGGATTCCCTCCTGGATAATTTTGACATGTAACACCAGCAGCGTAGCATAGCATACTAGTTTAGTATATTCGAGAAACTGTAATTCTCATGTTTTTGTACGCCAAATGACAAAACATAGTGTTTTCAACACAGTCAAAATTTTTTTCCACTTTTACTAATAAATTTAACTTAATTTAATTTAATTTAATTTTGACTTTAACTTTTGACTTTGATTTGCCTCATAATTATGTAATTTTAGGTGGTTCTATTAAACAACAGCTTTTCGACTTTTTGACGATTTACTAACCGGCCAGCCCAAGACTCCACCAGTTCATTATACGTACATATTTTATGTGTGCGTATTTTTAATTTGGACGCAGTATTCATACATTCCAACGAGGACGCGGGATAATAAAATGACAAAATTAGCACACCATCGTCCATATAACAATGTACAACACCTTAAAAATATTTCTGGTTTAATGACATTAGTGTTGACGTTTTTAACAGAAGACGAACGGGGTCTTTATTCTACTCGGTAAAACCTATTTGCTTTTGACATGTTATCGTATTGTCAAAGTTATGATAGCCGTTATTTACTTGACCGTAACCGCACCGAATTAAAAACAATACCTGAGGGCCTTGATCTTTCATATTTGTCTCTATACGTATTGTTATAGTATTATTTTTACTCTGCCGCCATTACTGTCACGCAAATAAGATCTATTATAACGTTAACAATATGATAACATGTCAAAAGCAATGAGGTTTAGCCCCAGAATAGAGCCCCAGCTAAAATAGCCTGGCAAATAAACGAAGCCAGTATATTCGCTGAATCAATATCGCGATGGTATCTCGAGGTAACGTATCATTACAGACAGGTAGCCGGGATGGTTCTATTACTTAAGTCCGTGTTTGCTACCGACTGTAATGGTTGAGATTATACCATACCGCACCAGCATCAATTTGACTGAAGGTTGGCGCAGGAGATTGGACTTGGTTATGTAATCAAAGTTCAACTTCGAAGTGGTTCATTAATATTGTCAGCTTTAATTTTATGGGGATCATTATTTATATTTTTTAAACCTAGGGGCATAGCCTTGACGAAAACTTTGCTAAAGTTTTCTCTTTACTATCGACTCGAAATATTATGTATGGAGTTGACAATAGTCATCAGCTTACGTCAATCATGTATATTTTGTTGTGTTTCAAAAATCGCTAACAGAGCGTTACGCATCTTGACTAGGCTCTGGGTCATTCCACCGTAACACCCGATACAGTTACTAAACTATTCGGATAAAATTTTCTTTTCCTTAACACTCATAATCAAAAGTATAAGAGAATAACGAGAGAATCACTAATAAAAAGTTGCCGTTTCGGATGTTACGGTGGAATGACCCCTCTTTAATGCACTTTATTTTAGTAATTTCCGAAAATTGACAAAATGTATAGGATTGACCGCGTATGTCAACTCCATACCTACATTTCGAGGCGATAGAAAACAGAAACGTTAGCAGCATTTGCATCTTGGTTATACTAGTTTGTTACTTATAGAAAGCCTTGGTATATCGACGATTATTTCCACAATTATTATCACAACCACGTTGTGTTGCGGTTTAGAAAAGTGATTGGTTAATAATAGTAACTATAATAATAAAATAATTGAAAATCACTCTAAAGAACGTTATTGTAGTGGACCTTACATAATATACAGTATGACCGAAAACTAAATTTGTAGACTAAAAAAATAATATTTTTTACATTATTAAATAATAATATATTTGTAATAACTAATATACAGTAAACAATAATAATTATAATAATTAATAACTAATGTAAAACCTATTATCTACTTAAAACTAGAATTATTAAATATATTTGTGTACACAACTACAAAAAGAATACCCCCTCTAATAGATCCGTTCGCGGCATTGTACCCATGATGCTGGCTGCGTTACCTCTCTGGATAGTTAAAAAAAAAATGTAATACAAAGATAAATGAAAAGCAGGTGTTTACCTAAGCCTTTGAAACAAAATATACAATACTTATATTTGGTATAAAAAAGACAAAGGAGCACACAGGCCAAGTAATAGTAAGTAAGCTATTAGGTAAATTTGCTATTCAATCACAAGATTGCCACTTCAGTTTGATCTATTTCAATAACTTAACATTCTAAACGCTTCAGTTAAATCATACACCTATAATAATAAACCTTCATGACGCTTGAAAAAATAAAAATCTAATAATCCCAAAGTGTTTAGGTGACAATGGCGTCTCGCGTCACAATCGCGAGTGAGGATCGACGCCGGGGGCCGATCGTGTTTTCACACATTCGACATTCATTGAGATGATTTGGCGCTTTTCACCGCGATGATAATAATATGCTTGTGGAGTACTGACAGATAAGCTTTTTTTTTAATCCAAAGACGATTGGCGATGTGGTAAAATTGTGCACAATGGTTTATTTTAAGCAAGTATTTTTTGATCTTTTGTCTAGCAGTGAACTTTAACTAGAAAATACTTATTTTGACAAAACTTTTTAAACAAGGTCTGCAATACAATTATGGATATCCTAAAAGTAAAATAAGACACGAAGACAACGGGATGTAGTTGGCCAGGATTAAAACAACTTAACAGCTCTAACTTCAAGATGGCTACAATGTACTCGTATTTCACAATGACATAATTAACAGCCGGTCAATTTCGTTGGTGAAGTGAAACCCGACGGGCTCGGTTATACTCGTGTGCTTTTATTTATGATCATTTAAATCAAACAAGAAGGATTTTTACTAGCCCATAGCAAGAATAAGGATTCCTTTACCGTCGCTTAAGAACTTTTGCAACACCAATAAATGAGCCAGAATAGAAGATATTATTTGAAACATCTCTGTCTAATATAAACGGTATAAGATAATATCTTCAGCTATTCAACATGCTTAACATATTTGCTGAAACAGTGTAAGGGGAGCGACGTGATATTTACCGTCTTCAGTATCGACGTTCGACACAAATTGGATAATGCATGGCAGGTTTTATGAGCGCGTCATAAGTTACTATGTCACTTTGGTTTAAGTTGTTTTGTAGTATAATGAGTGGATCTTTATGTACATTATTTGAAAGACGTTATTTAATAATACGTTTCATGGTATTATTTAGAACAAATTTTAATCCGTACAGCGTATAAAATAGAAGGTACTCGTTTTTAAAAAGCCAAATGTAACACCATGTATTTTTACACAGCCTCCTGTCCTACAGGGTGTAAAAAGCTACAATTAACTATTATTTCCAAAACGAATCTTATTAAAAGAGTACAAAGTCACCGTTTCTTAAGTACATATAATGGCTGCCGTATATTCCACAATACCTTGGCCCCGTTATTAAAAAAAAGCTTGAACTTTGGCTCGTTCACGCCTCGAAAGGGCAGATCGATGCTTGTCAAACAATAAATGTCACGTCCACTCCCTATGTTAACACATCCACTGCCAAGGATATTCCAAGTGGGACCATTTTGCATGGAAGTGAGAGAGTCTGGCGCTGAATGTAGTAATATGCTGATGAGAACTCGTAACAAAGGAAAATCTGCTTTATCGAACATTGTTACGGTCCTTGATGACTGCAGAGATAGTTATGTTGGTGATTTCTTTGAGGTGCGAAATGGGACTTTCTTCGTGAAATTTGAAATGTCGTTTAACTAGAGACAAAGGTACCTACATTTTTGCGCTGAAATAGTATACCACTACGGAGATCAGTACATAGCTATCCTTGGAAAATGTATATTGAAACCATGTTAAAAAGAATATACAAGAATCCAAAATTCATTTGGAGACACAGGAGAAATTGATGCGTAGTTTTTGATTGTTTATTCAAAGGCACTATTTACTGAAAAGTGAAAAAAACGTGTGAAAGCGTGCATGAGTTGAGCGTTCAATCATGCATTTTAATTGCTTTTTAAATAAATAGTTGTTTTTTTTTTTTTTTTATGGCATAGAGAAGACAAACGAGCACATAGGCCGCCTGATGGTAATTGGAAACTGTGACCCATAGACATTCGCATTCACAAGACTGTAATGCAATCCTAAGACTGCAAATGCGTTGCCAACCCTGAGGACTAAGATGGAATGCCTCTATGCTAGTCATTTCACCGGCTGTCTTATTCCGAAACCGGAACACAACAATGCGAACACTGCTGTTTGGCGGTAGGTTAATGGATAAGATGGTGGTAGCCATTCGGACGGACCCTGCACAAGGTCCTACCACCCGCAAGGTAATCCATGAATCTAATTAATTGCAATTACATACATTTTGAGTTCCAATGCATTTCTTCTTACTATCGTTTTCTTTAGACATTGACACTTTCTCTGCATGTCTCCTTGCAATAAACGTCCTACATCTACGCTTTGTATGAGGTTTGTATGGCTTTATAGAGCTCTCGTTATAAACTATTCAGCCATGAAAGCGATATTGCAATATGTTGAGCTCGTGTACATTCACTCACGATATATTTTAAACTTGATTTTTAATTTAACTGGGCTTTGCCTTGAAACAGCGTGGAACAAGTTAGTATTTTTATCATATTTCTAATTTTAGTAGTATAACCGATTATTATCTCACCTCAAAGTGTATTAAAATATACAACAAGGCAATTTATTTTTAATGATTTCAGATGATAGTTAACAATTTGCAAAATAAGCCAGACTATATCTTACATCACGTATTTTCCATGTCCATATAAAAGTAGCTCGGTAATAATAAAATCCACGTAGACTGCTATATACAGGGTCAACCATCGAAATGGGTCAAATAAAGGTTACTCCAAAACCAAAAACGATAGGGAAATCGATTCTTAAAAATATTGTCAAATTTAATGGTGTTAAAATGCAAAAATTACCGCTTAAACTATCAATAAAACATATGTATGTATATGTGAGTAACGTTAACTGAACGTGTTTAAATGCAGTTTTTCGTAATTCCAAAATCAACGATATGGACCCCAAGAATAAATCTCTTATAGTTTCATAATAATTCGATTGCCAAATGCAACCAGAAAATCTTAATCTTTGGATATGGTTAATGGACACAGCTTCAATGTACATCTAAAGTGTCTATAAATATAATATACCTATAGTATTGCCACAGATTAAATAATCGTGTACGTGTAAGGCCTAGCACCCACTCGACGCATGTCTCGGCGCCGTTTGTCAAGCGCAATTCGTTGCGACTTGTTCCCGATTTGTGATTAATGCCTTTCTTAATTACCAGTTGGAACGTGTGTGCGGGGTTTAATTTATTGACATTTGTTAGCTTTTTGGGGTGCGTTTGATTACCCAAGTTTTGTGATATCGAAATTTTAGAATGTTGGGTGCGGCCAGTTGTTATTTAACTACGTTTTAATGGTCGCGGCATAACTAATCGTGTTTTTATACCGTGTACAATATTTCCTTGTGAGGTTGAAGAAGTGTGAGGTTGAAGAAGTGTGTGAAGTTGTGAGGTACGTCATTCAGTTTTCTCAAATTTAAATAGTTTTAAATTATCATACACTGAGTTTTCACCGATGTGAAGCTGGGCGAGTCACTAGTACTTTTACAATAAAAAAAAACTAATGGGGGAAATTAAACACACAATGCTTTATTCCAAAACCTGGTAAAACATTTGTATTAAAAGGTCGTCAATTGGTAAAACCCATTTTATCAATGGTCATTTAATTGGGTTAAATGTTTTAATGCATTAGGTATCTACGCTTATAGTACCTATATCTTCAGTTCTTATTCAACAACTTTTGTTAAACCATGTGCCAACCATCTATCTACACTCAGATTCGTTTTAAAATTTAATTCGGAAATGGGCATAAAAAGAAAAAAAAGAAAAAAAAGAAATTTAAAATTCCTCGTCACGTTAAGCCGTACACACGCGCCTCACGTCCGCGCTCATTTGGCATCGATCGGAGACAAAGCCTCACCAGGCCCCGATAAACGAATTAAGGAAATGGAAGATTTTTTATCTCGGCTAGGGGGCGCGACACGCGTCGTAACGCAGCAATACTTTCTTATGCAAAGTCCCTCTGCGCCGATAATTAGGTGAAGCTATAGATGTGTACCCGGCTTTATGTCGCTTTGTTTTTAATTTTGGAGGGTGCCACGGATTCTTGCTGGCAGTAATTTCGAATTATGAAATTAGTGGGGCATGCGTTTTTGCATTTGTTTTAATGTTACCAGTGGTAGAATATCAATGAATGGTGTTGAACTTCGATAAATATAATATTTCGTGACCTTAGGAATAGATTAAAAAAAGTATTTTGGTTTAGATAAGAAGTTATAATAACGATGTGTTTACGTACCTATATGTATCTAAGTATCAGGGCTTGTCTCAAAAGTTACTTGTCAATTTTATGACAGCTATTTTCAACGCCTATTAGATATTAGACCACGCAATGCCTATTAGACATCTCGTTTTTTCTCAAGCGTCATAAAACCGCACATTTCCGCAATTCCAAATACAATTATTCGCAGGCACCCATATATATGTAGCTGTGAGTGTATACAGCCAGTAAATTACAATCGTTCATAAATGAACGAGCGGGCGCGGTGTCCTTCCCGGCGCACATGTCGTTTGGCTCCGTCGCGACCGAGCCCACTTGGCACTTTAAGACCAGTATTAATGCCTTCAGTGATGAAAAATATCCATGCATTAATATTGATATGACGCTTCTTGAAAGTATCTTACTTAGTCGTCGTCATTATCTGACTTGATAGGCTGATGCCTATTATCAGTCCACTGCTCGACATAGGTTTCTTCTTCTCCCACTGTTCGCTATTGACTTCAAGATCTGTATGATAATAATAACAAGGGAACTAATCTTTTTAGCGTAGCATACTTGGTTATCCCGCCTACTTAATAAGTTGACCATGAAGCATTCAAGGCTCGGAAACAAAATATTTGGCCACACCAAGGGTAACCGCGTCGTCAGCTCATCTCTAGAATTAGCCATATCAGTCTGGAATGAACATCTTTATTTACGTAGCAAATGTACGCTTTAGAAAAATAATATCAAGTATTGAAAAGCTTTCTACAATATCCTTCCATGGATTCGATGCGACATATAATAATTAAATTGTCATACGACATTGGGACAGCGAGAAAGGCCTTCAAGCCCGTATGGTTAGTTAGTGATACTTTAAGTTAAGTTACCCTAAAGATTCACAAGCTCCTACAGACCGCTTGACTGTCAAAGCTCTTTGTATAGCCAAATAGGTATATGATACAATTATGGCACAAAAATTAGCATCCTCTGTTCCATATTCCGCGTCTTAAAGTACCAAAACCGTTTCACTGCGCTCAACACTTTTAATTTTCCCTCCTTAAAAAAGGGAGGGCAGCGTTTTCGGCGGCCCCGTAGGGTGGTAATCAAGCCACGCAATCTTCGGCAAACCCTTAAAAACTTTAAAACTCATCGCCGCTTTGCCCCGCATGTGTGTGTGCGTGTGTTGTTTATTGGGGTAATTTTTGCGAGCGGGAGTGCTTTAACCGTGTTTTGTTTTTATTTTTTTCGAATAGTGTTGTAAAGCGGTGCGTAGTTTGAAGAAATGATGTTGTTTCTAAATTGTATTGTATATAATATACGATTTTGGTCTTAATAACATTCGGCCAGAACAAGTTTATTAAAAAGCAAGCTTGTAAAACTTGCCTGTGTTGTGTTTTGTGATATTTTCATGTATCTATTCATAATACTACATTGAAAAATATTGCCTATGGGACATCTGGGATAAAAATCAAACTGGAGTAGACTAAAAAAACAATTATACAGGATGCGAACCCACAATTAATATGTGCAAATCCATCAGATCCTAGGGTAGTTGGGTGAAAACTAGAACACTGGGTGCCACTATTACGGCTCAAAACATACAGCTCCTTAAAATTAGGACGGTCGGACGAACGGACATATTAATAGGGTCCCGTTGAGCTCCCATCAGGTACGGAACCCGAAAGATATGTTAATACAGTTATTATACCTAAACCCAATATTCGCATACATTTAAACTGAGCCAACATCGCGTGTCGTTTACGACCTATAAACAGGGTCGATAGCGATTTCGTCAACTTTAATTGCACAGTAAAATATGCGTGAAATATTTTTTTATAAAGTCGTTTATATCGTTTATATACCGTAAAGTGATAAATTAACTCGCGCAGTTAAAGGGGTTGGTTGTGCTTGGAGTTTCCTTATTATGGGATAGTAAAATCCTCGAGCCTGGGATGGCTGAAAATAAGCTACCCTACTCTGAAACGATTACCTTTCTCTCGATTTAGTCTAGACTGACAAGTGACAGGATGTCGCCACCGTTACTTCGAACTTCGATTTTCAAGGTAGTTTCTCTGGCTAATTTGTGATGGCATGGAGAAGGCAAACGAGCAAACTGGCCACCTGTTGGAAAGTGGGACCTGAGACCCATAGACATAACTCTCAATCTCAACCCTAAAAGCATTTCTATTTTGATTTTCTGGCAAAGCAACTTGACTCGCTAATGTCCGAACAGTTTAACACTATTGTACTGTCCTCTGTGACTGTTCACTATTATTTATTTATTTAAACTCTATTGCACAATTAAAAAAAAGTACAAATTGCGGACTTAATGCCTTAAGGCATTCTTTACCAGTCCACCAACTGGCTAAACAGAAACAAGAGAAAGGTTGGTGCTTACTTTAAGAAATCAGCTAAACATAAATTATAGTTCTATGATTCTCTAATATAGAATATGGGTATACCTATGTACTATTACAATACAATAATATTTATTTACATATATAAATCCAATAATATAACATAAATAAATACATACAATAAACATACCACTACTATGCTATATACTATCCACTGTCCTTGACCAATGTAAATCGGGGTTTAGGCTGCTCATGCGTTGCCAACCCTGAGGATGGAATAAGATGAAATCCCTCTATGGTAGTAATTTTACTCAAAACAATATGAACACTGCGTTAAGTAATTGTTCGAAAGTTACTATCAGAATGGTAGGTAGGTATTTACTAATGTGATATGATAAGTGATAGGTAACCAGAGGGCGGAATTGGTCATGGCAAAAATCAAACGTCGATAGAGTTGGAACGTTGAATTTTATCGACTATCGAATAAACTGAAATTATATTTACGTAGCGTATCTTTCTTTAACAACGATTCGTCCTCGGCCCTCTGGTGATAACTAATAAACACACAAATGGTTTTTCAATGAAACAATATGTTTAATCAAACAGTGTACTGTCAGCAGCAGAAGTAGTTGGACAATTGAAGAATCTACACACGTCCTTATCTCTTGACAATAAAATCATGTGTAGATAATTGAGAGCTCTACAACTGTCTATTTATTTTTGCTGACTTTACAAACAAATAACGTTGTACACTCAATTACAAAAACTTGTATCTAATACATGTCTTTCTAGTCGACTGTACAACACAACACAAAAAAGACGTGTTTAAATTTGAGCTTAAAACATCAGATAAAAAAGATAAAAGATAAGATAAAAGACATTTATTCAGTAAGTAGGCCGTACGGGCACTTTTACACGTCAAGAATCTACCAGCGCTTCCCAAGAGGAGACACTGCTGAGAAGAAACGCCGCAAGAAACTCATCAAGTCACTAATCCAAAGTAAAATTATGAATATACCTATATTTCAATTTTATATGGATAGTTTGTATAAGTAAATCGAGTAGATCTACTATTACCTGTAATATTAAAAGTGTATGTAGGTAATTTAATGGTAAAGTAATTTAAGACTGTGATATGCTATTCTGTACCTGACATGAAACACTATGCGACTGTTCTAATGAGGCGTCACAGGACAGGCCAAGCTTAGTGTGAGCCCCCAAAGATTTGCGATCTTTACGTTTTTTTATTACTATCTAGGTGTGATGGCTTAATTGTGGTAAAGGCGAAGGGCCTTTACCCAGCCGCGAACCTGAGGAATTATTAATAAACAATCATCAATTATGTTTCATCATGCGGTAGAAAAAGCTTTTTTGTAAAAACGATAAACCGCCAATTTATTTCTAATACACTTAAATTTTGAATTATGTTTTCGCAATATTAATAAGCTTCAGGCAATCTTAATTACAATGTTCATCAGAAAAATACTCTTATATTAATATCGGATAGAAAAACACATCCCCAAAAATGTTAAGACAAAAAATCGCGCTCATCGCCAATGAATAGTTCATTAACCTCCCGCATGTGTGCGTTACGCGTGTGTGGGTGCACAAACAGGGGGTTTTAATTTTTCGGGGGTTCTTTAATGACACTTCTTCGCATCGATTTTAGCATTTTAGAGGGTTACTCTTTTGTTTTGCGTTATCGATTAAAGTTTTGGTAGATGGTTTTGATGTTTTGATAGTCTACCTTTCTTTATATACATACATTACGTAAAATGGATACTGCCAAAATACTCAACTCTAGCGCCGATTATTTAAGTACAATTTTATAAGATATAGATACCTACGTCCAATTTCTATGGTTGTGTGGTAAAATATTTCTTTGACAGCGGCAGTTAGAGTCGGTTCCAAGATAGGTATAAGAGTCAGTTTCTGTTACGTCCACTCAGGGGCCATATTTAAAATATGATCACAGTAAAAAAAATATTACAAAAGGCACAACTCCTATTCTAGATACTTATATTTTTTTATCTCATTATAAGCTTGCAATCATTTGTAATAATAGGTTGTACGTTATTTTACAGACTGAAGTTGTTTAGAATTTCATTTCATAGAAAAAAAATCTCGTATTATCATTTCATAGAATAATCAATAAGTAGAATAATTACTTGGAAGACTTTTAAATCATCGTTTTTTATTTTAAATAAAATTCAATGTTTCTTTTTTCATATCATAGAATAGCAAATTAAATAATCTTTGTTCTCATAGATATAAAAAAAATAACCTCGAAGGCTAAGGCGGGAGCTTGCTTCGCTTCGCTCCCGCCATAGCCTTCTAACCTAACCTATTCAAGTCGGTTCTGCCCAGAGAGGTCTTGCTCGCTCGCTTCGCTCGCTCGCTCACTCATATTTATATCATAATATAGTATTTATCTTATAACCCAACCTTCTAAAAAATACACTGACCAAACAATATTCGTTGAAAAATAATTATATTGTTTGATAAGTTTGTGTAATGAAAAAATAAAATTACAAAATTCATTGAATTGATTTTCTGTCGAATTGGTTTCTTTCAAGTAAATAGTTAAAAAATAATAATATACGAAGCAAAAATACAAGGACCAAATAGTATATGAAACATTTTCTGTGAAACAAAATTCTGTAATTTTTCAGTCTGTAAAACAAGGGGACACCGTAATAATAATAAACATATTATTAATAGGTCAGACAAATACACCGAAGTTAGTAAACCGATGTTTAAATGTAAACCATTTATTTTATTAAAAATATTACCATTTTTTAAACTTTGCTCCCTGTTTGACTGCTTGCTGCCATTATATGGATGTCTCGGTGAGTGAGCATGCATACGTGCCTTAGTTAGCGTGCGTGAGGGAGGAAATTAATCGCATCGTCATCGATTTTGCTTATGAAATTTTTTAATTCGAGGGTTGATCGTTGCGTTTTATAACATTTTATTTTTGGGAGCAGTCTTTAGTATTTCTGAATTGCCTTTGCTGTAGCGACGGATTTTGAAATGGTTTGAAAATGTTAAACTTTTAGAGTTTACAGGGTGTTTTGATTTGATTGCCTGTGTAAATTAAAGTAGCATAAATAGTACTTGACGGTGACGGCACCAATGATGGACACTTCTAGCTTACAGGCACCAGTAATGGACACTTCACTTTTTATTTAAATTTCATACGGTCCTAAATTGACTGTTGCAAAACTAATGTTGTTGCCTTGTCCATTAAAGGTTCCATAACCTAACCCTACAATAAAAACTAGATTACGCTTAATCGCTACGACTACAATTTAAAAATTGAGTATAATTATCGAATGTATCGATCGTCTAGTAATTTTTTTTTAACTTTATGTGCAAACGGTTTAGCATGCCTATTAAACATTTGGCGATTTAATTTAAAAGTAGATGCATTAAGTAAATTCATTAACCTTCTTGACCATCGATATATTCAATCATAGCTTTTACGATTTTTATCAAATTAAGCTTCTCAGACGCAGCACGATGCCGAGCCCAGAACTTTTTCTTTCATCAAAGATTAGCCTCATAAAATCACAAATAAATGCGCGTTGTTTACGAACAATAAAAGCTTTTAAAAGTCTCAATGGACCCTTCAGAAAAATAGGGTTGCCGCTGACTGCCCACCGTCCCTCAACTGACCGTGACCGTGAAACTGGGGGGACGTTTACGCTCAATGATTTAATATGCACAATAGAGACAAAAGCTTCTTGATGCAATGGCAATTGATGTAGTACTTACGTAATGTCTTTTTACGTGGAATATGAAGGTAGATTCTAAACGAACGGATGAACTCTTATCAGGAGGAAACTTTTTTTGACAATTTTTGAGGACACAACCGGAATAAAATTTAATATATATATATATATTTTTTTTTTTTATCCATTTGGATGAAATACAAAATTACAAGGTATTTACTTAGTGAGACAGATGTCTCTGTATGATCTTCAAGTAAAACACTAATATAAAGTCTTCAGGTATTTATTTATTATGTATTCTCACATATATTCACCTTATAGGATAATAAATATTAGAGCAAGCTCTGTACCGTGACACGGGTAGGGGCGAAGAGGGGATGTCACAATGACACTTCATAAGCTTTTGACAGGTGCGTTTATAGTGTATGCTACAGTCTCAGCCACTTAATAAAATGAATTAATCGTAGTTAATAAAGTAAAAGTTTAATAAACCATAAAAGGTATTAAACAATGGACCCTTCAAAAAAATAGGGTTGACGCTCACTGCCCAACGTCTCTCAACTGACCGTGACCGTGAAAATGGAGGGACTTTACGAACATTGATTTAATAATTATACTTACACAATGGAGATAAACCCTTTAATGCAATTAAAATTGATTGAGTAAGTTGCGATGTCTTACTGTCAAGGAGGTACATTCTAAACAGACGGACGAGTTTGTGAGCTTGGTGAGCAAATTTTTAGGGTACCTACGCTAAAACATTAGTTTCTCAAACATTAAGTTTTTTTTTTAAAACAAAGACTTGATGAGGCTCCTTTCCTCCTAGGAGAAGGAGAGTACGAGTAGGAAATGCTATCAATTCCATGCAAAATTGAAAGGACGAAGAAAAGATCTCAGCCAGTGAGTTTTATTATTTATTTTGCCAAAACTATCCTAATTGATTTCAACCGACTTAAAAAAGGAAGTTCTCAAATCGATAGAATGTTTAAAAAACAAACTTGTATTATTTCCTTAAATATTGTTTGAGAAAAGCATGTCATCAATCCCCTGTTTTCCGGACCTTTACAATAATGTATGTATATATTATGTAAAGGAAACATTGACGTTATAGTCAATAATCTATCTAAAATTACTTGGTATCCGCTGGAAAATCACTTACGAACTATGAAAAGAATAATAGTAGCTATAATATTTCGAGTATTTTAGCTAAGGCAAACATAATAGCACCTTGATTTGGTATGAATTTTACTGTAAATTAAAAAGAAAGTTCCTTAAGAACCGTTCAAGATGGAAAGGAATGCAGGTACGTCGGAAATATTTCTAAGCAAGTATATAAATTAAGATAAAACAGTAAACGCAATAGTACAAAGCAATCCCTGAGTAAACAAAAATCTGATAGTCTTAAAATAATTAATATAAATTAAAGAAACGAGTAACGGGACGAAGACGCGCCAATGAAAGGGGAAAGCCTCCCGACACCCCCTAAAAATTTAATTCATCACCAGTTCTAAGACATATCTCCTCCTTTAGTTGTCCCTTTCCCCTTTACGGTATTCTTTGCGTTCTTACAGGCTTTTTATCAAAACTGAACAACCTGTATAAGAACGTCGCACGTATAAACCAATTTAAACTCTAACGCTTTCAACTTTGAATCTTGTTTTCTTTAAACCGAGATTGCTATATAGGTTGTTGTTTCTACTTCGATTTACACAGGCTGTTTCATTCGTGCGCATTGAAAGCTTAAAACAAATATACGCGACGTTCTAAGATAAGGTTTTGTAGGTCGTTTGAAGATCGTTAAGTCTATCGGTGCTGGATTCGATTCCTGGAGGAGATAGTATTGTGATCAACGGTTTTATTGCAATAATGTGATAAAACCTTATCGAAAGAATAAGTGTACTTTTTTGTAAGCCTTGTTTTTACATTCTAGTGGAACATACGTCGTTTTCTTTATTACATGCACGTGTCACGGTGAGCCATAATTTAGCTATAGTATGTGCTCATGATCCCTTTTTCCAGGCATGTTATGTATAACTCTTGAATTCATAACCTTGGTAGAGTTCTATCTGCAACCTGAACCGCCTTTGTCGCAAACTTACCCAGCACGATACTTAACCTCTGATTACGAAACAATAAATCATAAACAAACCCAAAGTCCCAACAAACGGAACCGCAACTCGAAAATGTCATAAAAACTCCACGTAACTTATTAAAGTCTGAATCGAACAGAAAACGCCTCGATACCGCTGTCTTTGCCGGGCTCTTATCAGAGAAACCGCTTTCAATTAACAAGTAAGTAAATAAAGCGTTATATACCGGCTAACTCTTCACATAATGAGTTAATAACACAACACCTATACATACGCGCTATAAACGGAAAATCGTCAACACACGCGAGCGGCGCGCGCACACTACGGTAAAATTCGTGGTACATAAAACGCGTCTTTCTTCTTGTATTCTTAATTAGCGTGTCGATTGTTTCCGTCTCGCTCGCGCGCGCGGTGTTAATTAGAAGCTCGTCCCGCTCCCGCTTTCTTAATACATTCTTCCTCTCCGCAGTGTTTCTTTACGTTTTTATTTGTGTGAGTGTCTGTGTGCGGTGGTGTTTAATTTACATGTACTTGTATGTCAGCGCACAGACGCTGGGGAAAATGGTGACTGGCATTTACAGTTGTCATTTCGTCGTATCGTCAAGCTCAACAATGTTTGATAAACATTAGCTGTGTCTGCGCTACTAAAATAAAAACAAAATTTCACTTACGAAGGTATAAATATTTTTAGCAGAACATTTTCTTTCTCTGGAATAAATTATTGATGATAAATCATTTTCTGTATTTTAGGTCCGTATTTTTTCTAGTAAATAAGTTGCTTTAAACAACTATGAATATTGTATATACTTAATCATGTGGATCCTTTTTATCAAATTTGACTGTGTGAGAAAAACATGGAAATTTGAAAAGTACCAATTTTTTTGTATATAGAGTCAGGGGAATTAGAAGGATTTCCCTTTAGCTTAGAGCTTTTTCGATCCGCAAAGTTTCTCCATTTGCGTTGCACTACGAGTAAGTGATCTCACAAACGATATTTTTTAATTCAACGGGGTTTTTGTCACACCCACACATATGCTTAATTTAGTACCTACATGGGTTCAGAGTTACTCGTTCCCAACACAGTCAAATAAACAACGCATTTTTTTTTACTGTAACGAACTAAACCTTTTTCTTTGCTTTTTATAGAAATTTGTTGTTAAAAACAATGACATATAAAAATACCAGACATTCAACTACTACCAGCATTTAAATCAGAATTGTACATTCTACAAACTATCGTCAATAAAATGAAATACAGCAAAAAATATAGTCTGTAACCAGTGCCTCCTGCGAGTGTGCGTGTTTTATACGAATGTGGGTATACGCGAAAGGGTGTCAGCGCGGACGTCTCGGGGGAGGCAGGGCACACGTACACATAAACACTTATAAAAGTTTTTTGACAACAACTCTCCCTCGCCTCCCCTCGGATTCGCTAATTTATGTTGCTTTTTTAATCAATACGGCGTGTGGAGGTTATAGATTCTATCGGTTCGCGTTCGAGAACTTTCTGTCACCCGCTTTTGTTTTTTGTTTTCAGCTACTATTGCGAATCTAACATCTTACCTATGTTTAGTTTTATACCACGTACGTATAACTAGTATAGTTTTGGTTGAAACCACGAAAATATGCACTTAGAGAGCTGCCTATTATTTTTTAGGCAAAAGAAAATGGTAAAAAAAAAAATGATTTAGAGACTCTGGTGTCTGTTTGTCTGGGGCTCTATTCTACTCGGTAAAACCATATTGATTTTGTTGTGCTTATCGTATTGTCTACGTAATAGCTCTTATTCACTTGAGGGTAATGGCAGCGGAGTTAAAAATACGACAACATGTCGAAAGCAATATAGTTATACAAAGTAGAAACCCTGTTTTCTATTACTTAACGAGCGCACAGTTGGTGAGTGGGTTTTGAGGTACTAGGACATTATGAAATTCTATCACTTCTTAAACAGTCCGACAAAGTAAAGAAAAAAAAAAAGTAGATCTTAAGAAAACTATGCGATACTTAATATTATTTTACAATAATAAATATTATCGTACACAAAGGCATTATGAATCCTTAAGGTCATCCAGCTCCTCTATTGTCTGTAAAAGTACTTAAAGTACAGATAATAATCTAAATGTTTCTAATAGTAAAACGAAGTACTCTAACGATATTTTTGTATATGTATCATTGTTTTAAGTATTTTTTTACTGTTTTTTATGAAGTTAATTACGTAAAGTCATTTGATTGTCCTTTGTCAAGGCGATAGCTAAAAATACGACACGTTAATTGTTATTTTAAGTCATTTACGCAGGAGATAAGCCTGATTCGTTGGTAAAACGTTATTAAACTAATACATTCGTTAGACGTGAAGATTCATTTATTAAATTGTTTTCAAAAACAATATCACTTTTAAATCCATGCTTAGATGTCGTATAATTTAATAAAAAGTTTTATTAGGCGGCTCAGAAAATAAAAATCATGAGTATGTAAATTTTAATTACTAAATTCCTAATTAAGAGCACATTTTCTTGTTCTCTCTCTATTTATTCAAAAGCCTTGTACTTTTAGGAGGTCATTCAATTCGGTTTTTCCCCTGGCACCCTTCTACTTCTGCTAAATTTTTAAAAACCGTATCATATTTTATTATTCATAAATACCCAAACGAGATAAGAGCGCAGTATTTACGCCCTACACCCACTTAAATCGTCAATCACATTCTTAAAAATAAAGTTATATCTCAATTTTCCGTTTCGGCAACCCTTAGCGTGTGACGTGAAAAATTCGCATACGCCGAAATCAAACGTGCAGTTACACCGAATACAACTTTATTCCTGGGGTATAAAGTTTAAATAAACTGCATGTGTAATTTAGTTACATATTTAGCGACAATTTTATCTGTATCATCAGATTTCTGAGTTTAGAACTTTATTCGTTTGCAATAAAGGTGTGATACGTGTAATGTACTGCTTGGTAAATCTGTTAACACGCGGTGATGGATTGTCTGTCTCACGCATGACGGAAGTGTCACGCGGTTTCGTACGTGATTTGGACGTTCCAAATTCAAAATTTAACAGATGAAGGTGAAGATGCGATTCATTTCTCTACCCGCAGATGAGGAATTACTTTTTATGGAAATTCGTTATACAGGCTGAGTTTATGAGTATATGAACTTGAATATTTGCGTTAAGATGTTTTTATAGCTTGATACATGACTGTAAAAACGAATTTGCTTGCAATGAATTGCGTAATTTGTTGTTTTCATTTAATGTTCGATGATTTTGATATCTTAATATTTTAATAATTTGCTAAGCTTTGTCATTTATGAGTAAAATGAGTTATGCATTTGAGTTACAAATAAACTTCTGTGGATATAATGTTTGTTTGTGGATACCTAGGTGGGTACTTAAATCATATCTGCAATTATTAACATATCTAAGGCTAAGTCTAGGGGTTTATTTTAATTTCAAAGATAATTTTGTAGCTATCTTCTATAGGTATGCTTTGATTCTTTTATGTAGGTACCTAAGTATCAATAAAAAAATAGTAATTATCCCACTATATCTGTTTTTTTTTGTTTTTAACTAATAATCTCTCACAGGCAGACAACATTTTAGTAGCGTTTGGAATTACCACTACCATAGTCGGTGGTTATCACTCTTCGCCGGGTTTTAAAAAAAACTTCACCGTAATTCAGTATCTATTCCGCCTCACAAAAACTTTTACGTACCCAAATCCCAGCTGTTTTTATGTTCTAAAACAAAATAAAACCCTTTACTAAATTACAATCACCACGAAACAGGTATAACACTCCCCAGTACATGCAACAAAGATGCCCTGATAACGGTAGGCAGATTGTGCAGCTCTTACTTTCCTATCTCAATCCCACTACCGTTACCACCACACCCATAACCTTATATTATTATACAGGGTGCTATGGTTTTGTAACGCTCAAGGATTTTGTGATAAGCCTTTGTAGCTTAGCAGTTAGTTTTTCATTCTTCATTAGCGACGAGGAACTTACTGGAAGTGAACTCGCCTGTAATGCTGCAGTCTAGATAGTGATTTTGGATAGTGACCAAGTATTTAAAATATGGATAGGTATTTAAGAAAAAAATACAAATTGGCGCCATAAAGCTAAAATAACTTATTCTAATTAATCTTACCTAAGTTGTAACTTATTTATAAACAACATAATTCTCGTTTGATTTATGATAGTAGTCCACTTCCATAAATAAGAGCTTCTAAATTTCTGGTTTTTTTTTTACTTTTGATCACAGCATCTACATAATACATTAAAACACGCTTTAGACAAAGCGTTAAAACTTACACGTATATTTAAAACAACAAAATCAAATAATACTTTAATAAATAAACCCAGGCACATACTGTATCTGCGTACCTGCTCTCATTAAGCATAGTGCACACAATCGCGGGACAAGCGGCCAGTGTGAATCAGGCACTAACTCAATGGGCGCCCGCGGCGGCTCACATAAATCTATCTATACATCCTAGTAGCAGATCTATGAGTTACTGGTCCAGTAATAGATTAGTAATTCGATTTAAATTGTTTTTTAATAGTGGTTTGTTTTGATTCATTATTTCTTAACACGTTTAATGACACTTCAGACCTATTGGTTTAGGTCATCACTCATCGTGAACTTTTGCATCGCTTAAATATTATTATTAAATGAGAACAAAAGTATCTGCATCAGAATAAAAAGCTATCTTAAGAGTCATGCGACACTTTTACATCTTTACACTTTTACACCTTACATTTACATTACAACTTACACCTATTGGCCTTGTAGTAAGATAAATAGTTTTTATGTTCTTAAGTTTTCATTGTTGTTCTTATGAACCAGTACTAATCTGAATCTGCCCCCGTTTATCGCCACTACGACGAGCGGTCTAGCGTAGCCCGCACCCACTGGAATCCAATATTGCCATCTTATAGATACTGATAAACACATCGGCCCACGTACCTCCACACGTCCTCTCGTTATAAATGAATCTAATCATATTCCTAATGCGGGCTCTATACCGGTCCAGGATTGTATGTACAGTCACCACATCATACAAGTTCAAGATCATTTCAAACTTTACCAAGCCCATGAGGTTAAAAAAACCTACCCCCAACAAAAAAAAACAAAAAAAAAACATATATTTTTCCAAACGTCCTTCAAACTTTTGAAAGTTGTCTTTTAGAATCACGCAAAATGCAACCACCCTGTGCTATGCTGCATAGTTGAAGACAAATAAAGACAAGTGGAGACAAACCGAGCTAAAAAGACATCTTGACAGCAAAAAGTTTTCGATACGCTGCGAACACGATACCATAAAGTGAGCAATATTGTTTACTTTATTGTTTAGTTTTTCGTCGCTGTTTTGCTTGCAGTTTCCCTTTTAGGTTTTATAGGTGAAGTTTTTATTCACCCTTTGTAAGGTTATGCACGATTTTAGTGCACTTATTTTGAACTCGTAACAGCGACCTGCGCTTAACTGTAAAATTTAGCATTTTATTCTGTCAAACGTCGTTATCAGATTTTGCCATAAACCAGGGCGATGATATCTTGGATTTTTGCACTTTCAATAAAAATTAGCTCACTCCGCAATAAAAAACAAATGCTCTTCTTTGTATAAGTACATAATATGACGTAAGTTTTATCCTTACTTTTATCCTCGTTAAAAAACCTAAAAAAGAAGGGAAGTTCACCCATTTTTTTAGGTTCTTTAACTAGGCTCCAGTTATATCAATACCAAATTTAGTTAAAATCACTTTAGCGCCATGTGGATGAGAGTGTTACAGACGGGCACATTTTTAGGTATAACATTAGTATTCGATGGTTTTATTTTCACTATACATCATGAACATTATTATTATGATAGAAGATAACATTGATAATGTGAAAAATAGAGGAAATTGATTAACAGTAATTTTCACGCACACTACATCCGGCCCTTAACACGTCGGTCGATAATAAGCCGTTTATCGAATAAATGAAACTTCTTAGAGCTTATAAGTGAAACTTTTATCGAACACCCATAATTAAGTTTGTAAGTGCGGCGTTTCACACAACCTGGGTAATATCACGGACGCGTGACTAATTTTGCACCATGCACACGTACCGGTTTTCCTTTTAGTTTTACCCCAAAAGTTGCCGAAACACTAAGTTAAAGGGGTTTGGGGAAAAGTGTTGTAATTTGTAAAAGTCATACATTTTCAAGGTGAGCGGCCATTGGTAAAAGTGGTAAATACTCGTAAGTGCATCGGAGCCGAGATATTTAATATTCTTACCTAGGCGTACTTTTACTACCAAAAACTGAACACTTAAATTTTAAATATCTTGGCTCCGATATTATTAAACGCCATAAATTATATCTATCTATGTGTATAAAATCATCAGTGGCCGCTGAAAAAATATATGACAATATTCTTCAAACAAATTTACCCAATCCCCTTTATATTCAGTCATGGCATGGTTACTATCTAAAAGCATTAATATAACATAAACAATTATTTATTGAAAATTAATAAGCTTAAATTAGTAGGTAGGTAGTAAAAATACAACGATAAAATAACAAAAATATTTAAAAATTCTGCTTTACTTTATGGTGGCGATCTCAACATGACAATGACAATGTTGAGATCGCATGAAGTAAAGAAACACGTCTACTGCCGATCATAAGCCATTACCATAAACCTGCACCTTGATCGTTTCTATGTCGGTAAATGTGCAGGTTCACATACATTAACGGAACAGTTTTCTATGACTTCATATTTGACGTTTCTTAAGACGGGCATCTTAATCAAAATCAGTTGGTTAATTCGGCCCTTAGTGCACGATACCTACGTCTAGGCTTGTTTTCCACACTAGCGGTGTAAAGCCGATAATTACAACTAAGCAGGCCAGATTGGAATTAATACGCAATTAACTCGCCACGCGATGCGATAGATATGTTACCCCAACGTGTTATTATTGCAACCTGTAAGTGGGTTACGCGAAAGGTAGGGTCTTGTTATACTCTAACGCAACAATATCTTTACTGCTTCTTTTTTTATAAAAATAATAAGTAAAACCTTTTTTTTTATTATTTAAGTTGGGTGCGACTCATTGGGTTATTGGGTCACATGATGTTAAGCGATAACCGCTCCCAATGAACACCCACTATAGCTAATTGTCGCTATACAGTATGTCCCAAAACTTGTCGTAAATAAAAAGTGATAAAAACACCGTTTCTACGAGTACACCTGTCCAGAATGAAGGTTTTAAAATTAAAGTTACATCTGCTCCAATCCCAAAATACTCAGGTTTCAAATTTTGAAAATAGTTCTAATTGTTGTTAATAGATGTCATTTGATGTTATTTGACCAATACGGGTGAAACATTGCAATAGCTTTTTTTATCCGTGAGAGTCAAACGTACACTATGCCGCATGGTAGCGTTCTTTACCAGTATCATAAAAAAAACTCCTTTACTAATCAATACATCGGAACGTTAAAACTACATTCCGGAGCGGTAAACAAGGGCTTTTCTTATTCGTTAATCTTTGCAAGTTCTGGGACATCCAGTAGAGTAAAAACCTCAGGGGGGTTATTATGAGGTAGCTATGCAGTTCATTTTACGTTGAGCGTAAAGGACAGAGCTATAGCAGTTATATAGCTCTGTCCTTTTCTCTCAGCGTAAACAGAACTGCATTGCTATGTCATAATAGCCCCCCAGAAGTGTTAAAGGGGTAATTTTCCAGGAGGTACCCTGTGTAAATCGCGGAGTGGTACATAAATATTGAATTAAGATTCGATTTTACGATGCGACGCGGACTATTCTTCTGAAAAATTACATATTTTGGGCTTATCAATTACGGCAACGAAATGTAATTGGCAAGACAAAAACAAACATCAAGTAATGCTAATAAAATATCACTTGACTAGGTACAATAACATTATTGAATAAGTAACTTATAGATACTTGCTCTTTCAAATTATAAACAACTGTCACTTTTACCTAACTTGTAAAATACCTTACAACAACCAAGGCAGGAATAAAGTTGCGCTTTGCATATTACAATATTGTTATCTATTTATGATAAATATTTATACAGCCCGGTTGATGGAGAGCAGTCCCGGCTCGGAAGCGGCAGGTATTTTAATAGAAACTGTGGCCAGTCACGTTGTTGCCCGCCATACTGCGCGCGCGCACCCAAACTGTGCCACACTACACTGTAATGAGAACAATATCATTACGGTGTTTCTATAGGCGGTTTTGAGGAATGCATCGACAACATTAAATCAACCCGTAAACGCGTGAAGGCACTAGCTTATTTTTTCCTCACCACAAAAGTATAATCGACAGACCTGTTAGTTCCTGTATAATTATCCGACAGGCGGGTTATTATGACGTAGATAGGCAGTTCAGTTTACGCTGACAGAAAAGGACAGAGCTATATAACAGCTATAGCTCTGTCCTCTACGCTCGCCGTAAAATGCACTGCAAAGGTCACCAAATACACAGCTCAATATGTACAATAACAAAATATTAGTGGTAGATGAAGTGGTAGGCATTGACAGTCGTCTCCGAGTTAATAACGGTTTCTATTTCCTACTGTTCTCAAACTGTGGAGTACAACTATACCGGACTGGTTATTGAACCCACTACCATACGCTACGTTCCCCGCAGGTTGTTATATTAATTGCAGACGGTTCGGAGGCTGTTTGTTATGGCTCGCGGCCATGATGAATATTACTAAACTGGCCATTTTAGTAGCGTGTGAAGAAGATCAGGCATAAATCACCAGAGTCTAGATTAATCCAATTTGAGCCACTCAAATGATCAATATACAATCTGCGGAGGACGTTTATCATATAATGATATGATATATGTTGTTTGTTATATGACTTTAAGAGTATAGCGTGGTATATATTTTTAATTTCAAATTGCATGATATCTCTTAATTAACAGAAGCTTAGGTAACAAAAAATGGTTTTGTATTACGATGTAACATTGTTTTTTTTACCTTTTAATAATCCTAACACTCGCGTTTTTTTTCACTTTTTGATCAGTATAGACGAATTTATATCCAATCCTTTAAAATGTGGTAATGCAATAGTGTCTATGAGTATATTTCCCATTCGTATAAAAATAACTGAAAAATACCTGCAAAATAACCTGTAATGTTCTATTTTATTATTTATCAATGTAAAACTACACGTAATGCGTCAATTTAAAGATTTTACATAAATAACACGTTTTAAAACTAATTTTGCTCCCTTTTATTGAAATCGAGTTACTGGAACTATTTTATAAAACGGGCGCAAAAATAGTTTTAAGACATTTTAATTTCCTTGGAAAAAACCGCATTTACCCCTCTGTCGGAATAGCCGCCTGACCTTACATATTTTATAAATAAATTAGATATCTATTCACAAGTTAGATATCTTTTTCTAATTAGATATCTTATCTTATCATACAGACGGGCCCATTTCGTGTACACTTCGACCCCTTTAAAATCTTTTGTGCAATAACCTTTTACATATTCTCAGCGGTTTGTACGTACAGGTTTCCTCAGTATATTTTCCTTCACCGTAAGAGAATCGAGTAATGTGCTTCCATTAAAAAATATTGTGACCCCCTCGGCCAAACCGAGTAACCGACCTGACGATCACCAGCCGAGTTAATTTTTTTAAAGTTATTATTAGTTAGCAAACTTAAACATCGTATTGTATAAAAATCTCCCAATTATTTACTAGTAAGTATGGTAAGTTGCAAGATATCATTAGTAGTTAAAATACGCTAGTGCTCACAATGTAAACGTCGTTAAAGTTATTTCAGAAGACAAAGATAGTACTTCCTGAGATGTGCATTTTACGGCTGCGTTAGGACAATGTTCTGAGATACGTGCTTTTATTAGCTTTTATGCTTATCAGTTTTATCGCCGTTTGATTTAATCGTGTCAGCTTTTAATGTGTTAGACTATTTTAATGTACATTATTAATATTATTAATATTTAACAAGCAAAAAAGGTTCAATCTAAAAATGAGTAGACAAAGTTGACGGAACCATTAGGTTTAGGTATTAGTTCACAGTGATGTTAAAGATGAAGGTATATAAAAGTTTGAACATCAGGACCACACCATGTCCATCATCATCGTCATTTCAACCCGTAGTCGTCCATGTCATCTGTCCATCGTGCAGGCGTACCATGTCCATAAAAAACTAAAACTTTGAGGTGCTTTGAGTTTTTATTAAATATATCTTAGATTTTCGCATTAGCAGCATTGTGTTCGTTTTTGAATCATTCTTATAGTATAGGTACTTATTAGTTACTGAGATACAACACTACACAAGGATTTTTAACAAAGGCCTCTACATGTATAACACATCCAAAACTAGGCAACAACTGATCTATTGCTAAGTAATGTGTATTATTTACTGTACAATTACGCATTCTGTCTTTCACGAAAGTGTCAAGAACTTACTGTATATGAGGTAAATCCAGCGGGAATCCCCGCCGCAATCAAAGCTGCGGCGGAAATTCTCTCCATGGCGAGTTCGTCAGTAGGTAGCAGGAAGGTACTTATTCCTTTCGGTTGAAAAAGGAAGAAGGTTTCTAATTTATCTAAATTTTAATTAAGAGACTCTCGCTAGATGGCTGGATCAGGGGCCAGATACAGAAGGCAGTACTCCTCGACACGCATTGTGAGGAGGTTCCACTCTCCTCTGCAGCCCTAACCACCGGTAGCTTGAGCCCTGTCTCGCTTCCGGCGGCACCCGTAGGTTAGGTTTTTATAATGTTATTTTTTTGTATTAGTATTGTTATTTAATTTTTATAGTAGGTGATGACCGAGGTTTGCTCAGCTTTTTTTTGGCAAGTTTTCTAATTTATGGTTCGAGAAATACATACATAGAAAACATCAAAGACTTATATCTGCCTTTACCGGTATTTGAACCCAGGACCGCTAGCTCCGTAGGTTACTACCGACTAAGCTAACATGTCATCGTATAGAAGCCATACCCAGCAAAAATTGCTTTAAGATACAAATAGACATGTCCAGGCGAAATACACCCCGACATTGTCCGCGATCGGTTCCCATTAATATTAAATACGTTCTATAGGCCTCGAATATCGGAATGTGTACCTTATAGCTACAATTTAGCCACGGGAGTTGTTTCTCGTATACTCATAATGTTGCGAATTTATCTTTGGGACGTGTGTGCGGAGCCCGGCCATGAATTACGCTAGAGCGGGAGGTTAGTTCGGGAGAAAACAAGAGGCAGAGAACTTTCGCTAATAAATAAATAACATTATTTTAAGCTTCATATTTCAATAAAGTGCAATAAAGAAATGCTCGGCAAATCTCATGCGGCATAAGATTCTGTTGTGTACAAATGCCTGCCCAGTTTAGTGCTCTGTCACTTTAACGTCATGTTTGAACTGCTGCACTAATCTGTTAAGGGCGTTAAAGCTACAAGGTACAGAAGTATACAGCTACTTATAAGGTCAACTGAATATACTCGTATACATGTCACTTTTAGACGCACGACTTGTAGCGTGAGCATAGTTGGTTGGTTAGTGACCCTGCCTACAAAGCTAGCGGTCCTGGGTCCAATTCTCGGTATGGGGAAATATTTGTGTGTGAGTAGTTGTACCTCTGTGGTTTGGATGGATGATTATCATTATCTAGTACTCATAGTACAAGCCTAGAACTTTTGGGACTAGGGCATTTTGTATGAGATTGTCCTCTATTATATTTTAAATATGCGTTATCACTTGCTCGCTCGTAATACAGACGGCCGATGTGGTCGAAGAGTTTTCGACTGGCGTCTACATACCGGAAAACCAACCGTGGGTAGACCTCCAACAAGGTGGACCGATGACGTGGCTAAGGTTGCAGGAAACTGATGGATGCAAGTGGCGCAGGATCGGGCCTTGTGTTGTGGCAAACCTTGGGAGACGCCTCTGTCCAGCAGTGAACGTTTTTTGAGTGATTAGATGATGATAATAATGGATGGTGATACAGCCGTTTCAAACTTTAAGTTACAACTGCAGAGATTTTTTGTTATAAAAAGGAATACAACTTATGATGCCTTGGACCAGCTGGCTTATTCCTAACGCACTCGCAATCGCAATCGACTTCAAAGCGGAACAATTGTTTTCATTTTGTATGCAGACAAGTCTTCGATTTTCAAAATGAAAACGATTGCGATTGCGAGTGCGTTACGCAATAGCCCCTTAGGCTTGGTCGAAATGGTTTAAATGTTAAACCAAATCTTACCACAGTCAACATAAGCGTCATAGTCAGTCATATTAATATATTGCGTTATCTTGTAATGAGATTGTATCAATTGGCGCAACATAATTATGATAGTACATTTGAAAGAAACAGAGAAGATAAAAATTTAAACCTAGGTAATACAAGTACAATGGGACAATTCGAATCAGTATTCTCTAAATTTATAAACGTCCAACTCGATTCTGATCTAACAAGAATAGAGTTTGACGTATATAAGTTTAAGTCATAGATGCCTTTTTAAAATAAGTCTGATTCAAATCGGCCCAATATGTCTATTGAAGTGATATTGTAAACGGAACTATAGTGACCAATATTCGCTGCTTACTGTTGTTTTTCGTCCTTATGACGTTTTATAACGCAACATATCTGTTAGAATGACTTCACACAAAAGTTGCAGGATCATGAACCGAAACGAAATACAATCATCCACGCAAAAGTGTAATCGTTCGGAAATCAACAAGGACAGGTACAAATTACAGCCACCTCTGGTCTCGTTAAAAGAGCTCTAAACGCCTATAGCTCATCGGGTGACCACACAATCAGCCTGTAAGCGGCGCCCGCGCACGATCTCAGATATATCGCGGACGGACTGTATAAATCACTTCCTTGAAGTTTCGACCAGCTAAGCTTCCTGGGTTTTTAAGATCATAATTTTATTAGACTTGTAACCATTTTTAAAATGGTGAAAGATAGTTGACGGGATGGAAACTGGTCATGATAATATATCAAAACAATATGTACAGAATAGGAATGCACAAAAGCGAACTTATCCCTTTAAGAGATCTCTTCTAGCTAACCTTTAGTTGATAGTTTAAAGGGGGTTGATTATATTTTACAGATTTTATTGTTGGTTTCCTCTGTATGACTACCCAGTACTGTTTTTTTTTACTAAAATTGTATTTGAATTTTTTTTACTCCCTGGATTTTGTTTAATTTTCCACGCGTGGGAATAAATCACAACTCGATTAGGCGAAGTTGGATAAAATGTATCAAGTTAATTTTTAGCAGCGTTTTTTTTAACGCTGGCTATCTGGCCTGTATGCACCGGCTACTTAAGAAGGGCTTTCAGTCCGTTGCCAGCCATATAGAGGTATAAAAAAGCTGACCTTAACATAACCAACAAAGAAGAATCGGCAAAAAAAAATGAGACGCTTCCCCACCACCAATAATGATCACACAGAAATCAATGGATAAATCTCTTTTCATGGTTGTTATTTGTTACTTTGGTAGTCTGATCTAAATGCTAGTGAAAAGACTCAAAACAACCTCAGAAAGTTTCACTCTACGAATTACATTTTCTGTAATTAGAACTACTTAGGCACAAATATTAGAGTCAGATTGCCGTAGTAAGAGGCAGTAATAGTCATAAAAGACATTTCCAACGACTTTATGCCTACTGGTTTTTGGTCGTTAGGATATCTTGGATTGTAGTAATCTGTAAATACATATATATCGATTAACCGGTATCAGTGCAGAACTGCAGCAAGCGCATCCTTTCTTCAAACACGACCCTATATATCTACGTCAAGTAACTTACAAGACAGCGAAAACCAAACTCCCGCCAAGCCAAGCCCAGCTCCTGCCTATCCAGAGCAAATCTCGCTTCCTGTTCATTGTCCGATCAGCTGCGAGGCCATAATGGCGCTTATGGCGACGACGCCGTATGAGCGTGATATATCGCCCCTGTAGCGTTAATAAGCGAACACGGGGCTCGTGATCGCCAACAGCTAGAGGTCTGGCTTATAGAGACGAATTCGGCGAGATAGATCATGATTTTTATCTCTGAACTATAGTGTATACTTTTAGGCATTTAAAAAAATGTAAACAAAACGACCACGTGATATAGTTCGTCAGCCAATAGAAGTAGACAGTGTTCTGCTTCTATTGGCTGCCGTCAAAGTCGTCGTACGTCAAAGCTCGATAAAACAGTTTTGATTGGTTGTTTAACAAAGTCACGTGATTTGGAATGTTTACATTTTTTTAAATACCTAAAAGTATAGACTATAGTAGCCCTTGACTAGGTACAGTCACCTAATAAAAATATTGAGCATACTTAGAACCTTGTCATTGTGACTGCCATTGTTATTGTCAAACTTGTCATTTGATGTTTAGTTAGAAGTTTATTATGACAGTGCACTAAAGTGCTTAACATTTTCCTTGGGGTACTGTATATGCTGATTTCGATTTCTGCTATTGTCTTCGTGTCTCCCGTTTAAATCTATACTTTACGATTCTGTTTACACACAGTACTTCTACATTATAAGTATGTCTCTAGGTATACATATGTTTAGGAGTTACGATGTTGCCCGTGAAGTGATTGCCAACCAACTCTCCGGTCTTCAATTGATTCGCTTACTTTAACATTACTTGAAGATGTAAAATAACCAATTTATAAACAATAAATAAATCATCCTTGTAGGTAGTTCGTTGTCTTTCAGTAACAAAAAATGCCTGGCACTTTATATTACGACCACAGGGGTAATTTTTCCTTTTTTTTGAGACACCATTTCTCTTTTATTTTTATTTAATATATTTGTCATTTCTTTAAATTGATGTTTATACCTACTACTAAGCACCATATTACCTGTAGACACCTTAAAAAATTTAAATACTCTATAATTTGTCGTTTTCATTCATTTGACGTTTTCTATAACTTAACGTTACTTTATCGTATCATGAGGCAATGGTTTACTAATGTGGTCACCAAAACTGTAGCAGTTCGTCCCTTACAGCCCGCACGTCCTACATCTAGGTCATATTCGCGCGAAGTGGCCGTGTTCGGACGCGCTGCGCCGGCGCTGTAAATATACACGTCACAGGAACGTGTACCTTACCGACATCCCCACCTCTGCCGCTGCCAAAACTAAACACACGGCAAAATCACCCAAGCAGTGATATAAACACGGCTCTCTAAATTAACTCTGATGTATAATTTAAATTTGCAAAAATTGTTACCATGAAAAAGTAAATGTCGTTTCAATCTGGTACCTATTTTAAGCCTTGAAAGGAGCGGTTTTGGTTTATGATAGCACTAGTTAAGTTTGCGAGGCTATTAATAGTGATATGCGCACGAGTGTCGCGTGATCCCCGCTTTCGATCCGCCGTCCGATCGGATCTCACGTTTAATGATGTTAGTGTGTAATGCGGTGGAAAGAGCCTGTTCGACACGGAGCACGAAGCATTTAAGTTTTACTAGAATTTTAAGTCCGAATTGGATCAAAAATGAATTCAACTGGAACTATGACATAAAAATTGAATCATGGAAAAGAGTGTCTGCATAATGGCAATTATTAATAGATCATTCTATTGTTTAGCCGGATCTAGTAAAATATTAGTTGCAGTACGTGGCTAACGTTTTGGAAATCTTTTCAAGAAAGTACTTTAAACATTCTACGAAATAATTTTATTTAGACCATACTCGTAAAACATTATTGATATGATATTGTCCTTTTTTCATCATCAGCAAGGGAGCTAGAGCTCATGCTACAAGACCTAAGCAGGACAAGCCTTGAGGTTGGATTGGTGATGAATATGTCAAAGACTAAGCTCATGACAAACAGCACTGTAAGTAGGATTGAAGTGGATGGAGGAAGAATGGAATATGTCCATGAGTACATTTACCTCGGTCAAATAGTCTCCTTTCAGGCTCGACAGGACAAGGAGGTCGCAAGACGTACCGAAAATGCCTGGAGGAGCTATTGGGCTATGAAAGAATATATGAAGGGGAACCTTCCTATATCGCTTAAAAGAAAACTCATGGACATGTGCATTCTTCCAATCCTCACCTATGGAGCACAGACTTGGTCTTTGACTAATGTTCAAAAATCTGCCCTCAAGGTTTGCCAAAGAGCTATGGAGCGTAGTATTTTAGGTGTCAAATTGACTGATCGTATCAGAAATACTGTGATACGCTCCAAAACCCAAATAGCTGACGTAGCCTTAACAGCTGCCACCCTCAAGTGGAACTGGGCCGGACATATCTGCCGTATGCCTGATTATCTTTGGGCAAACATAGTAACAAATTGGGTACCGCAAGATCGGACACGACGACGTGGCAGACCCCGGCGCAGATGGCGAGATGAGCTTGAAGCCTTTCAGCACGATTGGCGGGAGACTGCCCAAAACCGAATTACGTGGAAGGATGGGAAGGAGGCCTTTGCCCAGCAGTGGGACATTCCGGGCTAATAATAATAATAATAAAAAATAAAAACATTATTCTTGACAATTGGGTGAGTATAGTTTTTTGAAGTGGTGTATTTTATATTTTATTTCGATAGGAATTATTATATAGATCTGAGAATAAAAATCCTTTAATTCTTATGTTTTATAGTTTTTCCGAAATCATTTTTTAAAATACTGAGGTGACAGTTCATAACTTTCTATGCCTGTTTCCCTCTTACGCCTTGGTCTACAATGAAAAAAAAAGGAATCGTTGACAGTAATACGAAATAAACTTGCAAACGAAATCAAAATAATCAATACAGGTGAAATTGTAACGGATTGTTTGACAAATGAGAACTGTCAACGATTACTTTTTCTCATTTCTTTTTTTTTTTCATTGGAGACCAAGGCGTAAGAGGGAACAGGCATAGTAAGTTATGAACTGTCACATCATTGTTTTAAAAAAATATTTCGGAAAAACTATAAAAGATAAAAATAATAGGATTTTTATTCTCAGATCTATATAATAATTCCTATCGAAATAAAATATAAAATACACCACTTCAAAAAACTATACTCACCCAATTACTTGCAAAATTTTACAATTTGAGAAGTTTTTTGTTAGTAAAGTAGATAAGGTACCTACAATAAGATACGATGCTAGCTGGTTCCCGCATCGACTTGAATCTCCTCCTTTTTTTGTTAAAAGTTTGTTTAAAAATAGATCTTATATGCTAGGTATTTTTGACTATATATATACATAAATACTAACACACCCTCCTGCTTTGCTTTGAAGAAACTGGCACACGAAATTATTAAAAAACACAAAACGACCAAAACATATTGAAAACCTACTAAATGTGATGTTTCTCGTCGCTGGTTACCAGCCATAGTAAATGGAACTATCAATACGAATCGCCACGAAACTAATACAATTCCGATCGGGCGGAATAACTGGAAAGCAAGTGAAATTCATAAAACAATCACGCCTACGCCCCGATTACAGCTTTATCATTAACAGCGAGCATTGGGCATCGAAGGAATAAGTTCAGGGTTGCTTGGTTGCATTTTATAAAATTATAATGTTGCAGCTGGGAACTTTTTTCGCATATTCATCTGTCCACATTTTCATTTTTCCGAAAGCTGTGTTAAGCTGGAGCTATATCAGTTTCAACGCATAATTTAATTGCCATACGTAGGTTAGGTTAGGCTTGATTTATAATAAGGCTACCCTAGCCAGCGGGGGGGACGCTTAATGACATTGCCTCTCCGTCAAAAAAAAAGGTTGATTTATAAGCGATATCGAAAAATAAAGTCTTCTATCAATAGTACAAATTGGACTACATCCCAGAATGGTACCAAATAAAGATCGAATCCGTACTATACACCTGCAGTTATTTTATTTATGAGCATAGCTTTAAAAATGACACGCTGGTTCGTTTGTGTTCTCCAGCACAAAAAAAGATTTCACATGAAATTTTAGTTCGAGATATGGATAGAAGGAAGACAACGTGGATTACCTATTAGGCTATACGTCATAGGGTCCTGATGGGGCAAATAGGGATCAATGCGCCTATAGAAGTTTAGAAACTCGTCAATGACTAATTTTGCACTAATTTCGTTCCTGTAAGTTCATGACGTCATAATGGGAGAACTTACCTATAACCTATAGTTCGTAAAATTCTAGTACCTACTTAACAGATATAAGGCAGCCAGGGTCTATTCTACCTTTTCGGTAAAACCTTGTATATTGACGTACTGTTTTTAACTCAGCTGCCAGAACTAAAATAAATCATTACTATCGTAACGTAATACGATCGTCTATATAGGGGAAAAACTGACAAAGTACATAAATTATTCACTAATGTATGTAGATAGATAAATGAAGAGAAGAAGAGACAAAGCTATAATCTCAATGTTAAGGGCGTGTTGTCAAGATGTTTAGAATCTAGTGAAGAACAGAGAAGAATGACGGTCATTAGGTACATGTTTGGGTAACCAGCATCGCTATTGTCTAACGCACACTTATAAAAAAAAACATCAGTGGACAATCGTACACAAATTGACCCAGTTCCGAACTAAGCTTTAGGCCATGTACTATGGGTTCGAAACCACGATAAACATACTTACTATATAGAGAAATAAATACTTATATACAATTAAAACAACCAATACTCACAAATAAATAAATACTTGTGTTTGTTGCATAAATATTTACCCTGACCAGCGTCGCTATTGCCTAACGCACTCGTAATCTCAATTGGCTTCAAAGCGGACCAATTGTTTTCATTTTGTATACAGACAATTCTTCGATTTTCAAAATGAAAACGATTGCGATTGCGAGAGCGTTAGGCAATAGCCCCCCAGGTCAGGAATTAGTTAGACATACGGTAGGACTTAAGTTTAAGCTAAAATAGGCTTACTTAGGTACTTCAATTATTTGACGCAATACAGAAAGTCTACATATTACCACACAAGGATGGCCTATTTTCCATCTGGTAAGGATATTTAAATGGCTAGCCGAATACAGCCATGTGTAGGGTATTCGTATTGTTTCGAAATGGCAGCCCTAAATAAGTAGAACATGGCATTATCTAGCAATATCCGCGTTAGAGCAATATTATATCATCCATGGACCATTGGAGGTGCAACCTGATTTAAAGCTGGAGGTGTAGTAAGCCCGCTGTAAATATGAGAGTACATTTTCCTGATAGCCTTAAGTCAATAAAATAACGAGAAAATTGATTTACTCTGAACTTTGACGACATGTGTAGGCTCTGGCTTGGAGCGGGTAGTGACCTAGTGACTCTGTCTACGAAATCAGAGGTCTCGGGTTGAAACCCGGTCAGGGTAAATATTTATATAACAAACACAAGTATTTATTAATTTGTGAGTGTTGGTTGTTTTAATTGTATATAAGTATTTATTTATCTACGAGTATACCTATAGTAAATATGTTTATCGTTGTTTCGAACCCATAGTACATAGCCTAAAGCTTAGTTTGGAACTAGGTCAATTTGTGTACGATTGTCCCCTGATGTTTTATTTTTATAAATCGTAATCGTAATCGTGTGTTGTTTTTAATAATGCTGTATCTCTGTAATGTTATTGTTTGGTGTACAATAAAGTGTTTTGTATTGTATTGTATTGTGTCGTATATATACAATAAATCGACGTCATTAAGAACTTGTCAACAAGGCTGCTTATTACGTTAAAAAACTACTGCTGTATGACAGCTTTCGAACAGTGACGATCCAGTATATACTCTAGATATGAGACCCGAAAAACTATCCAGTTCTACATAATTATGTCTATTCCGCTTAATTTTACAGCTTGCACTTTTTGATTTGATTTGCAATTACCAAATGTTAAACAGCACCATTCTATATTCAGATTAAAATATGAAACTATTAGTTATTTGCGGCTGACTATGCCCCTCGCCTACTGCACGTTGGTAAGCGTAGATAACATAATGCAGTAATGGTATAATATAATAGTAATACGTGGATAACAATGCACACCTTCTGGGCAAGAGAGATCGGCTCGAAAGTGGTTTCATTACAATATACGGCTTGTATGAATCATCTTAAGTGGGTCATGCTGGTAGTGTTCCATATGTAATGGCTAGAGGATATATGTAAGAAACGAAGGACATTATTTTCGCCTTTTGTTCTTTGGATATCTAAATATTTATTATTTAAACTTTGTTGCACAGTACAAAAAGTAAGTACAAATGGCGGACTTAATGCCTCAAGGCATTCTCCACCGGCCAACCACTAGGTCAAGCAGAGAATAGTTGAGGTGGTTGCGGGCTTTTGAGCAAGAGCCTTCATTGTCTTTACTTTATTTCGGTAGATGCTGCTGATTGTCAAGAAGAAGATGTAATACATTTACAAACCCTGAGCCATATATACAAATATTAAAGAAAAACTGCTGTGTCATATAAGTATTCCTTTTTTACCATTTTGGTATGGCCCCCTAAAAATTAAGTCAATAGGAATAGCACAGAAAGTGTGTCCTCGCAGCAGGCCCAGCAAAATGCTGTCAGACACCTACAATGCAGTTTGGTTACATATTAGCGTTTCGTTTATTCTACTTTATTTAGATCTATCATGACCATGCTAAAGATGGCGGGATAAACTTGACTGCTCTAGATCGGTCAGGTGGTGCTATGGTCTCAAAGTCAAAGTGATTAATTCGACGAAAAAACGATTTTCCCTACCACTTCGTCGAAGGTTAGCCTTTTTCCAGCAGTCGGATAATAATGGTATTTAGAAAAAAAACTAAAACAAAAGCAAGCATTAATTAAATGTTGGTTGCATGTAACAACTTTAAATTACACACAACATACCACTTTAGGTTTTTTTATAGCAACCACCACTCTATATTTTGTCGATGTTTTTTTTCGATATATTGCAATAAGCCGATGGCCACCAGACCACCTAGCCGTTACATCTGCCCCCCCACATATATCACGGTGATACCATCTCCAAGCGAACAATGCCTGCCCTTCAAAAACACTTTATTTACTACCTAGTCCTTAGTTTTAGTTTACAACAGTTTTTCGGTTAGAACTCCTAGGAGAGGAAAAGACATGAGTTTTATCGGCATTATGTTAGTAATTCCAGCATAGTCAGGCTAAAATTGTAACAAAGAAATAAAGTTTAGCATTCTTGAAAACGAAAGATTACTATCGTAATTTAGTTTTTTGGGTATCGTGCCAAATTCTAAAAAGACAACCCAAACATGATCACTTTATTTTATCACCTCTGTGTCCTACGTAACGTTCAGTTGTAGTTGCAACAGCATAATTTTAATGAAGTCTAACACGGGTCGTCACGAGGATTAAGCTAAAATTTAAAATATTTATGCCCTAAGTGCAAAACCTTTGATAGAAAAAACATCACAAGTCTACGTAATTTAATTTTATTGCATTGCGTAATGCGTTGTTTTATCTTTAAGCAGCAGTCTATTAGCCCCGTATTTCTATGTATGATTGATTACCCATTTATATTGACGATGTACGCTTATTTTCGTGACTGCAGTCTTCTTGTGCGTACTCTGTTCTTTGCTGTGGTTTGTCATGAATAAATAATTTTCTTTCATTCTTTTCTTTCATAAATACTAATTAATTAATAAGACAAGAGTGTTACCCTGTGTTTATATCATCTTACTTATCCGAACCCCTGGGTGTGAGTCTGTCTCGCTCATGTCCATTAATCTAGCATATTCATGTTTTTGTTAATAGAATCTTCAGGCAAGCAACAGCAACAACCTTAACCCGCGACCCCCGGGCCCCCGTGGCCCCGGCCACCAGGAAGCAGCCTGCATTACGCAACCGTATCAAGTACACCGGCACAAGTGCGAATGTCTCCTATTCTGCGCTGTCGCATAATTGTGATTAATGCCGAGCGTGTGCCTGCGGTCAGCCAGGAATGCCGCTCCTGCCGGCTGCTGGGTGACAGGAGGCGCGGGCAGCGGAACACCACTAAAAATCTTCATTGACGACGCGGATAGCCTAATTGGTTTACGAATCGCAGGCTCGATTTCATAATATTTATGTGATGCATATTTGTTTTTCTTTTATCAAGTAACAACGAGGTCGAAGGTGGTTCACGCCTACACAGAAATGCCTATTCACGTGACTCCGGGAATTCGACACTGGGAGCGTGTTCTACTCCTTGGCAGTGCTGATATGAAACGACGCTGCATACCGCTGCTACATGTGTTTGGAAGCCCTCCCGGCGTCTAAAAGACCGATGTGAGAAAGTGGGATGAGGGTGGGATGAGGTCATGTAGTTTCCTAGGCACAGTCTCCGTAATGCACCTTGTAAAATACCGAGAGACAAGTAACTTTACGCTGATGCTCCAAACTCTGAAGCCTGGCATCGGCTAGTCGTCGCTCCTAGCTAAGTCTTAGGAGTTTTTTTAAGTATGTTTGGTATTTATTTTTCTATGTATGTATATTTGTAGTTTATTTTATGTGCATTGAACAAGTCTTAGAGATATGCTTGGTACTAGATCAATTTGTGTGATTGTATTGTCCCATGACATTGATTAATTTAATTATTTTACTGCTGTACCTACGTAGGCTTCCCTAAGTAAGCACCAACCATCTTACTTGAACAGTTGGCGGTCATCTACCGCTGGCCTTCTCTCACAAGTCGTCTTTTAACCAAGCAGGTGAGCAAACTGAACATCCTACACTACGATTGCCTGAACGCTGCCCTGTTCAACACGTTTCGGCTCCTACCTCTTTTATTTTCAAGAAAATGTGTCCAGTAGATACGATTTCTTACCTATTTATTATGTTGTACCAACTCTGTCACAATGAGTTTCACAGAAATCTTCGATGTGCAGCAAATTGCCATTTTAACCTTTTGATAATAATTAATTTTGAGGACGTGTTTTGTTTACAACATAACATGACCCTTAAACCGCATTTGTTAATAGAAAACTCCTGCGCCGTATTCTTACGAATTAGGCACATTTCAGTTCTCTATAATTTGGCAGTTCACAACATCACGACTGGAGTTGACATTAAGTTTGTGATGCAACTGTGGCACTCTTCTACAACGCGAGGTCATGACATTAAATGTTACACAATCATTTACTTGGTATATTTTTTCTAGCCACAAAGTAATAATTTATTACAATTTAAGTTTTGCCGAGAACTTTATACGGAGTGAATTAAAAAAGCAAGAGGCCTTTTTTTAAATGTCTAACGACTGTTTTAGTAGGAGTAACAAGAAGGTAAGTTCTTAATGCTTATGTTAGAGCAGTTCATTGGAATAATATTATTATTATCTAGACAAGACGTCTACCGCTAAACTTCTACCTAAGTAGTATATAGTTCTGTCTGATTTAAATTATCATCAAGATGCCCTTATACACATGACGACTTACGGTTCACCACACCCAATGAGGAACCGGAATTGAATCTCTCAATTAGACATTATTCTCAGTTCCAATTTGCAGGGCAAAGATACAGGCTGCTCTGAAATAATGAAACAATACAATTACTGCGTATATGGCTGATTCTGATTGGTGTGGAGAAATGCCATGAGTCGTGGGCGACGACCACTGGGCCTTGGGCTACATTCGCCAATTACACAATTACTCGGCCGTTTCCTTTACAATAAAATAAAACGCCAGCAGGACTATGAGAAGTCGAGATACGGCTTTGAAATAATTTGTTACTTGTTAGACTTAGACTAGACGGTTCTAGGTATGTCAGGGAATATTGAAATCTTTGTAATAATAATGAGTGTTTTTATTATAAACTAAGGCTTTCAGCTGTTTTTTCAAGCAGTAAAAATATTTTACAGCAGAGGAATGGTCTTGGAGGTTCTGAGAATTACTCTTATGTCCAGCTGTATACATCTTCCGGCTGACGCAATGGCTATGATGAATTTCGAGCTCAGCGCACGTATCATCATCTTCATCATATTATCAGAAAGACGGCCATTGCTCTAGCCCCGAACCGAGAATTCCTGCGATCTTCACATCAAGGATGTTACTTTTCAACTCATGAACGAACTAATAACTGCCCAACTCTAGTTACCCTGCGCAATCGTAGGCGCGTAAGACAGAGTTAGGCATAGGTATACTAACCACTTTGGTCTAACTGCTTCATCAGCAAATACTCCGACTAAATTAAAAAGACGCGCTCCCAAATGTTATTAATGCTCTAACGGGGCAACTGGGAACGATTTTAGAAGTGAATTGTTTACGAAAATCGTCTAATATAGGTAGCCGGTCCTCCTTCACAATACTATCTTTATGATAATATATTTTACCATAGCATCTGCAAAAACAATGGTTTACATTATTGAAAAACAAACATCCTTTAGGTGCGCTGCCAAATACGCTTTTTTAAAGTACTCAACCTATTTAAATTGTGCAATTCTAGATCATTCCTAAATTGTCTAGATCATTCCCTGTTCTATGGCAGGCTACACACGTCTCGGCTGGATTAATCATGATATTAGGGCCATAAATAGCCGGCTCGCACTTGCTTGCGACATCTGACAATAAAACGGCGCTCTAGATGCAGTTTTACGGCCCGAGCCGAGATTATGCTCCTGTTATTTAAATTCAAGCAGTAAGTGTGTTATAATTAGATTATTGATCTTATGAACTTGTTACCTATGCCGCAGATTTTTTCATCGTATTTAGAATGATGACCACCACTGGGTGTGTGGGATACCTGGGTTGAGATTCTAGGCTGCAAAAACCATATCGCTTTTGACCTGCTATCGTATTGTCAACGTTTTGATAGCTCTTATTTACTTGACAGTACCTAATGGCGGACGAGATAAAAACAATAACATACACATACATACATACATAAGCTCACGCCTTTATTCCCAGAGCTACAGAATTACTAACAACTCTAAAAACTTGTTAATAATTCAGTAACCACATTATGCACAATAAGGCATGTTTATTTACCAGTGTATTAGTGACAGGTTGCAAGCCCATCGCCTAACAGTACTACACAGCCTTATTCCCTTAGTCGTCTCTTACGACATCCACGGAAGGACATGGAGTGACACTATTCTAACCCGGCAACCACGCGGGTACAACAATAACATAACAGTTCAAATACGATATGGTTTTTACCGCATATAATAGTAGCCCAGACGGTAAGTGGGATCTGAGAACAATAAATAGACGTTCGCATTCTCAAGCTTGCAATCTCAAGATTGCAATCCTAAGGGCCGTATTAAGAAACTGATCTCGACTATAATGCCCGTCTCAAGATGCGTCAAAAATGACAGTGTTCCATGGTTTGACGTATACTTTAACGTACCTTGTGACGTGCATCTCGCTCAAGATGAGTTTATTAATACGGCTCTAAGACTCGAAATGCGTTGCCAACACTGAAGACTAAGACGGAATGCCTCTATGCTAACTAGTAATTTCATCGGTGGTTTTCTCCCCACACCTTTACAACAATGTTAGCACTGCTGCGTGGCAGTAGGTAAGTTAAAGGAAATGTGACGTTTTGAAAGGCTAGATCTTAGATGGATACCTTACAACCCCTGACAAAAAAGAGGGGTGTTATAACTTTAACGTGTGTACCTTTGTGCTGCCCTCCCAAATGAAAATGTTACTGTTTAAGGATTTTTACAAGATAATTAAGTACGTATATTCAAACAGAAACAACGAGCTAATAGTTGTTATTGATCAAAATCTACATACTAAGTACTTAAAGACAAATCCCTTAATATTTATTTCCTTATTTACTTGTAATATTTTAGAAACAAGCAAGAAAAAAATTAGAAGTTTTTTTTATTTTTTTTTATATTAGGCTAGTTGTTGCCCACAACTCCGTCCGCGTAGAAAAATTAAATTTAACCTATGTTACTCAGGGATAATGTAGCGTTTTAATGGTGAAAGAATTTTTGAAATCGCTCCAGTTGTTATTGAGTTTATTCTTTACAAACATACCTAAATACTACAAAACAAATCGTTCCTCTTTATAAATACATATTTATTATTAGTGTAGAATACGCATTTGTAAGCCTGGCCTCTCGTATCCATACGAGAAAGTTTAAAGTTATTTTGAGCTGTTCTTCTTTCTTTTTAACTCCCGACACACATTAGAGAAATGTTCCGCATTTAAACCCATTCTCTGCCTGTCTGTCTGTCATCGCTTAGGACTTGGTGCCTTAGACAAGATAACTACCGTAAATTATTTTTATAAGCATAAGATAAGTTGTCGTTCTACAGCTTACGTCAATCCTATACATTTTCATTAACAATATCGTTCGTCGAATTCATGTTGTCTAAGGCCATAGAGCAGATAATCGATTTTATGCACTTTTATTTAAAGGTGCTATTACGTGGATTCCTAATGCTAGAATTACATTCTTACTTAGTTTATTTACTGACATTCAATCCCTCATAAGCAATGTAACGGAAATGCGTTAAAATTGTTCTTAATTTATTTAGCTTTTTCATAACACCCTAAGTCCGCATACGCAAACGATACCTAGTGCTCTAATTCTACTCGGTAAAACAATACTGCTTTTGACATGTTATCGTATAACATGCCCGCTGTTAGTAAAAAGTAAATCAGACTTTTCATAACACTGACAATATGATAACATGTCAAAAGTTATGTTGTTTTACCGAGTGGAATAAGGCACCAGGCACCGATTATGGCTCGGATAAGCTCGCGATCTCCTCACGCCGGTCACTCGGTGGCCGCCACAAAGCTCCTCCAACCATGCCCTACACGACAGCCGACCATAATTCCCAGCCTAATGGAGTCCGCAGCACGCACCGGCCACACATCACCTCACAACAGACAGGAGCAAGCCTACTTACACCGACAGGTGAAAACTAACTCTAAACGTAAACAGGTAAAGGTTCAAGTGCAGTAAAGTGGAGTATTAGGGCTAGAGTAGACGGAGTGTGTAAATAATCGTTGAAACAATAATAAATGTAGCTGCTTGTTTGAAACATAATAATCTGATTGGAACGTTAGGCTGGTGACACAAGAGGGAAGGCCGTTTTACTAATAAACCTTGGAACTAACAGACAAATGTTTTGAGCAGTAGCGGTCGAAAAACCGTTCTCGGTGGCTGTCTGAAAGAGATAAGATCTTGAAGTTTATAATTATCAAATACATCTATAAACATGTACACCTTGCAAGTACAACGCTAGCAACGCGATAAATTAAAGTAATATTTATTTAAATTGCTCTTTGTATAATTTATGAGGTTACAAAAATGCATTTTTTACCACATATTATATTATCTCTGGCTATTTAAAAGTTTCTGTGTACTTTGTACATACAAACTATATATCTACACGCCTGTCTCCCAATGGGGTAGGCCGAGACTACGAAACGCCAGGTGCACCGGTCTAAACATACAACTTTCGCTTCCTCTACTTTCATCAACCTCTTCATGCATGTACGTTGATTTCAGGTGATTTTAATTTAGCAGTCAGTACATCGTGAATCTGATCAGATCTAGGGCGTCCCTTATCGAAATATCTACTCATTTTCGCTCGCCATACCTCTGCCGTAACCATGCTGTGAATATTAAAAAAAAAGTATATTAGCTAAGATACGGAACTGTGACTTTCCTTGTCAAGAAAAGCGGAGCCCATCTGCCCTCCCCTTTGCGGCCGCTGCGTGCGCGTACGCCGCATCTCACCGTCAGCGCGCGCAGCCGTCCCCATAACTCGGCCGGGAATGAAGCCACAAATCCGCCGATACCTCGCGCATACATCTCGGAGCCTGACAGGAACATGCTAGTAATGCGGCAAACTTGTACAACATGTCGTATGTCACGCTAGAATGTGAAACAAATGATGAGCCAGCAAAACACGTGTCTTGGTTGTCTAGTACATTATGCTACTCTGGAACAGACTCTTTCAGATTCTGATCCTGGTTATAGGGGTGACTGAACTACCACATTTGATGATTTGCAAATGAACTAGGCTAACTCATCATTTCCGCTCCTACCTATAGTTCTACACTATATGGTCATCTAAATAAATTATTACATTTTACATATTTTTATTACATTTTGTTTGACTGTAGATCTAACCACGGCTCTGTTGTTTTGGTGGTCAATGGTGAACGCAACCAATGATACTGAACCTCATAACATTAACATGGAAGTCTCCAAAATATTTAACCTAACTACGTCCGTCCTCCTTAACCCAAAGTATTCAAATTTCAAATGCAGCATTTAGTTAAACTCTGCTCTGCGTTCACTTAACCGATAAACAGTCTGTTTTTATCTTAGTGTTTCTTCCCTTCTTACTTTTTACTTGACTAAGTAATAAATTTTCCGACCTAAAATTTATCTCTTGTCTAAGAAGGATATAAGCTGTGAAAGAGAAATAGACAGACAAAAAATATTTACTATTAATTAATAGGAACAAGCAGATATTCCTCGGCTTCTGATCCCAAATGTGCCAGCTCAGCGGTAATGGCCCTACTGCCCAACCCTCTGTCACCTTCAAGCCAATAAGTTAATGATTAAGTACACATATGAATTTACCATTACAATGCTGACTAGTCTCTCGCTAAACATTTCATTTGTATGATTGCCTTAACAACTATTAAGCTACTCATGTTTCAAACAAGTTTATTTACTCTTCGGCATAAACCAAGGTGCTTAAGTTTTAGAATCCATTCTAATCTCCGGCTAATGCGAAAACCAATTATAAATACACAATTCTAACAGCTTTGTAAATTACCGGGACATGATACAAACATTTACTGCAGTTAACTTTACTAGTTGGCACGCCTCATGCGGGTTTGTTCCTTGATTACGTGGAGTTAAGGGATAGTGTAGGTTCTACAATATTCACATTTTACATTATTTTATGCTCATATATCTATAATTATCTAGTGCGTGTATAATGAAAATATTGATTTGAATTCTTTTAAATATTTAATGTGCCTACAACTTTTGTTTGTTTGAAGGACCCAAAGCAACAGCTGCCTATTTAAATAATAAAACAAACGATCGAGTAATACGACCAATCCCTAACTACGACTTTTTACGTAAATGTTTGTGGACCACTGGCTTTTGAAACAAAATCTGTTACGGACAAATTTTTTGACGAAACGTCTATTATTCCAGTGAATATACAACACTTCGAAAATATTGCATTTATTTACAGGCCGGATTTCCAATACAGCGAGTAATATGGGAGCCAAATTAAATTTAACAATAAATTATCAACTGTAATATTTCTATGGTGACATAAAAACTAATCGAGTCAAATCGATGAACTCGATATTTATAACCGGCCTCCTTAAAACGTTGCTACCGTGTTGTTATTGCGTGTTCATATCGTGCGATGGTGCGGAACCCTCGGTGCGCGAATCTGACTTGCATTTAACCGGTTTTTATATAACGACAATAAATACAGCAAATCCGTTTTAGTAATCAAACCGGCAATAACCATAAGAACGTGTCGTTTTATACTGGACGTTTATTAAAACTCCTCGTCTAGTGCAAGTGCATAGCGTTAATTGCAGCAGCCGCATATCTGTATAAATCTGCATTCCCTTGCATCTGATAAGTGACATCCTTAGCGCTGCACTCTTAATAACCTAATTATAATTGAATCTCAATATCCGCTTCCCTTACCGACTGCTATTACCGTCCTGTAGGGTTGACACGATGCTGGTTTATTTTGAGAATTATGTAGAATTTCACCAATAACTTAACAGACGATTAGAGTGTTAACTGCTGTCGAAATGTATGAACAACATTAAACCTTTTTTTTATGATTAACGTTTAACATCGTTTGATAAAATTGCTACTTACTCAGTTGTTTAGTCAGATTATTGTTGCATTGATTTTCTCAAATGTCAAATTTGGATACATGTACAAGTATCAGATTTTTTAATGCAATACGACATGATCATATTTTTTTGGAAAAAGCTATGGAATCGGACTATCTCCGCGTAAAAACAAACCTAAATCCAGTGTAGTTGGGTGTTGTGGGAGGTCAAACAAACGTGCGTTTGGAAAACAATTTTTAATTAACTACCTACTTTGGTTAGAATTAATCAGGACGTTAAGGTTTTTTTAACTGGCGGTGTTAGTGGATACATAGCTATAAATTGAAAAAAAAACAATCCGATATTAATCGAGTTTCATTTGGATGCTAACCTATTTCTTGAATCACATTTTTTTTATTAAGTGATTTTAAAGTTTAACAATGTCCTACTTTTATAATTCAATATGGACACCCTGCTCCTACTCGTATGCCGGTTTACACTTAATTAAGGAATTAGTTTGAAACACGGCGAGGTGCGAACGAGATACGAGATATAGGCATGTTCTGTCTCACCCACGTAAGAAACTAACTTTCGATTTCGTCTGAAATTTGCTTTGTGATATTTAACAATGTTAGACAGTTTATTTATTTTTATTATGTATTAAGGCAGCAATGGAAAATGGAAGTAGATACTCGAAGACACTACTTACATACTTTACTATAAGTAATGTCAACTACTTACTGAGACATCCTTATAATTGACTAGTAAAGGTACCTCTAAATAGTACAGTCAACAGCATAAATAAGTGATCTTTATGTACCTTGTCACTTTAACGTCGTGTTTGAAATGTTATACAAAACTGTGAAACGATTGAAAGCGACAAGGTACAAAAATGATCACTTATTTATGCTGTTGGCCGTACTTACTAAACGTTTGGCTATTTATTGTTTCAAACATTTCCCCACCGCTCAAAGGTTAACTATAAGAGATCTCTTAAAGGGATGAGTTCGCCTTTGTACACGCCTTTTGTGTTTCTGTTTATTTTTTTGGTTGTTATACAGTATTTACATACATAAATACTAATTACAACACTCTGTCACTTTCTAATTTGTCAAGGTTAGATAGGACTCGACCTCAAAATACGTTAAAATTAATAAACTGCTGAGTACAAATATTTAACTAGGGGTGGGTTAGTATAACCGAAAGGACTTAATTTACAATGTTGGTTTTATAATAACCTCGTATGATACAAACTAAGGCGACGCAATACGAGTACGACAATCATAAAGAAAATTTGATACCCATCGGCGGTTAGTCCCTATGGGTTCCATCATGTCCGTCTGTCTCGTTGTCTGTATGTCACACTCACTTTTAGTCAGAAACCATAAGTTACAATACAGAAATTTTAAATACTGTCATTTATACGACGCACTAAGATCAGTAATGAAATAAGTAAAAAAAGGGTTCCTCCCGTACATGTAAAGCAAGAGTTTTTACTTTACAGTAATAAATTGTCGTCTAGTGATAAATTGTTAAATAGCGTTTATAACCATAATTTTTTAAATTTGGGTGACCGTTTAGGACATATTAAACTCAAAAAGTGCCATTATCGCTCGACTTACGTGTCCCCAGCTCCTCAACCCTACCCTACAGCCATAATTATAATTAGTAAACAAATTGATACTCTTAAAAAATGTGCAAGAACTAGCGTTTGTCTAACATGGAGTGAAGATCAATTTCTTCCTACAAACTGCAAACGAATTCTGATAATACAACAGACTAGTACCGTACCTTTGTGTACCCTAGGCTTATGGACCAACATACAATTGGTATTAAAATACCAAAGAACACTTGATTAATAGAAATTTCGAAATAAGAATAGTTTTCAAAAGTCTGAATTATTCCGCTACTGGCCGCAAAGACACCCATGTTCCTGCGCGTGCGGCGCTAGATTGCGCAATGATAACCGGCCCGCCTGTCTGTCCCTTTTTAATTAACAGTCGTAATGATATGGCGTATGGGCGTGTCTCGAATTTAGCTGATTGAAATATTACTCACGTTTGTAAAGGCGTGTGTCAACTTTGAGAAGTTAATAAACCATAGTGGTCATTTGAAGTAGATACAGAAAGTTACAAATAACTGTATTGTGTTTAAACTTATTTCCTACTAAGTACATAGAATTCAAAGGACACTTTAGTAGGTAGGTGTAATCTGAGGTCTTCTGTTATAGTGCATTAAAACCAAGTACCTAATAAATTATTTGAAATATTTCCAAAAGCTTTAAAATATGTTATTTATTTTAAAAACGATAAGTGATCTTGTAGTGGTTGAAATCAAAAGTGGACCAAGCGCTGAATTAATTTAATTCACCTTAATTAAATATCTCACAACCATACACAGCCCTTTACAATCCCACTTAAAACCTAACAGTACAATATCGTAACAGTACACTAACGCAAGGAGGCGTGTGTCCAATAGAACATATCGCCGTATCGGCGCGGGCGCACGCGTGGGCGCGCGTAACGGCGGGAGCGCTAAATCACGCATTGTCTGATTGGGTGTAGCCGCCGCATTCTTCCGACGCTTGGGCATGGGGAGACCTGCACTCGACACTTTCTTGATCTGTTGAACAAAAGGACGCTGTAAATAAGGAACGGCAAAGACGTGAAAAGTTTAAAGCATTTAACACATGATCTGTCGGGATGGTGGGTCAGATACTTCCTAACGCCAAGGCTGACCAGTTTTGGCGAAAATGCTTCATTTTTTTTAGGCGTGTCATATAGTTGCGATGTATATTTATTTTTTTAATTTAAATTTATATAGTAAATAAAAAAACGTGTTTTGGACGATCAATTTACTCGCAGCAAAAATAGACAGTATGTTTGAGGCTCGTTGATATAGAAGAATGCGCCATTTTTATTGTTTATATAGAATAATGCGTCGTAAAAGAAACAGATAGCAATCTCTTTGATATTACTAAGATTTTTTTTTTCCAGAGAATGCACTCTATCCACCTCGTGTGGCTAGACAGGACGTGTGCTCCGCGTTCGCGTGTCTGTCGACCCGCTGCTGTATCTCGACTCGCTGTACGGGATCCCGTGGCGTCCATTATACGGTGTAATGGGGTTCTAACAAGACTAACGCGCAACATTTAATTTTAACACCGGTTTTATTGATCATCAAAATTATTAGCATCATCAATGTCAGGGGCTCTGGTAGTGTGTAACATCTGTGTAACCCCGCTTACAACACCTTAACGCGTTTGGAGTTACGGACGATCTTGATTAAAAGATCCAATTTATAACCCAAAATAAACCGTTTTTTTTTATAATTACACTACTATCTACTTCCTTTATTGTTATTGCTAAGATGGTCATGTACTTCTAATCAGATTGATAGCAACTGAATTTTCAACGGATTTTGCTGTAAAGTGGAATTTCTTTCAGTTTCATAACATCGTTCTGAGGGGTTACCATGATATGCTAAAGCTTTAAGTTGTGAGAAAAGGACAGAGCTATATAACCGCTATAGCTCGGTCCCTTTCTCTCAACTTGAACTGAAATAGTTTAGTATGTCATGGTAGCCCCCCTGTTCAGATTCTGCATAACAACATTAACAACCACCGAAGATAACCCGCAAATAGCTATTGACGTCCCTCAAGGTGGAAACATTTCTTCCACTTCAGTATGTGTACCCCACAGCAAGCACAAACGGTGGCATGCAATTAAGTCTCATAAAACTCATGCTACCTTTGCTGTCTTTGTCATAGTGAAATAGTGCGTAGGCGCATTATAGCCGCGTATGTTTCGAGTAGCGGGATAGCGCATAATGTAGTGTTAGATCCTCTTACATAGTAGGGCGGCCATGTTGTAAATTAAAGTGTATTAATGTGTTGCTATTCACGCAAGCGGAACGTATTTATTAGAAATTTATCGACTGCTTCTTAAAGAGGAGAAATGGCTTTTTCTATACGTTCAAGGTTGTGTTATATAATAAAAAAAAAACAGTAACATTCTGGATATATTTTACAAAAAACTATCACTACCATGTGGTTACAGAATTATCAAAAAGTTTTTATAGTTGTTGGAAATTCTGTAGCTCTGCCTACCCCACTCTGGGAATAAAGGCGTGAGTTTTGTATGTATGTATGTAAAAACTATCACTGTCAGTAAGTAAAGTGTCAGTAACCTACCTATATCTTAAAATAGAAGTTCAGAAACGTTTGTAGAAAAAATCTGTTTTAAGTCGAATTTACTTTCACCTAAAACCTGTGCCATTGTGACTAAATAATTGAATCAAAATTAAAAACCAAATTGCTTGCTTCTGTGAAGAACTGATATAGAGCAGTTAAAAGATACAAATATGAGCTTCCTGCACCGGATCGGAAAGCGCTATTTACACTTCTTGGGCGCTAATCAGTTGTTTATGGCGCTATTCATACGATTACGATTGGTATAATGCAGCGCGTGCGCACGCTAATCACCCGCCGCCGTATATCGGCGCGGGAGCCGTCGCGGAAATCACCCGTGCACTGCGAGACAATATAACAACTTACAAATATCGGTAGAATTTATTTGTTCAGTATGAAGTGTATCAGTTTGCATGGTTGTTTCCAATGACGTAATAGCCGTGTGTTTTTTGTGTTCGTAGACGCAAAATAAAATATTTGTGGTAGTTTTGCGTGTAGTTTGTTTTTAAGATAAGAAATCTATAAAACAAGGTGGTCGTGTGAAATACAAAATTATTTTACGAGCTACACTCACATAATACGATTGAATTTGTTGTATATTTTTATTTATACGTTTTTAACCTAATACAAAAAGGAGGAGGTTTTATACTCGACTATTTGTGTTTATGGGTGAATTTTCAAACAGGTATTTTTGGGTGTCACACGGCTGTAATACGGAAAATAATAAATAAAATAATATAAAAAAAAATGTTTTTCATCACATACACTGTCATATTAAGAGGCCATACATAATCATCACGCAAATGTAAGCCAAATCTCTGAAAAAAAATATCGAACTTTAAAAATAGCGCGAATATGACCACTCTGAGGCATGTCACACTTCCAGTTTTGTCCAAACAAGCTCGCGTAACTTTGTGTGTACGCAATATCTTAATTAGGTATTATACATCATTAGAAAGAATATTAGATGACGCTTCTTAATAATTATCCAATAATGCAAAAATATTAATACCTAAAAGTAGGCAGACCGCTTTGTCTTTGTCCCGCGCCGACCACTCACGAAACGACTCGCAAATACCTGCTGATAACTGGTTCGTCTAGTGACTTACCGCCATGTTTACGTTTTTATTTAAAGAGACCATTAGTTGTGCTTTCGCGACCGAATGGAGTGGACATGTATCTGTGCGCCGTTAGAGCTAGCGAGGTTAGTCTTTTTCGCGATGTATTTTGGTACCCTGTGAAGTAATTTCAGTGGCGCGTAATTTCTGTACGTTAAATAAGTATGCTTTAGTTATTTTTTTGATATTTATAATATACCTTTATTGACTAAATTAAACCCGTAATGCATCTTTTAATAAAGTATATAGTGCAACCGATATCTTTGAAAAACTGTTATGCCGTAATTTCTGTGGCGTAATTTCGGTGGCGTTTTTGTCCACCGAAATTACAAATTCCCACCGATATTACAAGTCAAGTCAATTTTGTATAGGATTTTGTTAAAAACAGTCATAGATTTAGCATAAATGCGTAGCTAAAATTACATTTTATATAACGATGCTAATATTTATTTATTAATGATATTTAAAAAATTTATGATGTCTATAATCAGAACTATTTAAATTGACTAAAATAAAAACCAAGTTAATGCGAAGACTATTACTAATGAATGAATTAAGGACAGAGAGCCTCGTTGCCAGTTGCCCTATTCTTGAGTGGACTAATCAATCATTTTGACGACGCGCTGGCCTAGTGGGTAGTGACCCTGCCTACGAAGCTAGCGGTCCTGGGTTCGAATCCCGGTAAGGGCACATATTTGTGTGATGAGCTCGACTATTTGTTTCTGAGTCATGGATGTTTTCTATCTATTTAAATATATTTCTCTATATAAGTATTTATATCGTTGTCTAGTACCCATAGTACAAGCCTAGAGCTTAGTTTGGGACTAGGTCAATTGGTGTGAGATTGTCACTTATATTTACCTTATATATTTTTTGATATTTTTTTAGGAGAAATAATGACAAAAACAAAACAGAGTAAAGAAGAGCGACTGGAAAAAAAGAAGCTAGCCGAAAGGTTACGAAAAGCTAAAATTAAAAATGATCCTCTAAAGTACGAAGGACGTATATTCATCATTAATTTCAAAGTAAATTTACGATGTAATTTCGGTGGCACCGTTGTAATTTTCGGTGGCGCAAAAAAAATAAAAATAGTTTTTAACTAAAATAATAACTTCAGAATGGTGCCTCATACAGCATTTCGATTAGAAATTTAATCTCTTTCTAGTCATTATATAAATTATCACCAAACGATGAAAAAAAAATGCGCCACCGAAATTACGAAAAAACGTCCATCTCAAAAATTCACCCTTATACGCCCGACCAGATATATAAAGTTTAAAGAATAATAAATAAACAAGCCATTTCATTTAATAATTACTATATAAATTTCAATTGTAATTAAATCGAACACCACTACTACCGCTTTTATAAGTTGTATAATTTTAAATGGCTGCCAGTGTACACGCATTTATCTGCGTGTGTTACAGTTATAGTTATAAATAAAACCTTGGGTCTAAAGCATTACTCATGGACGCCGGCGAGCTAACGTCATATATCGTAGACCTAGACTAACTTTACTAAGTCCTGGTAGACGCGACATACCCGCAACAAGTCGTTTTGGCATCCTATCCTATCGTACTAGTTTAAAGTAGGAACTGTAAATTACTATAAATAATTGCGTTAAAGTATGACTATAATATTTGAGAGCTCCCTCGATTCTTCACGATTTTCTTTATTAGCTACTGTTAAGGTTGATGACCTCCACGTCGCCTCTATGGCCCGATTTTTAAAATAGGAACACGCCTGAAGACAGAACTTCATAAGATTCGGATGTAAATATTTAAATATCAAGTTTAATTTAGATACACCCCCACCATCCTCCACATTTGGTGTAGGTGCGTAACCATCCCATACGTATGATTTGGTAAAAATTGGACATTCCCGAAAGTGTATTTAACAAAAAAAAAGAATTTTCAAACTCGGTCCACAATAGACGGAGAAGTCAGTGAAATAACACAAACCGTCGAGCATAAAACCTCCGCCTTTTCGAAGTCGGTTAAAATCGTATAAATAATAGAACAAGAAACGCCCAATACGATTCAATTGGGATTGTTCATATTTTTACAATTACTCCAATTCGAAAACCATTTCGAGGAATAGGGTTTTAAAGCCTTTCTGCATTATTTAGTTTTTGAAATATTTATTTATTTTGGTTATTTTGGCAAAAGTATATTTAACCTTTGTTTGACTTTCGTTTTCGGCTTGAAGCCCTCCTAGGTGTATCTTACGGGTTAGGCGAAAACACCTTGAAATAGTATGTTTTAATGCACTATTACAATCACTTTTTTCATTAGATATCATTTAATTGTTGTAATTTATTAAAAAATGCCATCCTAAATTTAAAATAATCATGTCATCCATAAAACGTCTGCTAAATAAATAAAGATATTAAAACAATACTATTGGTTCAAATACAAAATTAATGAAATTGGTGTCTTAAAATTTCTTATTCTTTCGAATGAGAAAGTAAAAGCCGTGAGTTATTTTTTTGGTCAATCCCAATCGTAATATGTGAGAGTAGTTAATTTTGTCAGTTGCAATGGCCATCTTTTACCCAACCGAGAAGGAGGTTACATTTGCTTGAATAATAAAAGTTTTAAAATTATGCGAGTATATCATTTAGGCTATTGTAAAATTTTACCACTTCAATTCACATCAACTGTCCGGTCTGCACTCAGGAACTCGTGTTGCACTCCGCTGAATTCCTCTTGCATTATCGTGTACACTTATTTATGAAAGTATTTGTATATTCATTGGCATGCATTACAAGTGAAGTAAGGTGATGAAGGCAAATATTTATTTGGACGAGTGGGTATGCAATTTCCTTGAAGCTACTACTAGAAGCCTCTTTAGAATACGTTCTTGTTTATTTATTTTATTGCCTTGAACTATAATTAAACCTATACGAAATGCCTTATAAATAATCTGAAATTGGACTTATGTAATACTGTTGACGATAAATCGCCCTCATTATGACTGTTAAATTTCAAATTAATTTGACTTTCATTATTTTAACAATAGTTCTCTAAATAATGATAGCTTCTTTAGCTACGTTACTTCTTCAGTGACACGTTCGACAAAATCTTTGAAAGGTAAAAAATAGAGAAATGAAATTGCAGTGGTTAACAATTTTCATAAAAAAATGACCATTGTGCAAACTCTTTATTAAAACATAAGATGTTACTGAGGAACAAACCGCAAAAGTTATACCAATCAAAACTTAGCGCAGCATTAGTAGAGCTACTAGACGTCTAGATAATTCAATAAGTTGACAGTCTCGTGTGGCGTCCAACTCAAAGCCCGGTAAGCCCAGGCTTGCCAACTCCAGCCACTTACAGCCAGAATAACGATCGCTGCAGTTCGCAAACTGAATATCTAACTATATATCATAACTATGTACATCTATGATGCATCTCCGTTTAAAGCTTTCCTATGTAAACTACGACCAAAATATTTATGTTCTTGATGTTTTTGGTCCTAATTAGCTATTAACAGGCATCATAAACACGTATGACACTACAAAAACTAATAAAATTGCAGTATGTTGGACATAAATTAAATTTTACATCTTGTAACCCACATTCAGGAGCATCATTATAAGACTTTGTCTTGATAGTTGATAGGCTTTTGTTAATTTTTAATTTTTAATGTTGTCGGTCTACCGCTACCGTGTTCCATAGTGATTCCACCCATATCAAGTGAGTACCTAAGAGTGAATCAGTTGGTGTACAGAATAAATAAAAAGTCAAGGCCAGATTTTGAATCGGCCATATTCCGTCCCCGGAGATTACCGGAACATTTCTCACTCTTTGATAACCCACTGATTTGACATATCCAATCATCATTGTTCTTCTTCCTTATTTAGAAAGCCGCTCCAATTTCAGCAGCCAGTCATTTAATTGTTTAGAACAATGCTATCTCGCTCAGGCACACGAGCTGCCGAGACACATCAGATACAGGATGCTGACGCGGTGTTCCCTAAGTGCCTTCAAGGGCTCCGATAAGATTTAGCGAGCATTCGAGCAAAACAAGCAATCTGCAGCACTTAAGGTTGAATCGTACAGGTTTTTTGTGGAAAGCACGTACGATGGTGTACTTGAGTTTGTAAGATTTGAAAGGCTCACCTCAAATTTGACTTAGCAGAACACATAATATACCGTTCCCTTTTCTTAAAGACATAGGGTCGTCCATATAAATGTGTTGTTCACGAATAAATGGTTTCAGTGTAGTAAAGAGGATATATCATGGTTTTACTCTTTCTTGTATCATGGTTTTACAAGTCTTGTACTATGGGTACGATAACGGTAAACATACTCGTACTTAACGTCTTATATAGAAAAATAAATACTTAAATACATAGTAAAAATTTAAATCTCAGGAACAAATAACTCACACACATATTTGCCCATACCTGGAATCGAACCCGGTAACGGCTAGCTTCGTAGGCAGAGTCACTACCAACTAGCCTATTTAAACATGTCTTAATTGAGTGAATGAAAAGCAAGTCATATCCGAATACATGTAATGAAACAGTGAAGTGAATGAAATATACCTATTATCGGTGTGCTAAAGAAGCATTTTTTTTTATAAATTACACGTTTTGCGCATATTTAGTAGTTTTAAAGCCCGTAATATTTAAGTCTCATCGTTGTTGGACACAAAATCTCTCATGACAAAAGGCGCTAGCGGACACAGCACTGGGGAGTTATTATGACATAACTATGCAGTTCATTTTACGGTGAGTGTAAGGGACAGAGCTATCACAGTTCAGCTCTGTCCTTTTCTCTCAGCGTAAACCGAATTGCATAACTATGTCATAATAACCCCCCTGATCCTTCTATCCCAGATAAAATTATATGAGAATTCCCATTGGGAATGTTTATTTAAGTATTATTACATCTAAACCGCTACTGAAAGCTACTTGTATAACGACGCTCGCATACAAAGCCGGTGACCGTGCTGATTCGATGATCGCGCATTCGCGCACTGATTTGAGGATAGCTGCTGCGCGGGACCTGAACCCCGATGTATGCAATAAACACATAATATGTTGTGTATTGTTTGTAGCTTTGTAAGAACAGTTTGCCTTGTTACAATGAAGCTGCTTATGTAAAGAATGGAAAAAGCAAGGTAAACTTTAACTGACCGTTTTTTTTATAACGGTTGGGAATTTCGGTCATAGGTGTTCTATTTTTAAGATGATTTCTAGTAATAAAGTGGCTACAACTCAACGGTGGCCGGTAATCTGTTTTCTGTCTGCCTATTGAAGAGTTAACAGTCGTTCTTAAATGAATTTGACGTCATAAACGTCACTTTTACATGCATGTCGAAATATGTGCTTTTATCGCTTTTTATGTCACATAACGTGACCAATTCATTTAAATGCTACCTACGTAATTAAAAGACGGTAACATGTCGAAATACATATTCACGTCATTAACACCAAATGGCGTCAGACATTTGCTAAAAATGTTGCCTGTGTTATTAACGGAGGGTCGTATACGTTCGTATGATGTCGCAATACGTTCTTATTTGACGTCATTTAAGTCGCATGTCGTCGCTGATTCGTCACAGTACCACCTGAGTTATTAACGGGTGGTATTATGTCGAAGTACGTTCTTTACAAAATCTTGCCTAATCGGAATCACAAAAAATGCTTCAGGATTTTACATTCTTGAGCGGTATTTTCTGGAAGCCCGTTGAAGTGAAGTTATTTTTGTTTTATAATAATTAGAACCTTTTTGTTTACTTTTAAAAACTGCAAAGGGTAAACGTTTAGGTCGGATAAAAAATTGTAATACATTCACGGCATTGACCGGTGGGTCACAAGTTCGATAATATGCCCATCTGCGCCGTGACAAATTGACCAAGTGCCACAGGTGCAGTAACAATGGGGTGAATTACTCGTTTGCCGAGAAATACTATTCTTTATTGGTTTTGTTTCTCCACCTTTGTTGGGAAAGAGAGAATCTTTGTGTAAATGCCAAGGGTGTTTATTTCCTTCGATCAGGTTCATACCTTAAACTGACTTGTAACGCACTTTTTACCTACCGGAATGAAAACATACCTAATGATAAGATATATTAGAATGTTATCAGTTGAAAACAAATGAATACTTTAGCAATATTTAAGACAAAAATACAAACGAGATCCTGAGACATAAAAATATTTTGCGTTTGGATAGATGACACGCTAGCCTAGTTGATAGTGACCCTGTCTACGAAGTTAACGGTGCCGGGTTCAAATTAGTGATGAAAGAGACTTAGTCTTTTAAGGCCTATTAAAAGGACTAAACTAATTTTTAAAGCCTTACGACTAGATTAGTCTTGTAACCCTTTAGTTTTTAGTCATAAGACTACAAACTGACGACTAATTTCAGTCGTAGTCTTTAACCTTATAACGTAAAAGGCTTAAAAGACTAAAAGGACTAAAAGCGCCTTATCGTGTTGGGCTGGCGTGTCACGTAGGAAATCGAACGTTTTGATAACTCATGAGTAAAATAAAATCGGAAAGCAGCAACATTGTTAATTCTTTTTTAAATTACGATTGTTGTCTATACATAGGTATTCTACGTGAAAAAGTTTTTAAATGGGCGGTAGATTTGGTATTGTAAGTGCGGTAATATTTCTTTCTACCTACACACAAGTGTTTATTTTACGATTGATAGGAAGTTTTTGTACGTCAGTAAATTATGTCTTTTAAGACCGATGTTTATTTTTTTAATACAAAAATGAATACAGATATAGAAGTAGAACCTGATAGTCAAAGCATTTTAGCTAATTTTTGTGATAACACTACAGAGCCAGAGTCTCCAAATAAGACGAAAAATGGTAAAATTTTATCACGGAAGTTACTTGACATTGGAGATAATATGGTGATTACTTTGCAACAAACTAATTGGATGGAGCCTGCAACTCCTTATGAAAGCGAAGGTTGGTTGAGTAATGTTAACCAGACTTTTATTGTTTATGCAAATTTATCATAATTTCATAAATATTTATAGACTTTTTTTTCTTCACAGATGAAAAAGTCAATAATATAACAATTGAAAATCCTAATGTCGATGAAAAACGTAATATAGTTGCTGCCAAGTTTCGTTATCTTCTAGAAAATGTGCCAGAACAAAATTTGTATAGTGTATTTCTAGAAACATCTGATGTGGTAAAAAAATATGAGAAATAATGAATGTTATTACTAAAGTCTTTATATATTCCTTTATGTTGTATTTTATTTATAGTCTACAAATAAAATACGTGTCATTTATATGTAACACATAAATAAACAAAAATGATTAATAAATCTGTTATATTTTTAATGAAGTTAGGTATATGTGGATAATGTTTTAAAAAAAGCACGAAATAATAACTATGTCATACATAAATTATCCATACAAGATTCGTCAAAAATAAAATACAATGAGTCAAATGAATCGTGCGTATTACCGACTTTATTATTTATTTACAAATTACAATAAATACTACTAATAAACTAATTACATACCTACCTACATAAATTATAATACTTTCGTACGAATATTATAAATGTGATGTATAACCATTTTGTGTGACTGACTGAGGGTATTCTGTAAATAATTTACTAAAAGTATCTTTGGTAGCGGGTAGGTACGTTTACGAATTACGGTACGCCCCAGTAAACAACACAGCTTCACTGCTCTTGCAAATATGTGGTAAATAGCGCACATTCAATAAAGTGTTGTAGTTTTCCTATGTCGTGTAAATCTCGGAATAACTATTCTATGTCAAACATTATGAGTTCCACAAAGAGAAACAGAAAGTCGTTAGTTCTAGAAAAGTTTGATAGAAGTGACTCATCATTAGTGAAGTGTAAATTGTGCGAAAAAACATTTTCAATTAAAACTTCACATTCTATGTTGAAGTATCATTATAAAAAACATGAAAATTGTGCTGATCCTGATCAATCTGCGCAGAAAAAGGCCAGAAGAAACAAGTATTATGATAACCTGGTGTTAAATTTTGTTGTTCAGGGCAATCATCCCTTTTCTATTGTGGACGAAGAACATTTTGAGAAACTTATTAATGGACTAAATCCGGCTTACTCTGGTCTCAGTCGCACACAGTTACAATTGAACATACAAGATGTTTTTAAAGAAAAGCAAAATCAAATAGTGGAATGTTTGAAAAGTGTTCCAAATAAGATTGCGTTGACGTTAGACTTTTGGACGTCCGTGTCTAATAAGCCGTATTTGGTCGTCACCGCACACTTCATGTTCGAGTCAACATTATCTGCAATAATTTTGGAATTCGACTTATTGCCGTATCCGCATAAAAGCGAACACATCATGAACAAATTAATCGAAATTTTAGAGAATTATGGCATAGAAAATAAAATCACGTCAATTACTACAGACAACGAAGCTGCTAATGTTAAATTGCTGCAGTTATTGACATTATTTCACAGTAATTACGAAAATGTCATTCACACGAGGTGTCTTGCACATGTATTAAATTTGGTTGTGAAGAAGGGATTAAAGAAGATTGAGAAACCTATTTCTGATGTTGGAAAACTAGTAAAAGTAATAAATTTTTCACCGAAAAAAAAACAACTGTACTTCGAAACTTGCAAATTATTGAATGCTCCTCAATTGAGTCTTCTCCAGGAAATGTCTATACGATGGAACACAGTCTATTTGATGCTAGAGCGTGCATATACTATGAAGACGGTTTTGGACCACATATGCAAGGAGAAAAAGGAATTCAAAGAGTATATGATAGAAAACTGGGATGATATAAACAATTTGATGCGATTTCTTCAACCTTTCTACGATGCAACTCTGTTGCTTTCAAAATCTAAATACCCTAGTTTATTTTATGTTATTCCCATAGTGGACATCTTAAAGGAACAGTTTTCGTATCACGCAAATAACGAGCTTTTTATAGATTGTGTTACAGCTATGAACGAAAAATTGGATGAATATACACCACATTTGTACACTGACTTCGCAAAATTTGCTGTATTATTAGACCCACGTTTAAAAAATACTTATTTTTCTGAGCATGGAGACGAAGAAACGCTCTTGCGTTTTAAAACTTATTTCGACACCTATTATAATAAAGAAAATAGTACGCAAGAGCAGATGACGGCAACAAACGCAACCAATCTAAGCGAATCTGGAAATGTACAGTCGCAATGTTCTAATAAGAACATTTTTTCGTCTGTTTACAAGCAGAAAAATCTCAGAGCGCAAGATGAAGTACAAAAATATTTATCATTACCACTCGAGACGGAAGGCACAGAAGTTTTGCTTTGGTGGTCAAACCAAAAATATCACTTACCTCGTCTAACACAAATGGCACATGATGTGTTATGCATTCCAGCATCAAGTGTTCCTAGTGAACAAGCATTTTCGAAATCTGGCAATCTTATTACTAAAAAACGAAATCGATTAGGAAACAAAAGCATTAGGGCATCGATGTGCCTGTCCTCGTGGATGAATTTCCTATAATTTTTTTTTTTAAATAATTCAATCGAAACACATTTTATTACCTACCTATTATTATTATAATACAAAATGATTAAATAATTATGAATAGTTATTATGTTTTATTTTTTAAGTCTATCTTTGTGGTTAGTAGGACAAAAGATGATGAGTCATGTGTAATACTGAGGCGCGAGTCCATTTAAAAACAACTTTAGTCGTTTTAGTCTTTTAGTTTTTTTAAAACAACACTAGTTGTTTAAGTTGCTTAGTCTTTTAATACAACGACTAACTCTTATTAATACAATCTCGAACCTTTAGTCTTTAGTTTAGAGTCGAGTCCTGTAAGATGGAGGCTAGTCTTTTTAATAGGCCTTAAAAGACTAAGTCTCTTTCATCACTAGTTCAAATCCCTGTAAGGGCAGCTATTTGTGTGATGAACGCGAGTATTTGTTTCTGATTCTTACCAGCTCTTAAGTTTGCTTAATTTAGTTAAGTCGAATTTAAAGATTAAGTTTTAAAATTGTTTCCCACTACTAACATAGATAATAATATAATAGTGTATTCTAATATCCCATCAAAAACATACATGTGAAAATGCAAGCCAAGTTCAATGTTAAGAATATGCAATGCGTGTTTATCGACTTCACTGACAAAAAAAATGAGATCTAGATGGGTGCCAAGTTCCGTAGATCATCCTGATAATTTATTTATTAAGAACATACCTACAACATTCTAAAATAAATTAAAAACACAATTTCTTATTACTTCTGCTACAACAATATTTGCTATTAAGTATAACTTCTTATATTTCAACACCCAAATTATTTACACAAAGCAAATAACTTAGGATAAACTGAAGCTCAAAATCTGACTTGGCTAGTTTTTTACCAGCAAGTCAATTATTTCGAAGAGTAAAATATGACCATACAATATAAAAATACAGTAACTTGCGTAAGTATAACAAATATGAAAACTAGCCAAGTCAGATTTTAAGCTTCAGATTCTTGTTGTTCAGATTTTTTTATTTGTATACGCATAATTACCCATCTGTATGCCAAATTCCAACCTTCTAGGTCACCTGGAAGTGGGTTAGGTTTTTGATGATTAGTCAGTCAGTCAGTCAGTCAGTGGTAAAAATGCCGATTTTTAGACGTTTATATCTCAATAACCGTTTCACTTTTATTTATGAAATTTAGGGTTCTAGTTGATCTAAAGGGTTTTAATACATATACCAAATTTCATGTTTTTATGTTAAGTAGATTTGGAGTTATTGAGGGGTCAAAAGTGGCTCCAAACGGTTCGTGTAAATAACACACGGCTGCGCTCGCCAGTTCCTTTTTCTTGAACTTGGCTGGACACGCTGCCGCGTGTCTAGATGTGTCAGGTTACTCGTAATAAATGTTTGGAGTAGGTATGAATTTGAAATCGAGAGAAAATAATAGAGCTAACGTAACTTTGAACTATAATTTTCCAATTCAAACCACTAAAGAATAAACTGATCTAAGTATTCCAGATCACCAATACCTCGAAGCAACCTCCAAGTCGCAAAATAGAAGCAATACAGCCGCGTCCGCGCCCCGCGTCCATCCATCGCATTAAAATACCAATGCAATTTGCATATTATAAATGCGCGTATGCAGAGCGAGGTATCGGCGGATCGCTCACTGTCGTCCGCGGTAGCCGAGCTGTCGCCTGTAATGGTGGCACGATCTCTGATACACGGTACTGCAGGGCTCTGGTTAAGCTGTACCATTTATTAAATTATATTGTTTTAAGATTTATACATTTACTAGAGGATGCTCGCGACTTCGTACGCGTAGAATTAACTTCCCGCTACTCCTCCTATTTTCACTCTTCAGGTGATGAATTGCACTCTTAGGCCCGTATAAATAAACTCATCTTGGCTGAGATGCGCGTCACAAGATACGTCAAAGTAAACGTCAAAGCATAGAACATTGTCATTTTTGACGCATCTCGAGACGAGCATTAGAATTGAGATTAGTTTATTAATACGGGCCTTAGACCTCATAAGGAACCTACACGTGCCCAATTTGGAATCTCTAGACCCAGCGGTTATATGTCAATCAGTTTCTTCTTTTATATATTAAGATGTGTTGTTGTGAGAGATACTTGGCTAAGAAATATCATAAACTGCATTTAAGACCACTTTTTTTTTGAACCGTTGATTACAAGGAAATTTTGCGTAAACGACTGCCAAGGGCAAACCTAACCCAGTTAGAGAATTAAAAAGTAAAAAAGTTACAAATAGTGATTGTTAAACGACCGTGGATAAAATACCTTTTTAGGATAAATTAAATTAAGGTTGTTTGTGATTTAAAAAAGAGAAAAGAAAAAGAATTTGAAAAGCACCTAGAAACGAAGGCGTATGTTCCAATTGGTTTAAGTAAGTGCATCGTTTGTTTGTTTGTAGGTATGAGTAGTGTGTGCTTTGTCACAGTGTTGTAGGTTCTGGATCGGGTTCTTGCTTTTATTGATGACGTGAGCGTGAGGTCCGCGCTAAAAAAAAAAGTATCCCAACATTTCTATAGTAATTGTTTTACATAATTCTACTTACAGTTTTGTATAGATGTATAGGTGGACCTGTGCTACCCAGAATATCGTTTTTTTTTAGAAGGCCGGCGTTATAGCTTTAACCTCCAACATTACTCGATGATTTAAGATTTAGTACACTTTGAAATGTGGCGAGCTGTACCTATGACTATTATAGATATTCAGAGACGAGTGAACGAGATATCCCACTGTTATTTCTCATACGGATATTATTTCTCATATAAGTACCAGGCAGTGCGAGCGTTGTCATAGTATGCCCCTGATATATTCAAGTTCTATTAATATTAATGGTTTTGATGTCTTCCTTATACTCGATATTACAAAATAATGAATTAATTTCATTGACCATTCCAATTAATTTATATTGTAGCTTTATCTTTGGTATCTTTGCCTGGCTCCGCGCTAATACATTATATACACTTTATACACAACAGTAAAATCTTTTATAACGCCGTGGTCACAACTCGACTAGCAAGTTGCAGAACATTTCCAGAAGTGTGGAAATCTTCTCAAGATATTAATGAAAAAATACTCCGAAACATTTGAAAATATTCTTTTTGGAAACAAAAATATTTTTATGTTAAGAGAATTTCTGTAAAAAAAACTTTGACACAATGTACCTACAATTGTAAACACGAATGGACGTAATTATAAATTTACCTTCTATTATGAATAAGTGCAAGAATATCCTCCATGTATATGTAGTATATCTAATCAGTAATCAGCAAATCAAACTTTAACTTCATATCACCGATGTCAAAAATTTAGTAACACTTGGGAACTTTGGCTTAAGACTTTATTCCGCTTGGTTTCAAACGGTATTGTTATAATTTTGTGACCGTTAAATCGACAGCTAAGGCGGCCGTATAATATATATTATGATATCAACATAGTTAACCCAAAGTGGAAATAGGTCATATACAGGCTGATTAGGTATGAAGGTGCAACGCAGCACTGGATGTCTGCAGGCCACCGGCCGGCGCAAGCGCAGCTTTCCATGCGCACGCGAAAACTGCGCCGAGACACAACTATCAAAATTATAATCTTTAAGACCAACAAGAACAATAATTGAAGTAATTGAAGACTAAAAAAAGCAAGAAAAGCACTGTTTGAAGACTTTTATTTTACCCAAATTAGCTGCTGCCATTTATCATATTATCTTGTACAAGCACTTTTGAATACGTATTAACGCTGCATGATCTTCTATGCAATTACGTTCGAATGTGCAGGTTTCCTCACGATGTTTTTTTTTACCGTAAGTGCATCGGGTACACGGCAACCGTTGGGGTTCAAACTATGGACGGTAGGTAGGTATACTTCTCGGTAGTTTCAAGAACGATTGTAAAATGTGCATATTTCTTTCTTTTAAAAATTTAGTAATTAAATTTCTGAGTTATATAAGGAAAGAATGAAGTGCAATAAAAAAGCGTATATAACAATAATATAACAATAGGCTGAAGAAGAGGAAGAGATAGGAAAATAAGAGGGGCATACCGAGGAGGATATCGAGTAGGTTACTGGAATATTGCATCTCAACAAAAATATGCTACAAAATAGATCAAAGCCGATGTGTAAGTGAGTATAGGTTCACTGGTAGTTAAGGTTTACCATGCTCCAGTTTGAACGTGTAGATATCCAGTTAGTTTTTGTAGCAAGTCGCGAGCCGCAGTGGCCGCAAAACGGCTGCAGTGCACTTTCTATATGAATTGTAGGTGCATGCATTGTGATACGCGAGAAAGTTACCCGCGAGCATTATCCACGATCGGCCACACGTCGGCCTGCGCCTGCGCAGGTACCTAATTAAGAGGATAGCTCATTTGAGAGGATTGTGAAACGACGCGTAAATTGCGTAGCTGACAAAACAATACCATACAAATTTAGCTCCGGGCGATAACGTTCCTCACACCTCAAGACGAATTTCCCTGATTTTTGAATATTTATGTTTACGTTTTTTAAATTTTTATTTCTTTTTTACCAAGTTTACTTAAAACGTACAGACCTAGTCTTTCATAATATAAACATATTCAAAAATATGCTAGTAAATGAAAAAAAACCTATACAACTAGTAATGAGTGCTAACTAGGGCATGCTATCCCAGAATTAGTTTGTATGTAATTCCGGGTATTCATACGTACAAACTAACTTCGCGATTTCATGTCAAAATTATTAAAAACTATTTTTTTTCCGGAAGTTTTATTCCGGGTGTTACTTTATAAATACTCTTTCAGACACATAGGTATGCCTACTTAAATTATTGGAAATTTTGGAAACAACCAATGCTGCCATATGGGTGTTCTCATAACCTCCACTCTCAGGGAAAGGGTGCTGCTTTTCATTCGATCTGACAGGAATCTGCATAGTGTGTGCATTGTGATAGGCGAGAAAGTTACCCTGGAGCGCTATCCGCAATCGAACCACACATCGGCCGGCTGCGCCCGCGCCGATACACCTTATTAAAAGGCAATGGCCCAATGGCTTAGATCGATATGGGTACTTAGGTAAGCATTACAGAATTAAATGATTCTACAAATTGAGAACCAGTTTTTTTTAAAAGTTGTTTCAAAAAAATCCTACTTACGTAGACGTTTATCTCAAAAGCATTTTTATTTCATTCTTTTTTGCTTATTATTTATGAAAAAAAGAAAGATCAGTGTTTACTATGCCTGCTTTGGACTAGTGGTCGGAATGACGTAATTTTGTTTGTAACCGATTTTGTTTTTTAAGTCTAGCACTAGCTGTTAAGATCATGTGGCGTTTAAGCTCTTTAGCCAATAGCAGTTTGTTTTTCTAAGTAAAAATTGCTTTTGAAACAACCCAACCTCTTAAAAAAGTTCCAGGCGTCAATTGTTTTTTTTATTAGACCTGCATTTAAAGCAGGATTTATTTATGGTTTTAATCGATGGAAAATCGATATTTTCGTTTATATGGTTTTCTTCGATATTTTCGTTTGTATTATGCAATCTTTTTTTTATAATACTTACACATAAAAATTTATATCAAAACATCGACAGACACAAAATATAGGAAATATCTATATATGCCGAAAACGGGGCTTAAAACCAGGACTGAATACCAAAACCAATTAAACTATTCCACATCTCGCTGAAAAATACTGTTGTGATATACAAACAGATAGACAGACACCTAATTCTCACTATAAAGGTTTCTTCATTTCCATTTTGGTACAGAATACTAAAATAAATGTCTGTTATGGTAAATGATGTGGTCTTAATCTGAGATGCATATTTTTGACAAAGGCATCTCACTATAAAATAACAAACTGTAACTGTAACATCGCAAATATTATTCCAAGTTGCAAGTGCATCAACGATCTTACACCACTGACTCATCATGCACCGAGCGCCCTCGAAACTGCACCTTAGAGCCATCTCGATCATCTCCAGCAAATGGTACTATTAAATTATGCTAATAAGACCCAATTTCCATCGGCCGACGGTTATCGCGCGATCGGACTAATACACGACAAGCGAATTAAATCAATATTATCTGAGCTGGATATTCGCTACTTCACCCATGCCATGCGTTCCTGGGAGAAGGCGTGGAGTCGACGAGCTGACCCACGTATTAAAATAACTTTCTATACGAGTATTATTATAGAACATAATAGAATTGACATACTCTTTCGACAAACATTGTGGCAAACATGGTGACATTAAATGAATGAAAATATTTGTGCAACTGGACAAGGTTTCTCGTGATAGCAAACAACGGTGGCACTATTGTAATCAATATCGGCTTGCATCAAATTCAGAAGAAAAATAGAAAAAAGGTCAAGCTGGGTTAGTTTCTGCAATCCGGTCTAAATTGTTCTATCACACAGTGGACAGCTTCTCAAACTTTAGATACAAGCCGTGTTACAAACACAACGACGTCACTTTTTTTTGTTTTTTTTCTTATATTTGGTAAAGTTTCCAATGAAATTTACTAACCACGTGTATATATTTATGGTGTTCATTCAATTAGTTCAAGCATTAATATATATATTGTGCAAATATTATAATAACAAGCCGCATGATGAAAAAATATTGTATTACAATACACCGAACAGAATTAATAGATTACATTTGGGAAATTCCCACTTTTTGTTTGAGTCTCCATTTTTTTTTTGTTACCTTTGTGAGAGGCTTACCTCCTTCTTTATCCTTAAATACTCGTAAAAGTAAAACTAACCATGTCGTCAACATACTCATCGCACTCCCTGCTCACTGCACACAGTGCCTCCAGTTCTGTCGTAAGAGCCTCCACAGCTCCCCTAGCCCTTTATCTGACCAATATGCAAATAGTGAGTACATTGGGTAAACTAGGAGCGTTTTCATTACCTGCGATATGCGGAGCCACAGGTTGACTGCCTATTCTGGACTAGGTTCGATTTAAGGGATACAAAAGTTTTGTAATGAATAGTACCTACATTTTCATGCCAGTGCGGAAAGTACGCTATTTAACACTATTCACGAGGTGTCTTAGCCCGAGCTGCAAGTGAACGAGTAAAAATGACAGTTCCGCACGTGTATTAAACGACGTTTTATTAGTACCTAGTACCTACATTTGCGAAAAAAAATCAATGAAACAAAAATGACATAGTAATTAAAAGAGAAAAATTTACTTAAATTGGTTGAACATGAAAACTCTTTGTTCGGATTCATGGCTTGGAACGACAGTGAAAAACAACACAGTAAAGTCAAATATACTAGTGCGAAAAACAAACTTTCCGGACAATATTAAGCGACAAATAGTGAAAATAGCCCAAAAAAAACAACATTCCGCACGATATACAGTTACTCAAAAAGTAACAGTTTTTGAGCAAGTGTATTAAAAAATCTTTTAGCTTAGTTATATTTAAACTATTAAAATGTTAGCATTTCTTTTATTTAAGAGATTTGTCGTTTTTCATCAAAAGTTCAAGTACTTTGAAAAATCATTGAACTATCGTGATCGCTGATACAACTACGTAACACAGATACATTAATGCAATTCCATTTAAAATTAATTCGATCATTTTGTTCCCGGATATACATATACATATTCAACTTTCACGTCTGCCTCAGAATAAGTCCCCCTTTTCTATTAAAACTTGTACACGTATTATTCTAATGACCTATTAGAGGCACATATAATTATTAGATCATTGGCCACTTAATATATGCTTCGACTATTGCAGATCTGAGATAAGGTACTGGTTCAATTATGCTCAATGACATATATTTGTTCATCGGTTTTGCATCGGAGCGAATTGATTATGATAAGAGAAGGTAAATAATAACGTGGATAATGTACGAGGACAATCTGTGTATGGGCAGGATAATCAGGGTAGCATAAGTTTATTGATACAATGTAATAACGTGTTTCTCTTGAAAACTTGAACCTTGTAGAGTACCTTAATTTTTTATAATATCAAATTAATTATTTAATAATAAATACGTTACTAAATAGTAATCATACGAATATTTCGACATGTGGTTGTTAACCGTTTTTCCTTGATGTTCAAAAGTAGCCATTGTCTAACGAGACACTTATTTCGTGAACATGCATCTTCCAAGTCTAACCATGAAAACCATTTAGAAGACAATAAAATTATGACCAAGTTTGTGATACAACATAATATTTCGATTACCGGATTGGTTGCCGGATTAGAATAGTGCCACTCCGAGTCTTCCCGTGGATGTCGTAAAAGCCGACTAAGGTAATAAAGGCGTGTAGTACTGTTAGGCGATGGGCTTGCAACCTGTCACTAATACACTGGTAAACATCTTCGCCTAAGTGTGCAAAATGTGGTTACAGAATTATCAAAAAGTTTTTAGAGTTGTTGGAAATTCTGAAGCTCTGCCTACCCCACTCTGGGAATAAAGGCGTGAGTTTATGTATGTATGTAAAAGTATCAATGTAAAATGGACGTTAGTCAATTAACCTTTCCAGCGTCAATATCAGGAGTCAATCGCATAAAAAATTACCTGAGCCTAAACTAAGCTCTAGGCTAATTACATAATATTTATACCGTATATGCAAATAAATGCAAGGCCACAAATCATGAAATACCACTTCATAGCGCAGGCTTTTTACTATGCTGACCACTGTCAAGCCAAATCCAATATTATTCGTCTACTTATTCGGTTTCCGATGACTTTCTGTTTAAATCAAACTCTCACCCAAAGCAGTAAATCTAGGAAACATACTTATCTGAGTACTAAAGTAAATCAAAACCTAAGTGAACACGCGAGTGAGCACTTTCTCCGCACGCGACCGGGTCCCGGGTTCGATTCCCGATAACACTTAATGAGAATGAGTAATTGATTTATCTCACTACGGTACGGCGTGGAAATGTTGTGCAAGGTTATAATAAATGGGTTTTAATTAAAGTTTTGATCTGTATAAAATGTATTACAACTACATAATATTGTCAACGTCGAGAGTACTAGTTTTTTTATTGTTTAATACAAGTTATGATTGCACAACCAAAGTAAGAGCATTTCAACAACTGCCATTCGCACTTTCCTAAACAAAAACGTCTGCGGTATTTTGAGAGGAACGAGGTAAGACTACTTGTAGACATAAACTGTTGTTTGACTGATGTCAACATTATAAATATTCAGAAACTTCATGATTGTGCAATTTGTCAGGATTAATTTCTTATCTGTTTCGTCAAACAATGGGTGTCTATGGCCCGTATTAATAAACTAATCTCAACTCTAATGCTCGTCTCGAGATGTGTCAAAAGTGACAGTGGTCTATGGTTTGACGTTTACTTTGACGTATCTTGTGATGGGCCTCTCAGCCAAGATGAGTTTATTAATACAGCCCTATATCTGTCTTAGTGGAATTTCTATGCTTCCAAATACCTACTTATTTAAAAAAGTGAGAATCAAGTTTGTAAGATACTAGGCTTAATATTCCGCATTGAATATATAAAATATTTTTCCTACTCCTGTACTTTTATCTGTCATTTATATAGTCACGAAGACTAATATAAGAACATACATAATATGTCCGCAGAATAATCCAGAGAAAAGTCTATCTTGTCTATGCCCCAAAACAGCACTTGTGCGTTTTTGAGATAAAACGATACGGCCAGCTGCCAAAGCTTAGCGTTGCACAATCGATTTAATCATATTTTAACGATTGTGAAATAGGGACTATAACTATAATGTTTTGAGAAATGATTTCAGTTACCTGATTGGTCGATTTTAAAATAGCTGTATTCTGGTTGGTTGATACGAAATACACAGTTTTTTTAAAAGATTTAAATTAGTTAAAGAGAAACACGTACCTAAAAGAACCTATCGTTCCGTTTGACAGTCGATGTGTATTGTGATTGGTGGATTTAATTTGGTGAAGTATTCTGATTGGTCAAATTAAAATGTTTTGGAATTGTAAATAATTCTATTTTCCATTCCGTCAATTTAAAAACAAAGTAAACCATAGACACATATTTTGTCATTTTCTTGTTTCCCGCTCGTTTGTTGTTCTTTACTTCGTTCGTTCGTTTGTAAGTTTTTTCGCTTAGTTTTGCATTTCATTTGAAACCTAGTCGTAGAAAAAGTATTGTATGCAACGGTGCCTTCGGCTCACATCGTAACACACGCCACTCATATTTTTTGACCTCTCTTATACAACTATTGCATAAACTACTATTACTAAGATATACTAGCTCTTACAAAGTTACCAGCAAAGGCGAGAAAAATAAATCCGCAATATCGCTAAGCTTAGATATGCTGAAAAGAGACCCAAAACACGTTTTTTATACCTGCGTAAATTCATGTTATTATTAGGTTATCGGAGGATATTTTATTACTTGCACTGCAAACATGAAATTGTATGTCTTGCCATATTATGTTAATTGTAAATCTTATTACATTTCGTAATTATTTACATTTCATGATATTAACGACTATTTTCACAACTCAAGTGTATTTTATCAATATTGTTAGCCGGAAATGTCATTTAACAAATCTAATTGAAATTAAATAAACTAAACAAATTATCCGCCGTAACGCGATGCCGGTAATATGAGCCGCCATTGTCCCGTCGCGGAGTAATTAGCGAGGTAGCCGATAGATTCCTAGTCAACAGACTCACTTTGTTTATTTATTAAAAGACAAAACAGCAACGCAGCAAGCCTTAGAATGAAATCCCTTTGGCATTGGATGTCAAGAACTAGGGTAATCTGAACCGTGGCCACTGCGCTCTGTAATCAATGTCTTGGAATTAATTCTAATGTTTTTGTGCAATAACTCTCGGTTATTTAGAGATAAAGGAATTCAAGTATAATTCTTTATAATGTACAAGTAATATAATTATAAATAAATGGGAAAAATATATAATATAAAACTATAACTAATTAATAATAAGTTATGTAAGAATTATTGATATGTGCAATATTCGTAGCTAATATTTTATTCTAACTAGACCTAAGTCCAAGCCCAACTGTCCTAAGTTGCTACGCCCTTGCAGGGTGTCATATGTATACCTTCCATGTAATTCCATCTATATACCTGTAATATGACTTGCAATAAATGAATATGAATATGAATATGAATATGTTGTAATGGACATCATCTTGTACTGGAGGGCATGTCTCTCACCCCCCCCACTTGGAAGTCAAAAATTTGATTTATAGGAAACCAAAATTAAGGCAGGTGCTCCTGCGCGGCATTGCTAATGCTTGTGGCTGATGCATATGAGCGGGGGTGGCTGTTTACCTTCGTCGCCAAAAAATAAATAGTCACCCAACAGTAGTTTAATGAAGAAATATGATTTACTGCTATGGAATACTTGATTCTGATGGAGCTATTTATTCAATTTCATAATGTTTTTTTATAATTCACAGTCAAAGTGACAAGGTATGTTTTTAATGTAAATACATATACAATATTTTTTACCGCTCATTTCAATCTAATTCATAATTACTTAGATTCAATTAACTCATTAAACAAATAATTTTGAGTATCAGCTACACAAACGTATAATTTGGTATGAACACCATCGTTAATGCATTTTGTATCAAATTACAAGGCTTAGCACCACACAATATACGATAAGTCCATCAAATAAGCAATTACTCAAAGGAAAATAATTAACATCGCAGAAGTAATAAATAAGCTACCGTATTATGGTAAGCGAATTGGCTTATTTTGCAAAACAATTTTCTTTCGCATCCTTCTTGATCAAACGAAAATGAGTCTACGTGAATAGTAAATAAGGGTCGAGTTTTTTTTCATTTCTACTAGTTGATTGTTAATATAAGTTGGTAAAGACATAAATCGAGTGTTGGCATATGAATACTTGGCGCACAATGCGGTGTCGAACGGGGAATCGAAGAGACACTCGCGTAAATCCAGTCGGCGCCTTATCTCGGCATCTAGCTAAGTGATCCTGGTCGCAGATGTGGAGAGGCGACCCTGGACATGGAGAAAAACCGCATTTGTTTTCACTCATATAAACTATTGCAGTTGTCGCTTGTTTTTTTAGCACCGAGAAGGCCAACAGGTGAAGTAGGCTCTCAGGCGAAAGACATTTGCAATACCAAGATTCAAAATGCGTTAGCTATCAAGAACTAAGATGGAACGCCTCTATGATAGTAATATCACCAGTGACCTTAGTATTTACACCATAACACAACACTTGGCAGCAGAGTTAGTGGGTGAGTTAAGATGGTGGGAATGGATCCTGCAAAAGCCAAAGGTGAGCCTACATGGCCGAAATAGGAGAAAAACCAGAGAAATGTAAACAATCCGCCAACTATTGAAAATCTACTACACCAGAAGAATCCTAGGTGATGAGCAAACAAGAGGGGGTATAAAGGAGACCACATGTCATAGGCTGAACCATGCGTATAACTACTACTTTACCCTAGCGGGGCCAGTGTTCTGGTACGGCTTTCGTTGAATTAGTTTGTACGCAGTGTCACTAAAAACTGGCTTTTTTAGGCTTTAAAATTATAGTGAAAGTATTATGTACCTGTTATTCTATTACTTTATCAATACTTGGAAAATACCATTACGTATTAAATTCAACCTTTTTTAGCTACTCATATTTGTATTGTTGTGCAATAAAAAATTAAAAAATAATTGGGACGGGCATTATATTGATTTGGACAACTTTATAGTCCTTAATTAAATACCTATAGATCTCTAAATTTACCTAAAGCAAGAACTTTTAAATGGGATGGGCATTATATTGATTTAGACAACTTTATAGTCCTTAATTAAATACCCTATAGATCTCTAAATTTACCTAAAGCAAGAACCTTTAGTCAAAAATTTTCAGAATTAGTGGAGCTTTGAACTTTCCATTTTTGATATCTGAACCTACAAGGTCTATCTATTAATTCTCCTTGAAAAAAAAAATGTTGCTACCAAACTTTCTTGTGAAACCTTCATATTCCCACATGAACCTTAGTCAAACTGAACTTGGTCAGAGCGACGTCGTAAGTGAGCGCCTCATCGTAATAATCCTTTTAGTTGTTGAAGTAATCAATCGAATGAGTCCCACAAATATATCTTCGAGCTGCTTGTACAAAGACAACTTTCATTCTGGCGAACCGTTTTTCCATTCGAAGAGAAACCACAACAAACTGCATTTCCTAGTCTTAATAGGTCGATATTAATTAACACATGCGGCGTCCGAGCCCGCTATAAATCTGGCCGTGTCGACATGTCGACATGTCGATATGTCGATAGTCGATAGTCGATGGTCGATAGTCGATAGTCAGGTTGACGGCCCGGCTGCCGCACGCACTGTTTATAATTGCACGATGTCCCGCTCTGATATTATGTTATGTGATTAAAACACGTACCATTAGTTATTCCTTTAAGGGAGCCGATTATATAGTATAGACAATTTGTAGTCGATTTTGAAATACCTGCAATATATGCTCCAATGAATAAATGATGAGAGAGAGTTCATAAGAATTCAAGAACTTATGAGCACCTGTAAATGTTGGATTAGTGTCATCGGCCAATGAAACCAGTTAAGGAGGTCTCTAGACATTTTATAACATAGCAAAACCGTTCCTTAAAAGTATCATTTTATTAGATAATCAAGTAGAGGGCAGACAGAAGTAGCTGTAAATTTTGTAACCATAGGTCGCAGCTGTTGATATTACACTAAATTAAAACCAATCTCTCTTTAATACATTACTGTGACATGGTACTAAAATTTACAACTGCTTCCGAGTTTGACTGTAAAACCCACAGTTTTTGAACGACGCTACAAGGCTCCCACCAAGCAGCACTTTTCGTATTGTCGTGTTTCGGGATGGAGATAAGACAACCGGTGAAATTACTAGCATACAGGCATTCTATATTAGTCCTCAGGGTTGGCACCACATTTGCGGTCTTAGGGCCGTATTAATAAACTGATCTCAGTTGTAATGCCAGTCTCAAGATGCGTCAAAAATGTCAGTTTTCTATAATTTTACGTTTACTGTGACATATTTTGTGACGGGTATCTCAACCAAGATCAGTTCATTAACACGGCCCTTAGGATTGCAGTCTTAAGATTGTAGACTTTAGAATACAAATGTCCATGGGTCACAGGTCCCACTTACCATAAGGTAGCCTGTGTGTTCGTTCACCTTTTCCATGTCATTAAAAAGGAACTCTGTATTTGGATGGTTAAGTAATGAGTGGGCAAGCTCCATCAAGGTATTTTGAACAAACAGCCCAAATTCCCATCGTTAAACCGTTTAATAGCCGTCATATTCGTTAAAATCGCGCAAGCAGCAAGACAAATACATCAGCCAAATTACTCATATCCGACTATAAACGTAGCGATAAAAGATGGACGCCACTTGGTACTCGTCACATTACGAAATAAAAATGTTTTATGTCGTTGCTTGCAGTAAAACGGTATGATGCGGGAAGTGGTTAATTGAGAATATATTGAAAGTGTGCAATAAATAATATTTTAATTGCCGTCGTCCGATGGTGCACGTCGGAGGAGACACGGCTCGGACGAGGCTTTCGGTTCGCTTATGCTAATACGAGGGCTGCCTTTTAAGTTGTGTCGTTTGGAAAAACTAAAGACAATTTAAGTGTTAAATGGTATTTATTGTTTTTCAAAGTAATCACCGTGATATGTAATACACTTTTTCATTCGATCGAACCAGTTTTCGAAACACTTATTCCAGTCCGAAGTCGGGGTCTCCAAAATGGCCGTTTTGTATGCCTCAACGGCTTCTTCAGGCGTCTGGTACCGTTGACCACGAAGTCGTTGCTTGATTTTTGGAAAAGTAAAAAAATCGTTAGGGCTTAAGTCTGGACTGTGCGGCGGGTGTTCCAGAATTTCGACGTTTTGCTCTTTTAAAAACGCAATTGTTTGCCGGGCGGTGTGCGAGCTCGCATTATCGTGATGCAGTCTTATACGACGTCTTGGGTTATTTTTTCGAAACTCGCCGATGACTTCTGGTAAACAGACAGTGGTATACCAGTCAGCATTAACCGTTTTACGATCCTCGAGCACGATGTTGGCCACGTGGCCACTTTTCGCCACAAACGTGGCGACTATTTTTTTCGAAATGCTCCGTGAGCGTATTACTTTGGTCGGTTTTGGCTCATCTTGGAACACCCAAACAGTCGACTGCTGTTTAGAATCGGGTTCGTAGGCATATATCCAAGATTCGTCACCACTGATAATGTCGTAAACATGTTTCGAGTTTCCTCGGTTGAATTGCCGCAGAGTTTTGCGACACCATCGAACGCGAGCCGTTTTTTGGTCTTCACTGAGTAAATGTGGTATCCAGCGAGAGATCAACTTTTTTACGCCTAAGTGATCATGCAAAATACTGTGAACACTGGTCCCTGAAATACTTAAGGAAGCTTCTATCTCACGGTATGTCGCATGGCGATCTTCGACGATCAGTTGCCGTACAGCATCAATGTTCTCCTGGGTTACGGCTGTTTTTGGTCGACCTTCACGATGTCTATCACCAAGACTAGAGCAACAACGTTGAAATTCTAAATACCAGCGTTCCACAGTCCGGAGGCATGGTGCTTTATCATTGAAAACCGTAGTCAACTCTTCGAAGCACTGAAGTCGCGTTAAGCCCCTTTTGAAATTGTATAAAAATATCGCACGTAAATTTTCCTTCGAAATTTCCATTTTCACAACTGACTTGTCAACTTTGAACGAGCGCTGTACTAAAACGGTTGGGCCGATTTCGAGTCATTCTTTTGTTTTCGAATTCTAATTTCAAATATTTTAAGATGACACTAGTTCTTTTTTATGCAATCACGGAAGGCTTGCAAACGACAGAACTTAAAAGGCAGCCCTCGTAGCTTGATTTCATATAAATTAGTAGATGCAGATCTAGCAAGAAGCTTGAAAAAGGTGGTAGGGGTACCAAGGTAAAGGCAACTTCACTCGAGTAGGTACCACCATCACTTTACAATTTATAGCTTTCAATTAGTTAATTATTTCTGAAAACAATCGGGTAAAATAAATCAGCAAAAAAAGGTTTATAAAGGACTGGCCTGCCATAACCTACTGAATAAATAATGACTGATGATTATGCAAAATATTAACTGCAAAATTTCGCTGCTGATTTTTTTAAACACTATTTTTTTATACTTAAACCCTTTTTGTTTGCGTTAAAAATTCAGTGTAACGAGAATGTGTGGAATAGTTACTTGGTCTAGCGATATGGCAAAACGTACTTTTAGGTCAAAAATATCAAAAATTAAGCATTCCAACGGTACAGATGTAGTGCAAAATGATTTTCCTTCGGGAAAACTCGGATCTCATTCGGAATACGATGGCACCCGAACTGTCAATCAATGATTGTATTAAATGAGTGACGTTTTCATGTCCATTAAAATGGAACTTTATTGTTTAGTGTCAAATGACAAAGTGACAAATGACAGCATATGGCACTGTATAATATAGAGATGTTACAACCACCTTCAATAACTTTGAAAATACTCAGTTTTATTGCCATTAGTAAACAAAACATTATCTACACATTAAAACATAAAGTACAACAAAATAAAGCTTATTGGGAAATATTTACAAGAATAAAACTCAATACCTGCCTACTTAAAAACAGCATCTACTAACGGGGCTAGTATGAAAAAAAAAAGTCATTAGCGTCCCTCTCGCACCTAAGTAAATAACCCGCGTGTGAGAGGGATGCAAACGACGTGAAGACTTTCATACTAGGCCCGCTATGATGCTTATAGGTACAGTCACCGTCATAAATAAGTGATGATTTCTATACCTTGTCGCTTTTAATCGTTGGACAATTTCGTATGACATTTCAAACTGACGTTAAAGTGACTAGGTTCATAAATGATAACTTATTTATGCCAGTGACTGTACTTAACATTAATATTTTACCTACTGCATATTTGGGTCGATATTTTCAACATTTTCTATTTCACAATCTGAGTAACCGTCATCGATCATATCATAGTCAGATTCGTCAGTGCTTTCATTTACGTTAATTACAATCCTATCGATGTGATCATCCATCGAGTGTTCCTGTGACCGATATTCATTTTCACATTTCATGGCATGATCACAAACTTTCTTCCATTCATCCGGGCCAATCATATTTATTTTTTCTTCAATCAATTTTTTTACTGTACCCATATTCATGTCTATGTTCCTTTTTGATACGTAACCTTTTATCTGTGACCATATATTTTCTATAGGGTTGAAGTCGGGATGGTATGGCGGTAACCTTAACACTTCGTGCCCATGTTGATGTAAAATTTTGTCAATGGAATATTCTACAAAGTCTTCTTTATGTCGACAAATAATCTCGTATAGTTGTATTTTAGGAAATGATGAATCATGGGGAATATTGTGTTTTTGTAACCAGTTTATCATAAGCGGCTTTGCGGTATTAGAGTTGGGCGGGCGTTCCACGTATTTATTGTGATAAGCAGCATTGTCTACTACTAATACAGAATTTGGAGACAAGTTAGGAATAAGTTGATTCTGTAACCATTTTTCATAATTGACATTATTCATGGCATCGTGATAATCACCGGTCTTATCAGTAGACTTGTACATAAGTAGAGCACCCGGTACAAATCCTTTGGCACTACCTGCATGTATTATAATAAGGCGTTGACCTTTTGAGATTAACTGTTTCACTCCTTTATCCGTAGAATCGATCCAGCACTTCCCTGTTAAATGGGATGTATGAACATAAGTTTCGTCCGTATACACAATATCCCTGCCTTCAGATCTGTACTTCCTTATTAAGTCCAGGTACTTTACTCTTTTAAGTCTAACGTCACCTTTTTCCATCAGCATTTTTCTATTGTTAGTAATTTTCTTGAATAGAAAACCCATTTGGCGTAGTATCTTTCTTAGTGTAAAATCACAGCCATTGAAATTCATTGTTTCTATTAATTTGGACTTTAGTGCTCTTATTGTAGGAACTTGTTTATAAATCAGATGAAAGTTATAAACCATTCGTCGTATCACTGCGTAATCAAAATCATCAAGATCTAGATAGAATTTCTTGCGTGGTCTTCCCAGCTTAATATTGTTTGTGATGGCATCTTTATTTTTTCTATATTCTTCTTCCTGGTTCAAAAATTTTCTTATTGTAGGTTTAGATATGCCTGTTGCGTCCGAAATTCGCTGTTGAACTTTGCCAAAATACTCTGAGTTATTGCTATTTTTGAATTTGCTATTTTCTGATAAGAAATACAGGTATATATTAAATATAATTCCTTGGACTGGATTTTTTAACCGATTTCGAGGTTTCGGCATGGTAATACAACCAATACAACCTTTTTATAAGTAAACTGTAAATATAATCAAAACTATAGCGAATATTTGAATTGCGTGTTAGCCACTCTATATATATATTCGTCTGCTGATGCGACTTACCCCTACGGCTGTAAGATGGGTACTGAAGCTAATTGAGAGAGCACGATAAATACGAACTTTTCCGATAAAGGACGAAGGAAAATCATTTTGCACTACATCTGTAAGCAGGAACTGCCATTAGGCATTAAAATTATCTTTTGTCTTACAATTTCATATTTATTTCCTATAAAGATTGAATAAATTAATGTAGCCACGTCTTTATGAGTAGGCTGACTCTAATTGGAAGACAAACTATTTACATCTCTACACCCTCATAGCGGGTGTCCCTCGCAATCACTAATAATATTTGTCCTAACGACTCGTTTGTCCAAATTATTGATTGTCCTAAAGTGGTATTCAGCTGAGTCAGACGACTTTTTAAGCTTTCCAAAATACTTGCGGTAAACGTATGCGGTTAGTTTAGGGTTGTATTATAAAAAAAAAAGTTTTGAAAATTCTGGCGGAAATGGCTATAGGATGAATGAAAATTCGGATAAACCATGCATTAGGACAAATAACGATCAGGGATTCCAGTATAGACCCCTTAATAATACTTTTGGATTCGTGTATCATTTACCAATAGGTGTAGGTATGTATAAATTTATAAAGCACCGACGATTTGCCTTAACCCATCATAGGCTAGCGGTACCGTTTGGCACCGTATGTCGTACTTAGAATTCGTGCTTCATTGTTGTACATTAAAATTCTAAATAAATTTAAATATAACATAACACCATCATTATCACAACATTACATATAAAGTTGAGTAAAATCTAACTGTCATTTGTTTTACTGCGTTCCCGTATCTGTAAGTTAAACCCTACATGTCCGCGATATATCTCCGCAGGCAGCATCACCCGGTGTCCTAATTAATTCCCATATGAATAAACATGCTGTTATTAAAGGTTTTCTTTAATCAAAACTTTGTTATTTATGGCCTAGAACCTGTCCCAGAGCAGAATTGATTTGCATAGACAACCGCTCCGTGATAACGAATGGGGTCGCTTTTGCTTCCGTCGAGATTATGATGCTTTTACGTTAGTCTATGGTCGCATAAGCTAACTTTTTAACTGTAGAGACCAAAAATGCACGCCTATGCAGCATTGATAGGTTTCGAATATAATATAACAATGGGCAGAAATATTTTATCATTTAAACTTTGCAAGCGATATCTACCTACATCAGAAAAGGTTTTACATTTTCATTTACCAATGTTAATCATGACGAGAATAGTTTTAAATATGAATGTGGATAGATGGATATTATTGTCGCCGCGCTGGCTTAGTTTGTAGTGGCCATTGCCTACGAACTGTCTCGTAGTCCTGGGTTCAAATCCCAGGGCATATTTGTTCCTGAGTCATGGATGTATTCTATATATATTTCTCTATATAACTATTTATATCGTTGTCTAGTAAACATAGTACAAACCTAGAGCTTAATGTGGTACTAAATAGGTCAATTAGTGTGACATTGTCCCCTGATGTTTTTTATTATTTATTTACAGTGGACGGGGGAAACTTAAGAAAGGATGGGTGGAATGTGTGAAGAGCGAGATGAAAGACGAGGAAGTGAATACCGAGATGACGGCTGCTATGATAAAGAAGAGGTTTGGAAGAAAAAGCGCTGCGCCGACTCCAAATGATTGGGATGAGAGCAAGGTGATGATGATAATGAAGTTTGGAACAATAAACTACCTAGTTTTTTATATATTTGAATCTGTCAATAACTAGGTAAGTCAACTGAATGCCATACTCAGGTTGTTACTATGTACACTGCAAGTCAACATTAAGGATGAAAGGCAGTATAAGACAATACCGCCCTGACAGTACTATGGTTGATAGCGGAAGGTCTAATTAGGTAGGTACTAGCGTTATCATTGCTTATTTATTATTGACAATATTTCTTTTTAGCCGTTTATTAATGTTCTAGGTACAAGTATCGCCGCAGCAACAGAAAATAAAGACGTAAGTAACCAAGATAAAACAACACTTTCCACAGCAAACAAACAACTTCAATCCAACAACGTTCATCACTAACAAAGCAGAATACATAAACCAGACATACATCAATCAACGGGCACTAACGAATGCAACACATATGCATGAGGAGCCATAATTTAGACATAGCCGCGAGTAGCTCATAGCCCTCATAGCTGACTAGTGACAGGTTCATTTGACATGTATACAAATAATACTAACCCACATACACTATAAGGCTTGGTACACATATCTTGTAAACGACACATTTAACAAGGTGTCAGTTTTTTTGTGTGACAAGCGGCTGACGCTCTAGTTGCATGCGGTGTTTAATTATAATGAACACCGATTATAGGTAAATACTACAGGAAATTCACCAAGGACTTTTTTGATAAACTCAAATTAAAAATAAATTTGTTAATGGCACGGGAGAGGTTGGGCTAGTTAGTCACCAGTCTCAATATAAATAATATACACGCTCATATGCTCGTATCATACAGTCGTGTCAGATATTTTTGTCTCCAATGTTAGATAATATATTATTATGATTACCGCTGACTGTACTATTCACGACATTATGCTGTGATTGTGTTACAGATCACGACAGACATAGCCCTTGAAACGTATCTACGTATCTACAAGTTTTTGAGGAAGGACGCTAAACAGTGGGCAGTGTAGACCTCGCGCTTGCGCAGACGTGGTAAATAACAATCTGCGCAAACGAGCGAGATCTGCGGCTCGCAAATCAGGCGCGCGTGTCGGCACGACGCACTCCCACGCACCGCACACACTCGACACAGCTACGATACCGTATATTAACATTACATTTGCTTCCTTTTTTAAATCAAGTAGTCAATCTCAACGGTAATAAATCTGCTAAAGGCTTTATTACTCCCGGAAAATTAGAAACCATCAAAATCAAAATAGAATGTGCCTATACGTCATATGGAGCAATCGATTTTTACAACATCTTTCAGTTTCGGTAAAGTCGATATGACTAGCATATAGGCGCATGAGCACGAGTGGAAGAGAAGTACAAACCTGAAAGTTGTTGTTATAACTATTGCCCGTAACTTCGGTTACAGTTTAAAAATCTTCAACTTATCATGAGTAAAAGAGATGGGGGCGAAGAGGCACGCTAGCCGTTGAAAGAGGTATAGCTGCGGAATATTTAAAAGTCCACTACACCTAGATCACTACGGTAAAATCACGCAACGGATATAGAAAACTGAAAAATATATCTTTTATAACAAAATAGTGATGCAAATAAATGTTTTATAAGTGCCTTGGTCGCATCAAGGCGCGTATTTACAGCTATCACTATGAGGTTAGACGTTTGATACATCAACTAAGATGTTATTTGAATCACAAAAAACTAGCTAATGTTCCTACCAACTTTCCATGACATAACTAATGTCATAGGTACTTTATTAAATCTATACCAACGAAATGAAAATATCTTATATTATTTATTGACGAGAAAGAACAGTTTAAGGTAGAGACACAACAAGAGATAGTGGTATCTAAAAAGACAAGTGACATCATTCGAGATATTAGATCCTGCGTTAGCCCATGTAATGAAAACCGATTAATAGTCACCTCAAAACCGTATCGATCCCCGTACTTATCGACTGTACCGCAATCGTTGGAACAATACAGTTCTCGATTTATTACCAAAAATCGGACCGTTATGAATATAGAAGATGGGATGGGAGGCAGGAATACTAGCCCAGGGCTAAAGCGATAAGTAACTGTCCCTGCTCTCATATCTCACCACCGTGAGAGTGAGTGAGTTATGTTGTTAGATTTTTTTAATAACATGCATGTTCTGAAAGACTACCTTAAAATGACCAGTTCCATAAACAAACAACATAATTCCATACCTAAAACTTTCTCCCTCGCCGATCTCGTTCTTTATCGAGCGGTTTCACTCACTGATCTGTTTTGCAAAGTGCACGTCGACACGTCAGCCACATAAACTACTCCCCGGTCGTTACTCATAATCAAGAGAACAATAAATTACTGAGAGAGATAGAGAGGTCAATGCTTTGCAAGAATTTTAACTTTCTGTTTTCCGGTGGTGGTGGTTTTTTGGAACAGCGTTTTAAATAAGTGAAGAGTTTCTTAAGTAGGCTTTCAATCAAGCACTTTTAATTTGGAAGACGAATTTACCCTTAGCCACAATTAGATGATATAATGTGATTTTGAGACCAAATGTCGTACCTACAACTACAACACGCCTTCCCGTTTCTTTTATTCCATTCCATATTACATATTTTAATATTATGAAACAGAAATTCCGATTGCAGAAACGGGTCAAAATCATAATACTGAAAATAATACAGTGGAATTTAAAATCCAAAAATGTTGCTTGCAGAGCCATGGCACATCTGTGCCGTAGAATCTCGTATCATAATGCTATGATAATTCCTGGAGTACTGCATATAAAGTGCACGAAGCAAGCCGCAGCCACACTCGCCCAGAAACGCTGCGTCTTCTGTCATCCGAATGAGTTTTGGTTCATAATGTTGATTGTATAAGGTAAACAATACAATATAACAAGCAAAGGAGGAAAATTCCTTGCAACTTATAATAGAGAATTGCCTCTGAAGGCGACCTTAAAGCACTTTATATGAAATACATCAGATCAAACTCATGATGTTTATTAAACTTATAGTTTAGGTAGCAATTGGTTAGTCAAGAAGGATATTTTAATTTATTTAACTTGTTTTATGGATCTCCTTACGATATCTCGTCTCATGTTGAAACAAATTTTTTTTTGCGATTATTGTACTCTGCCATAAAATACAAAAAAAAGATAAAAGACATTTATTCAGTAAGTAGGCCGCGCGGGCACTTTTATGCGTCAAGAATCTACCAGCGCTTCCCAAGAGGAGACCACTGCTGAGGAGAAACGCCGCCAGAAACTCAGCAGTCAGTCATTTTTTAACCATAAAGATCAACCATTGATATTATGAAAATGTAAACTAATCTTCGTTGGAGGCAATCTACTACAGTATGTTTACTATGTTTCCATTTCTTCCAAATACGTTGCGATCTAAATTCCATGCAACTTAACAATTAATTATAATATAGTTAGTGTTGATTTTGCTTATCGTAATTAGTGTAAAGCCTAACACGGCAGATTATGCGGGCTCGTTCGCATAGCGATTCCAATTACACACGAATTATAATTGTGGTCCGGGTTCCCGGAGACGGTATTTGCTTTGTTCATTTACTTAGTTTAACTACGCCTGTGAAGGTACAATCAATACCTACATGCGAGACTGTTCGGTTACCGGTAAACCTAAGCAAGTAAATATGGAAATGTGGAAATTAGGAATATATTTTTCACCTCAGCAGCTCAAACAAGCAGGTTTTGCTGCTTAAAAACAGTGAGCAAAATTCAATTTTGCTGCGAGCGAGAGGCAAAGTAGCTTTTTAATTATTTTTTTTAAATGCCGTGAGCAGTGCTGGGGCTACTCACAACATTCGAAAAAATTGAACTTCACTTTGTTCTGTCACTTTCACTTCGATAGGAAAAAAGCGAGAGATAGAAACAACTTGATTCGAAGTTCGATTTTCAAATTCCACACATAGTAGGCCCAAAAAGAAACGCACGTTCGGATGCACACATAACCGTAAAATTGCAAATAAAACTATCTGTTAAACTTTGAAATGTGTTTATTATAACTATTTTATACAGTAGGTACAATCATTTTTTTTATTTAATGTTTTGAAGACAAAATTAATGAAAAATAAGAAGTTATGTATCTACATAATTTTGTTATCGTTTTAACAATCTTTAATTTCGTGACATAAACCGCGGGGGCAGTTTCAGAACGCATTTCAAAAATAGCGGGATTATTGTACTTAAAAAAAAAAAGTAATGTAATGTAAATGACGATGTAATTTTTGTTAATTTGTCCGCCATAGCCAATAGCCATAGACAAGGCCTAGTTAGGTTTTTTTTAAAGCCACAGACTACATAAAGCTGTATAAAGTTGTGTTTGCACTACGGCATTATCAAGTTGAGTGACAGGTTTTATCTGTTTCATGTTTATTTTTTCCACTTTTTATTTTATTAGTATTTTGCAAAAATGCTTGTGATTGATGCATATGCGATCGTGTCGTTATTTAGTCGTGTATTCACCAAATGGTCACAACGGAAGACCTGCGTTGGCCCTACCAGCTTCACGCTGTGTTGTTCTCGCTGCTGAGGTGAAAAGTTGTATGTCTCACACGAGACCAAAGTTTTTTACGTCTCGTATCTTTGAATCCCTCGCTACGCTCAGGATTCTAACCTAGAATCACTCGCTACGCTCGTGATTCAATAATAGAATCCTTCGCTTACTCGGGATTCAAAATCATCACTCGCAGCAAAAACCAACTTTGCTCTCTTGTTGAACAAATAACTATTTCTGTAGTAGGTACTTAACAGTCACTGGTGAATAATGTTTCAGGTGAATTGGCAGGAAGAGCATACTAATCTATACTAATATTATAAAGTTGAAGAGTTTGTATGTTTGTCTGTTTGTTTGTTTGCTTCAACGCGCTAATCTCAGGAATTACCCATTTATCGAGGAAGGCTATAGGCTACTGACATATAATAAAACGTTTACGTAGGTTATATATTTATAGGTATTACTTAAGTTCAAAAAAGCTACTAAATGATATCAATATATTGTAAAAAGGTAAATTTTGCAGTGCAATTTACAGGTAAAATTACTCCAAAATCCAACAGCGTTTGTATATCTCAGTGCGTAGGATCTAAGAGCTGACTTTGATCCTCATAAATAAATGATTTCGTTAACAAAACACTCCACATACGAGCATGCGAGTTGGTTTTGCATTCGCCCGGACTGACACTAAGTTGTATTTATGTTGGCTAGCCTGTAGTTTATTAAGTTTGAGCGTATATCATTGCGGATCATCGTGACGGGGAACTTTCATGTTGGGTAAGATATGTTTGTGTATACCAAATAAATATATATCAGGGGAGAATCTCACACAAATTGACCTAGTCCCAATCTGAGCTCTAAACTTCTGCTATTGGTACTAAAAGGTTTAAACTTAAAAATACTAACGTACTTTTATGCCACCACCATGATACTCTATTGATACTCCGTATCAATAGGGACTTACAAGCAAGCACAAGAAATAAATAAAAAAATACGCATGAAACTAAAACTGTCTTAAAAAACATCAGATACACACTGTCTAATGCCTCATTCTAATATATTTTTGATTTGCTTAATTAAAAGTTGAATTCATTACTTTATATTTAAAGTATAAAAAGTTACAACATCATCACTACATAGTATAAAACAAAGTCGCTTCCCGCTGTCTGTCCCTATGTATGCTTAAATCTTAAAAACTACGCAACGGATTTTGATGCGATTGTTTTTAATAGATAGAGTGATCCAAGAGGAAGGTTTTTATGTATAATAAACTCTGTTTTATGTACGAGTGTTACAGAAAACTCAAATAAACCGAAGCGAAGCGAGGGCGGGTCGCTAGTTAACAATAAATTAAAAAGTCAGAATAACAATGCAGAAGACAGCTATTTCATCGGTGTTTCAAGCTTTGCGTCCCGTGACCTTGTTCCTGTGTTTTTATTTATTGTAAATATATTACTAATCCAACCCTTTCGTATTAACTAGAACTACAGCCTATAGTTAGCTCGCTCGGCAAGTGTTGTGAGTACCGCGCACGCGCGCTCAGATAATCAGGTGTTACCCGGTACCCTATAAAACGCCGGCCGCGAACATACAGGGCGATGGAAGTTAACTACTCGCTAAACAAATTCTATTTTATGATAACGTTGTAAAGTTGTGAAAACGTATCAGATAATAAACGTATCAGGTAATTGAACCAAATTAAGCCTTAATTTTTTGTGCTTGAATCGTATATTGGCTATTTGATTTCATTGCACAATTTGCAGCAGATATAACGATGTGCATTATTTTTTATAGTTATCGAATGGAAGATTATTTTATTGAAATACGGACGTGACGTTGAAATACGGTACCGCTACTACCATGATAAGTTTAAACAAGCTTTAGTTAATACATTGCAAAATTTCAAAGCTGTGATATTACACTGATTCATGACTGATTCAAAGCTGTAATGTGTTCCCTCTAGAAAAATTATACTGTCCTTACGACTCATTCTTTTGGTCTTACTAACTTATGTTCTTAAATCTAATTTCACAACAATTCATAAAATAATCATACTGTTTGCGTTTCTTACGGTACATTGTCCTGCGGCTCGTGGGCGCTACCGGTCGCCCACGGCTCGGACGCGGTGCGGGCGCAGATATACGCGCATGTAGCAACCATGCACTGTGTAATAATAACCTATACAGGGTGTCCCAAAACTCAACGATAATCCGCCAAGGGCTGATAGAGCAGCTAAAAAGCTATCGATTTAACACCTATGTATGTTCAGCGATTTTCGCTAGTTTCGGAGATATTGATCATTTTAATCTGAAATTTTGTAATTTTCCCTTATGCCCATGTCACGAAAAATCATTAATTTCGTTATGTATTTCATAAGTTTTTCAGTGGTATCTTACATAATTATAATCATTACGAATTGGCGAAGTTTTTAAACCTATTTGCCCGTTTATTTTATCAGTATTTTTTTTAAGTAATCACATAAAGTTTGTTTCTCCATACTAGGTGTCCCAGTGGTTGCTTTTCACTTTGTATGAAAAAAACAACTTTAGCTGATTACTTAAAAAAATACTAATAAAATAAACGGGCAAATAGGTTTAAAAACTTCGCCAATTCGTAATGATTATAATTATGTAAGATACCACTGAAAAACTTATGAAATACATAACGAAATTAATGATTTTTCGTGACATGGGCATAAGGGAAAATTACAAAATTTCAGATTAAAATGATCAATATCTCCGAAACTAGCGAAAATCGCTGAACATACATAGGTGTTAAATCGATAGCTTTTTAGCTGCTCTATCAGCCCTTGGCGGATTATCGTTGAGTTTTGGGACACCCTGTATATAAAATCATTGCTGAAATTATGAAACATCCTGTATTTTTACTTGAGTGTATGTCACGCATTTTGTGAAATGCACTACAAGCAGAAGTTCGTGGATATATCTTTCTCTGGCATTTTCATACAAATCTTTGTATCATTTTGTTTAAAAAAAGGAATTGTGGCTCTGGACAAGATGCATTCTTCATACGTTATCACTATCAAAAATGTATAGGATTGTCGTAAGCGGCCGGACGGTTACGTCCAGCGCTTATGTCTAATGCATATACCCTGGCTTTTTTTAAAGGAGGTTTAATTAACATATATCTGTAACGTAACTATGACATTAATTGAATTAGTAAACAAATTTTCAGGCCTTGATAACTTTGTAAGGCTTTGTTAGGCCTTGTTAATTGCCAGCAATGTAAAGCACAGCAATTTGACAAGTTTAAATGACTGTCGACGGATACTTTGATTATTATGATCTGCCTCCGTACCACATTGTACTAAGCAACGGCGATTCTGATAACGATGAACACGCAACACATGCACTACATTAAAAATGGTCAGTATCTAAGAAAATTAATTGTGAAGCTATTTTAATTATTTTTTAATTGATGATACTTGCAAACAATTGCTAAAGCCACATATCATCGGCAGCTTTAATAAATGTCCGCATGACGGTAACACTGTATTATGTTACGTGTGTTTTTGAAAAAATCGGTGAACATAAAAGAGGTAAACAACAACGTAAGCTTGACTACTTTGATATTTAAATTTTTAAATCCTTCATGCCTCATTAAAATAAGCTAAACAAGAAAAAACTATTACATACAGACAGTCAGACAGACAGCAAAGTCTCACCTTAAGGGTTCCTTTTTTACCATTTTTGAACGGAGCCCTAACAATGTGTCATCATTATAATATGACTGTCTTCTAGATAGTCAGATGATAAAAAAAACTGTGGTAGTACTTAGTTGTCGAGAACATTGCCCCACATTCTGAGCTCGGTAAAAAAGACACTAACGTCTAAAAACCAACGACATGATTATGTAATATGTAACTTTAAGCGGCCCATAATACCGAAACAAAAAGCACACTCATGCACTTTCCATAAACAGCATTACGTCACATAACCCGCGCGGGCGCATTAGTTTAATGCGGTTTAAAAGTGCAAACAATCGGCGCGTGACCGATTCAGATAAGTGGACATGTGGGCATGTAGCGAGGGAATTAGCTGGGTAGAGCTAGGAAGGCTCTGGAGCTGTGGAAAAACGATTTTTATTTATTGTCTATTCGTTTCCAAGTACTTAAAACTATGCGCTATGCTTTATTAGGCAAGATGACATGCTTATCTATATTGTTTGGTAACATTTTCTAGTTGAAGCGCTGGTATTTGTGTTGTAATTTCAATCATCATTAAACCTACATAATTACATCTTTATAAAAAAAAAACAGGAATATATTGATGTTATGTTGGTAGACTAAAAGTAGGAGTAGGTCGGAAATATGTACATGCTAACACAATCAAAACCAATCATTAAACCTACATAATTACATCTTTATAAAAAAAAACTCAGGAATATATTGATGTTATGTTGGTAGACTAAAAGTAGGAGTAGGTCGGAAATATGTACATGCTAACACAATCAAAACCAACTTAGTATTTGTCTTAATATCACAGCGAAGGAGAGTCGGTTAAGTTATATTTACTTTGCTTGCTCAGTTACCTTATCGATAGGTAATAAAGCTAACTGAAAGAGCAAGATCAATATGAACTTATTCGACAAAATACGATGTCGTATAATTGTTCACTTCAGGTACCTAGTCATTCGTGGCAAAAGTACAGTTCTAAGTAATATCTTTCGGTTCCATCAGTTCTCTCTTACTTTCTTGCATCTTTATAAGCTCGTTTACTGAGCTCGTATGCTAATGAACTGATTCGCAGATCACTTTCGGGTCACAAGGCACCACTCTAAAAACAATTGAAAATCGTGCAATTGAGCAAATGCCAGATTTAAATCGGCATTTAATTCTATTCCTATTCCATTGACAGTAGCCGTCATTTCCCAACGTTGGCTCATATCGTTGCCGCATGCACGTTACGCTTTTATGGGCCATTCGGCGCCATTACGGCCCAAACGGCTGGTATTTAGACAATACCAACAAAATGCCGTGATAATAAAGGTTACAGTAATTGTTTCGGCTATTGCCGCTGAGTGGAGGTTGGTATCGGAATTGCTTAAGTGCCTTCGTTGACTGGTGGCGATTACTTATCATAAATACGTGGATTATGTTTTCATGTGCTTTGGTTAGTAGTTAAAACGTGTCACGAGTTCCTAGTAAGAACTTGTGATGTATTCAGGTGTGTAGGAACTTCTTTGACGATTGTTGTTGTTTAAACCATTCAATCGGAAGATTCATTATGTCAACAACTTCAAGTGTATTCATTATTGGTAAAGATCAACTTTTTTGGTCATGAACCAGTTTTTGTAAACACAATAAACTTTATTTCCTTGATGATATTTATTTATTTATTTATTTATTGAGGAAACCAACAGCCGTACATTTCATAGTTAGTAGTACAATCATTAGAAATTATCATTATATTAAGTCTAAGGAATCAAAAGACCAGTTTAAACTTTCGCTCTAACACTGCCAAGACAATTGTCACGACAAACTTACAGCCTAAAATCTACTAATAGGTACACATATTGTATTTAGTCACACCGACGGTATTAATTTATTTTTCACAATAAAAAAACTGTGGGATATATGGCCTAAGGTTTAATTTAAGCTACTGGTAATCCTGACCCGGTGTAAGACATAATTCAAAATAAGACTGCAGATAATAACTTCTCATGTATGAAGCCTTAGCGTTTTAAAACAAATCAAAATTAATAATTTAACGGTAAACAAGACTTCAAGTTCATAACCCTATCCAGGACCTGATGCTAACTCACTATCTCTAATAAATCATTTTATCAGGCTGCCGCGGAAGCCACGTCAAAACTAATGAGGCCTATCGCATGCAATTACAAGCCCTAATGAGACTTACATGCGTTACGGTTATCATGCCGGCGCGGGCGCATGTATGCGGTGCGTATGTAGCCGGCATGACGTGCGCCAGCTGACGTATGTCGCGTGTATCTCGCGTGGCGTAACACGCTGTATATAAGTACCTACTACTTATTTACAGCGTGTTTTTAAATGTGTCATTATTCCATCAAACATATAAATATAAAGGTTTACACGCAGCGGTCAAAACAGAGGCAACTTACGAGTATATTGCGTCCATTAGTAAATTACTTTGGCGAGAATCGTACCAAGCGAAAGCCAAAAAATAAAGAAAGTGAAGTTAGGTATTTGTGGCGGAATTGCATCGATATAAACCATAATGTGAGTAACGATGCCACAATAAAACGTGAAAACTGGTGGAAATAGCAAAGCAATCCGCTGCATAGAGGCATTCCATCTAAGTCTTCAAAGTTGGCAACGCATTTGCAGTCATTAGATTGTCATCGTAAGATTACAAATGTGTATGGGCTTCTGAGTCCACTTACCATCAGGGTAGTCGTTTGTGCCCTGATGGTACTCGTTTGCATCCTATACACCATATAAAATGGAAATATATGTAGGGAGATAAATATTTAAAAACAACAAATGAGTAAAATACCTCACCTCGTCGAAAATCATCCCGAGACCTGAGCCTGCCTATATTCATTGACTTAACGATATCGTAAATTATATTGTCATGATATGGTATTTTTTACGAACTTGATAACAAATCTGGACATAAAAAAGCCATATAAAATATGGTTAACCTAACCGTAATACAAAGTGGAACAAATACACTTTGCATCTACAACATTGATTACCATAACATGTCAAAAGCAATATAGCCTTAATGAGTAGAATAGAGCCCCTACCTTGTGTCATTATAGTCAAATAATCAATCAATGTTGCAGTTCAATATACAAAACTAACTGTCTATAAATAAAACTAATCAATATGTACAGCGTGTTCAGAAACAGAGCAGTCAGTTCCAGGAGCCGCATAATTGAGCCGGTGCCATCGCCGCATATTCTTAAATCTCGCTGTATCTTAATCATTTATCTGCAAACTGGCTGCATGCAGGTCACGCCACAGTGGACATGAGAAGAACAGTAAGCTAGGAGAAGATGCTTTGCTTTCTTTTGATCTGCAAAAGCGAATCCTGTAAATGTAAAGAGGAATAAGGATCAAAAATAAGATGGGATGGGGAAAAAACTAAAAATATGTATGCAATTCACGTGACTCACCGATAAGTCGTCTTATGTACAGGGTTCCTTTTTAGGGTTCCGTAGCCGAATGGCAAAAAACGGAACCCTTATGGATTCGTCATGTCTGTCCGTCCGTCCGTCTGTCCGTCCGTATGTCACAGCCACTTTTTTCCGTAACTATAAGAGCTATACTGTGGAAACTTTGTAAGTAGATGTATTCGGTGAACCGCTTTAAGATTTTCATACAAAAATAGAAAAAAAACAATAAATTTTTGGGGTTCCCCATACTTAAAACTGAAACTCAAATTTTTTTTTGATCAAACCCATACGTGTGGGGTATCTATGGATAGGTCTTCAAAAATGATATTGAGGTTTCTAATAAAAAAAAAATCTAAACTAATTAATAAGCGCGAGAGACGCTTCCAAAGTGGAAAAATGTGTGTCCCCCCCCCCGTAACTTCTAAAATAAGGGAATGATAAATGTAATAATAATATATGATGTACATTACCATGCAAACTTCCACCAAAAATTGGTTTGAACGAGATCTAATAATTAGTTTTTTTTTAATACGTTATAAATCGTAAACCGCATTTTACCTTTCATTCAATCAACTCAAATATAAAGAATAAATAAATACATTTATTTAGATGTATAGTGGTATGGAACCCTACATGCGCGAGTCCGACTCGCACTTGGCCGCTTTTTTATATAGCTTTAAGAGGGAAACGAGGCAGACGAGCCATTTTTGCAACTTGTCCCCTATTTCACCATCTTGACAATGACAATTCGGTATTCATTGCAAAGTTAACACTCTGATACATCACTGGGTTTCATGTGAGGTGTGCCATGTACACTGAAATGTCACCTGTCACCTGTTATTGTCAGGGTAGTGAAATAGAGGCTGGTAGTAAGCGGGTAACGCCTTCGATACCGTCAGCAATAATATGCTAGGGGCAAAGCCAAGTTGCTTACATTATTGTGCACCAATGTGCCAATGATAAAACATAGTTATGGTTGTTGTATGGTTTAATCTACTTACTTGACCAGAAATATCTAAAAGTTTTGAATTTATTATCTTCTCTTTCCTATCTCTCTTTCCTCCTATTTATCCTACACCTAGATAAAACTCCTAAACCTAGATCTAGTAGTCTATCCTAATAGTGTTTTTTTGTTGATAAACCAAATATGCTTCTTGCCTTACTGCCCGAAGCACTGTGCGCGAATTAATCCGCTCTCATACATACGGCTAGTATGAGGGCATATCGCGGAGATGCCGATGATATGCGGCCTTCCTCGAACAGTGGCTGACAACCTTCGGACGTATGCAAATAAATTAGTTTCAGTGCAATAAATTGTCTTAGAAATATCTTTAATTGATTTAAATAATTTCTGGTTTACATTTAGTATAGTGGGCGAAGGACATATACAGCACATATACAGGACTTACCCTCTTATTCATAAAAGAACAATAGGTAAACGTAATTTAGCTAGAGTATACTTTGCCTCTTTCTGTCAAATTCAAATAAGTATCACAATGAAAGAAGGACAAGTGATTTAGAAGTCCAGTGAAATAGACATTTACAAAAAAATATAATTCGACCGATTAAAGAAAATGACGACCAATCCAATGTCGAATAAGCATTTGGACGCGCTCTTAAACTACAAATTATAAATTATTTAACATCAAAATACTCGCATTATTAAGCGCCACAAACCCGTAAGTGGCCGATATACACCTTAGTATGGAAATACGTTGGTATAACTATTTAAAACTCTCTAACCCGCCTGAGATACTTTGAAAATCGAAGTTCGAAATTACGTTAGCTCCATCTCTTTCTCTCGATTTAGTCTCGGATCACGAGTGACAGGGATGGAGCTAGATAACGTCGAACTTCGATTTTCAAAGTAGGGCCTCTGTGTCCATCCAGCAGCCGTCAACCGTCGGTACTCGGTCCGTTATCCCGATTGTCCGCAGGGCGCCGGCCGCTAATGGGTCCCCGCCCGCCGCGGCTCTGCTCTGGCACACATTCCGCCTCTATTAGCAATTCTGATACGCGAAAGCGATATTGACCACATAAGTGGAACTTGGTATCGGCATAGTAAAGTAACAAAAAGTAGGCGCATCGTCCTTTCCGCTACCGAGCAGTAGGGCTGGTACATACACTCGCACTATTTATTTTATGATATAGCGACAAACGAGCACACAGGTCACCTGATGATATGGGGGATCTGAGTCCGTTATCAACCCTGAGGCAAAAAAATTGAATAACCTCTACCGGGTGTCCCGCGGCTATGCCACAAGACGGGAAATCTTTATTTTATTTTTAAAAGTGGATAATATTGCATTCAAAGATTAAAAAAGAATCGTCAGTTTTTGCATATATTTTACGTAGTAATAAATTTTCTAGTAAGTTGAATGTAAAACTTCACATTGTTCCTTTATTTTTAGATACAATGTTACTTGGAGAGAATTATTTCTTATCAGTTACCCTTTTGACTGGCATCATAAAAATACAGAATGTTGGTTTTTTCATATTTGGTCTGTTCGATTCCCAGGTGAGGCAAGCAGTTTTACTTACTTTTTTAAATAAAATAATGTCTTCATAAAGCAAAAGCAATATTTAAGGTACTTTCCCCTCCATGTTGCATAGCCGTGGTACACCCTGTAGGTATACTAGTACCTAATTCCTGCATTTAAAACCTGGGTATTTAGAGTTGCTGTTATTGTTATTAGAAAACAGATTTTAACGTCGTTTATCATTTCAGCCGAAAGACGTAACCGCCTGAACTAAACCGATTTACCTACTAACAAATAACACTATACCACCTTCTTTACTTTTCTGTCTGTCCGTCTGTCACACACAGCGGCATATTCCAGAGACTAGTAATGGTATCGCTTGAAAATCATAAATAATTCAAAATTGCTCACCTAACTTTGATCTAATCAATTAAAATAAGTAGGAAACCCTCCAAAGTCCTACCTACTTTTACACTGGCATGTTTGGCAATTTTTACGTTTATAGACCTAGAAAGCATCTATAAATACATTAAAGACGTTGAATGTATTAAATGCTCATTATCATTTCGCATAAACCGTGCATATTATGTCGATGTGGGCTTTAGTTATCGACCAGAAAGTACGAATAGCACATAATGTGTGACCATCAATTATATCAGCACATTTTTGTGTAGGTACTCGCCTTTATGAGGGGTTATTATGACATAACTATGCAGTTCATTTTACGGTGAGTGTAAGGGACAAAGCTATGGCAGTTATATAGCTCTGTCCTTTTCTCTCAGCGTAAACAGAATTTCATAACTATGTCATAATAAAAAAAAATAAAAAAAAAATGTCATAATAACCCCCCTGTTAATTAAAAAGTCTTGCCCAGGCCCTGGCAGTATTCTGAGGTTCCGCGGCGGGGCATTCAACAGATACGTACGTGTATTATACGCAGTCATTTAATATTCTTTTCATGGGTCTACGGGATTTCATTTCGACGAGTGTTTTCTAGACTTATCTTTGGTAATTAACCGATTATCAATTTTAAAAAATATATGTAAAACCCTCTTTTTTTCGTCAGTCTTGTGTCTCGTCTCGTCTCCTCTTTTGCGACGGACGCTCAAATTCATCCGACTAATGGGTTAAGATGTAATAATCATTCCGTCGGAATCGGCTGTTCACAGCGCCAAACGCATCTTACCCACGAAGGGTTATTCCCACCTGTTACCACCAATTTGTTACCACTGGTAACAGCTTAGTTTTTTTTCCCCACCTGTTACCACTAAAGTACTCGATGGTAACAAGTGAGAATATTTTTCCCAAATGTTACCACTAAAATATTTTGGTGATAACAACTGGGGAAAAAAGTGTTTTAGTTTAGTGGTGATAGCTGGGAATTTTTATTCCCAGTAGTTACCAGTGGTAACAGGTAGGAAAAAAAATCCCTGCTGTTACCAGTGGTAACATATTGGTGGTAACAGGTGGGATAACCACCCACGACTATTTATTATTATTACTTTTATATGTCTCCCATAGTATTTATTCATTATTTTAGGTCACGCAGTTTCTATGAACTTTGTTTTTGAACTTATGTCTACTCGTTGACATGTTCTACTTTTCTTATTTGTGTCAATCACCCAGAAGTAAGCAAACATCAAAAACAAAAAAGACAAACATGAGCTTAGCCATCTTAATGATGTTAATTTATGTGATATTAATATTAAACCATATATTTGTTAAAAAAACATAACTGTGTATTATAGATGTGGAATATACCTATAATCAAGGGTTCATTTTTAAGGTGTCCCAAAAATCAGTTGAAACTATCATGTCTCATACTATTGGCAAAATGCAAGCATCATAATAATATTATATACGAGTATTTATACCTAATTCAGTATGCACTACATTACATTAGTTATGCTAGTAGGTACTTACCTACTCTTGTTATTTTACTACGGCACCTATTCCGCCGTTTCATTTTATCACGTAGATATTATTGTCGATAGTGCATTTTAATAGAATGTTGGAATTACCAACCGATAAAGCCACATTGCCCACATAAAGTCGGTTGACGTAATAAGAAGTGAGTTTCATATATTTGTCTGACAAATCGGTCGTTTTGCTCGATACCGTATGCTCACTTACGTTCCATTTGCATATGGGAGATATTTATCGGGATATTTCTGTCGCTTTATAGTTAATTCGTTATCAGAATGTATTTTAATGAAGTTAAATTGGTTTCAACGCCAGCATACGTTACTGCAATTTATGTTGCTATTACAGCTGTATGTTTATTGAGAACTAGATTTCTAATTTTAACTTATCTATCAGTAATGACTATATGAATAAGAAATGTATTGCCTGTCGGTTCAAAGATAGAAAAAGTTCATAGCTATTTATTCTCAAAGCTATATCGGTTGAATTAAGAAAATTTCAATGATAATGTTCTGGTTTGCAATGTACAAACACATTGCATACAGTTGCTGGATATTTAATATAAATCTTAAACTGTTGTGCACCCCGCGCTCCTGCCATAACATCTAGGATTTTCATTAAGATTGAGCCGTGAAATGATTAGTGGACACACCAGTCGCCCGATCAATCGGTACATGTGCGTACGCGCACCCGATATGGGCATGCGATCAGTTGATAGATTTGTTAGACTGATGATTATATGATAACGAACCAGTTTTTTGTACTTAATTGAAGTTAATTGTAACCATAAATAAATGAAGATACAAAAAATACACATTTCAACTTAAACAAAATTGATTTCAGTAAGGTAAGAAAAACAGCTGTCCCGGTACAGCTCTAGCAGCAAAATAATCGTTTAAAAACTGAAGGAAAGAAGGAGAAATGAAGCATCGGAGAAGGAGGAATTTTATTCTGCGGAATTCCCACGACTCTTACGAGCCAAATATTATAGAGATCCTGCTACATTAGTCTGCCTATGTCCTGTGTTGTTTTATAAGACTGATATATTATGTCGATGATCGAAAAATTGACAATTAACCATCTTAACCTTTTCAGTCGACTGTAATTGTCTGCATTTTATTCAGGGTCATAATATACTGCAAAACATTTTACTCCTTGAAGTTTTTACGTTTATAAAAACACAAGTTACGCACTAGTGTTTACTGCGGCTACACTCTTCCTCCTTTTGCTCATTAATGGTAAATAAAGGAAACATAATGACAGACAAATGGACGATCAAATCACGCAATGGGCTGAGACAGACCGCCAAGGATATGCAAAAACTACCGGACTAGAGTCAGCCGTTTTTACGTGTAACAGAGGTATAAAAAGCAGATTAAAATGTTTAGTTTCACCCACAATTACATACCAGGGGCTGATTCTCAAAAAAATGGCACTTTAACCTGTGTCAATCTCTGGCTTATTTATTTTTATTGTATACATTTACTTGCTTGTCTGATATTTTATTAGTATTAAAATAGATCGTCTGAAAACATGTCTTTTATATATAATCAGATAAGACAATTGACGACTTTAAAAAAAATCTTTGTAACATAATTTTCTCATTAACCTACTTTTCCCAACACAATAATATTTTAAAAAACACAGTTAATTTTTAAACTATTCAGTTTATTGTTACAAACTTATTGCCAATCGAATTTAAATATACATTCATTTAATATTTACGTAGATTTAATTTAAATAAGCGATTTAGCCCCTTTGATAAACTGTTTCAAAGTTTTGTAAAAAAAAATGTCACATTCACCTGGAGTATAATTATTCTTTGCCAATTCTTAATCTGTGATCACTCAATAACCGCTCCCTACCTTATCTGGGGCCCCTCATTCTCGAGCGTGCAGCCGATGAGGTTAGCCGTGTCTAGCGTTCAGTGTTGACGAAATATATTTTTTTGAATATTCACTACCGGATTTTGTAACAGGTGAGTCTAAATATTCTGTATCTTAAAAAAAATACTTTTATGTGTAAATAGTTCAGTATGCATGCTTTATGTGTTGGGTTTTGATGTTGTTTTAAACTGGAACTAACTGGATTTGACAGGATTCTAACGTTTTCTGTTTTAAGACGCAATAACGGTCGTTTTCTAATTATCCTGTGTCTAATTAACCTGCCGGCTGGTACCAGGTGAATTAGATGAAAATCAGGTGAATGAGATGGGGTGGCAGGTTAAATTACGTCATTATCGATCGTTCAGGTAAATTAGATTTACTGCCGCACTCAGGGACGTCAATTAAATTTAATGATTGTTTACTGACGTGTGTTGTCTTTTTTTTTTTTTTTTTTTTTTTATAAAAGAGGGAGGCAAACGAGCATGCGGCTTACCTGATCAGAAAGTAATCACCACCGCCCATGAACACCGGCAACTCAAGTTGAGTTGTCGGTCCGTTGCCGGCCTTTAAGGAAAATAAGAGCTCTTTTCTTGAAGGACCCCATGTCATAACTGGCAGGAAATATCGCCGGAGAGAGTTCGTTCCACAGTTTCACCGTACGAGGTAAAAAGTGCCTAGAGAAACGCACGGTGGAAGAACGCCATTCATCAAGGTGATGTTGATGGAACCTGGCCCTACGACGGGTGGTACGGTGGTGGAATACGGCGGCAGGCAACAATGCGAATAGTTCTTCAGAACACTCCCCGTTATAAAGCCTATACAGCACACAAAGTGAGCTGATGTCCCTCCTAATAGCAAGTGGATCTAATCGGACAGAGATCACTGGGTCGTTGACAATCCGAGCCGCTCTACGTTGAATCCGGTCAAAAGGAAGAAGAAAGCATTGCGGTGCTCCAGCCCAGAGATGAGAACAGTACTCCATATGCGGCCGGACCTGAGCCTTATAGAGTTGGAGGCAGTGGACAGCTGTGAAGTACCGTCTCGCTCTACTAAGCACGCCTAGCTTCTTGGAGGCTAATTTGGCTTTATCTTCCAAATGACTGCGGAACTGAATATCATGCGATATGTCAACACCCAGGATTCCGATAGTAGGCTCAATAACGAGGGAAGTGCCTTCGAACTGAGGTGTCATGACAAAGGGGCTTTTTTTGGCAGATAACACGCACACTTGTGTCTTGGCGGGGTTAAATTGGACCATGTTTAGTCTGCCCCACTTTGAGACCACCTCCAGTGATGACTCAATTACAGACACAAGCTTTGCTCGGCACTCTTCAGTGTCAGCTCGAGAGTGATTGCTCCGGCCAAAGTAGCGTGAGTGACCCGTGCTGTCATCTGCATAGCAATGAATGTTACTAGACTGCAACATATCATTGATATGCAGAAGAAACAGCGTAGGAGACAATACACAGCCTTGCGGCACACCAGCATTAACGGGCATGAGTTTCGAGCATGAGCCATCGACTGCTACTTTGATGCTCCGTCCCTCAAGAAAACTGGCTGCCCATTTACAAAAACTCTCCGGGAGCCCATATGAAGGCAGCTTTGACAAAAGTGCTTTGTGCCAAACACGATCAAAGGCCTTCGCTACATCTAAACTAACGGCCAATGCCTCGCCCTTGCTTTCCACGGACTCAGCCCAGCAATGAGTGAGGTAAACTAAAAGATCACCAGCTGAACGCCCACGGCGGAAGCCATACTGGTGGTCACTTAACAGCAGATGATCTTCAAGATACCCCAGCAGTTGGCGATTAATTATATTTTCCATGATCTTGGAAAACAAGGGCGTTATAGCTATAGGCCGATAGTTTGATGGATCTGAGCGAATACCCTTTTTTGGGATCGGGTGAACCAAAGCTGTCTTCCAAGGGCTCGGGACTACACCGAGAGAATAAGAGAGCCGGAACAGACGCGTTAAAACTGGAGCCAGCTCAGGAGCACACATTTATTATGAATACCATCAGGCCCGCAAGACTTATGAACATCCAGGGAACAAAGGATTTTGTAGACATCTCGTTGTATAAAACGGATTTCAGGCATAGTGTCCTCACACCGCGGGATAGTCGGCGGTATGTTTCCCCGGTCGTCCAAAGTCGAGTTTGACGCAAAGAGAATACCCAAGAGATCGGCTTTCTCCTTAGCAGTGTGGGCTAAAGTATCGTCCTCCCGCTTCAAGGAGGGGAACGATGACTGGCAAAAGTTGTCTTGAACAGCTTTGGCGAGAGACCAGAATGCACGGGAACCGGAAGGTTGGCGCACAAGTCTGTCACCAATTCTGTTAATGAATTTGAATTTTGCCCTGGCTATACTCTTCTTGAATGACCTCGTGGCCGAGTTGTACTTCTTTTTAAATATCCCAGCGTTCGGATCACCAGCGCCCAAAGCTTCCGACCAGGCCCGATAAGAGTCCTGCTTTCGGCGGGACTCCGCATTGCAAGTCCCATCGAACCATGGTCGGGACTTGCCACCAACGGGGACCACCGAGTTTGGAATAAATAATTCCATTCCCTGAAGTACCACGTCGGCGACCGAGTCAGCACAGGCGCTGGGATCTTCTGGTGAGAAGCACACCTGTCGCCATGGGTAAGATGCAAAGAAACTTCGCATCTCGTCCCAGTCAGCTGACCTGTAGTGCCAAACACGACGACATCTTCCATTGCGAAGGCGACTTTGGCGTGTGAGAGGCACCACACTCCGAACCAGGCAATGGTCGGATGTCCCGAGAGGGGCATCGACATAAACCTGGTAGAGTTCAGGATGGGAGGTCAGCATGAGGTCAAGTAAAGAAGGCGCTTGGTCTTCCACATCAGGAAGACGTGTTGGTGATTTAACCAGTTGTGTCAGACCATACGCCAGGGCGAATTCGTGGACAGATCTCCCCGCTTGGTCAGTAGAACGAGATCCAAGCCATTCAGCGTGGTGGGCATTGAAGTCGCCCAATACTACAATCTCGGCAGTGGGGGTCTGCTGCAGTAAAGTATCAGTCACCGTTCGAATATGCTCCATAAGACGCTCCGTTTCTAAATTGCCACTATGGGACCTGTAAAGACACGCGTAAATCCTCACATGATCCTCGAGATCAACGCGTAACCAGATGATAGACAGGTCCTTTTCTTCAAGCGTGCCAAGGCGCCGACAACAGATATCCTCCCGGAGGAACACGCATACACCTGCTCGTGGAATGAAGTTATGTTCCACAATGTAGCCTGGGTATCGTAGATATGAGACATCTGCCGGGGAAGATATCTGTGTCTCCGTCAAAAAGAGTAAAGCCGGCTTAGCCGTCTCGAGATGGTGATGGACGGCGTTCAAGTTAGAGTGTAGACCCCTTACGTTGCAAAACTCAACGGCAAGCAAAGGGATAGCAGCCTTTTTACCCTGTTTGCCTCTGGCAGAAATACAGAGCGGGATTGTGCCCTCCCCAGAATACGCAGGGCAACCTGAACGCTCACGTTCAGGAAGGGATTCTCCTGCACCGAGGGTGCAGGTACCCTCCTGGGGTAAATTTCTATTCAATACCGCTGCCATATTTGGGGGGGGGGGAGAGGGCCACTGGCGCACCCACTAACCGAACGAAACGCAATAGTAACACTATTACTTCACGCCGATATTCTGTGGGAGGGTGGTACTACCCCAGACGAGCCGGCCCATTCGTACTGCAGCCAGTAAATGGATACAGTGTGGCTCTACCACCTTCAAAATCTTCTTCAGTCTTATTATATTGCTATAGCAAAGAAAGTGACAGCAGCAACTTTAATCAAGCATTAAATTTAATTGATGTCTCTGAGTGTGGCAGTTAGTTTTCTTATTTCCTACTTTCGCTTTTTTTTTATTGCTATGCTCTATTTGAATTTTATTTTCGCTTTAAGGTACTTTAAAGCATGGGTAAACCAAAGACCCGTGCTTCTAGTGCGGAAGAAAAAAAAGCATTAAAGAGAGAAAATGAGAGGAAAAGATATGCACGTATTAAAACAACCCTGAACTATACGCTGAATATAAAACAAAAAACAGACTGAAATACATAAAAGAAAGGAACAGAAAAAAAAAAGTTTCTATCAAAGAAATGACACCAAAAGAACAAAAACTTCAACGACAAAAATGGCGTAACAATTTTAACGCATATTATAGGCGTAAGAAGGAAAATTCTGCAGCGGCATTACGATTTATTAATTGTAATTGTCCACCACCTAGTCCACCGCAGATATTAAATGACAGCAACCTAGACCCGATAGATGTTGAAAATATCCAAGGTCATAGCGGAATAAGGACGAAAGGACGTCTTCCTACTATATGCCGAACTTCATCTGAAACCTCAAGTAGTACGAGTACAGAATCAAGTTCAAAAATGAGAAAACTTAGATACAAAAAAGACAAACATATATCAAATTTAGTTCAACAACTAAAAACAAGTTCAACAACGAAAAATGCCGTGTTTAATATTTATTATCATTATATTCTACGTGTTCGAAATCTCGTTATTGGGCTACCTTTGTTTCGGCGAAATAATTTTGCCAAATGTATCGTTTCCCAACTTTTCTTTTACCAACCCGCTTTGTTTTATGTAACCGTAAATCTTACAGGATTTTATAAAAACTAACCTATTCTAACCTATGTTCTACACGATGGTACTGAAATATATTCTGAAAAATTTATTTAACATTGGGTTGGCAAATGAAAAATTTGGGAAATGATCCATTTGCCAAACATATTTTTGCCAAACGGCAGGCTCCCCTCGTTATTGTTGATCTTAATTAAAAGTCTGTACGTCTGTGTGTGTACTGCTTGATTGTATGTGGAATCATTTGCCAGTAACTCATGTTATGTTTTTAGTCAATGTTACTAAAGCAGGCAAAAAAAGTGGCTTAGGTTATATTTCGATTATTTTCAGTAGTCATTGTTAAAGAGCAAAGTATTTTTTAAACAAAAATGTTATTCGATTGCTTAACTTTATTATCATTAGTATTCTATGTGTTCAAAGTATCGTTATTGTCGATCTCAATTAGAAGTCTGTACTGTTTTATGTTATTTAGCTTTATCCTACGTGGAATCATTTGCTAAAGTAACTCATGTTATATTTTTAGTCAATGTTGCTAAACAGCCAAAAAAATGGCTTCGGTTATATTTCAATAATTTTCAGTAATTTAATTGTTATAATGCAAAGAATTATTTAAACAAAAATGTTAACTTAAAATTTAACTTTAGTATCTTTGCAAAATCTCTTTATTCTCTATTCAAAATCTCTTTATTGTGGATCTCAATTTAGAAATCTGTACGTAGCTTGATCCTATGTGGAATCATTGATAAAAGTAATTAATTTTTAGTCATTCTTATTTTTGAGTATTATATTATTATAGGCTCAAAGATACATTTTGTGATAATCACGTAAGGAATAGTACAAAAGTGTTATTAAATGGGAATAAGAAAAAAAAAAGTTGATTGTGAGAGTGATAACAAAATAGCGTTTATAATTCACAAAAGTAATAAGGGTTTAAATAAAAATAAAAATTTAAGAAATGAGCGATTTTGTTTATTATTTTCTCATTATCCTAATCAAGAATATCATTAACCCATTGCAGTTTCTCATTATCCTGGTAGTAAAGTCTAATAAACCTGTCCATACAAATTTAAAATGGCTATATTTCCTATGATATTAGCAAATTTCTTGTTCCCTCCCATTGATTTGTATTTGTTTTTACTCAAATAATCATAACTACTTCACAAAAAAAAATAAAAAAAATAAAAACGTAAAATCATCAAAAGTGCCAATTTTTTGAGAATCAGCCCAGGGGGGTTATTATGACATAGCTATGCAGTTCATTTTACGGTCAGCGTTCTTTGATTTATACACGTTAGAAAAAATTAAGCTAAATGCAAATCTAATGAGTTTTACAGATATTGGCAAGAATTTGCTTCTGTTGTCTGTAGGACCTTCTCAATATGTATGAATCCTTATAAAACGTTGAATTAGTTAACAGGTAGGTAAACAAAATTAACTTGAAATGAACGCGCCGCACTATTATTCAACATTTGTAAAGCATCTAAGGTTTTTACTACCGAATAAATACTTATAGCAAAATCTTTCAACAAAACCACACATCGCTGTACAATTGTAACGATAATCAAATCCAACGCACGCATCCACACTTTGTGAAATCGAAAAACTGGAATAACAAAAGCATTTTCCTATCTCCATTTATCAAATACCATTATGTGAGTTACTCGTATTATTTTCCGAAGGTGTATTATTTCTCCTTAAAAGACAATAATTCACGCATTCAAATCGCATGCCGCCATTTTTTATATCGCGTGTGTTTCGCGCCTTTTTCGGGTGCGGGCGCGTCCCTAATAAAATTAGGCTTAGGAATAAAGAGCTCTGAATATATAGACAATCCGATGAAGAAGACCTCGGCGAATGTCTTTGGGCGTTATAATAAATCCAACTTAAAGGCCCAGGAAAAAAACCCCGTATTACTTTTACGCTTTTAAATAACATTGTATATTGTTGCTAACGATCCGTTTCGATCCTCCTTACTAACCAAGAATTAATTAAAATACTTGGTACCTAACTCATAGATCAACATATATTTTTTACGTATTAGTTATAGTCGTTATTTAATTTAAAAAGCGGATGTTTATTTGTGAACGTCAACGGAGAACTAATGACAATCCATTTGAGCGCCGCCACAACATCCTTGACACATCTAAATCCTGAAACAAAGCCATAAAACAGGTGCGAATTCACAAAAAGCGCCTGACAATGAAAAATATGGCTTCATTTATTTACATTCCAGCTCTAGCGTCGAGGCGGTCTACTCGAACGCAACCATAAATTCACGGATTCGTTCCTTGTCTCTGGCCGCTTTGCCCAATGTTGATTTAACACGGTTTTAGCCTTATTGATTCTTTATTACGACATTGTATTGTCTATGCGCACGCAACTTTTGCGTTTTGTTTAATTAAAATAGAATAGACTTGATGTATGTTTATTGTTTTGTTTGATTACACTGCCACTAACCTTTGCTTAAGATTGACTGGCTGCCGACTGTCATTAATTTAAAGGTGTGCTAACTTTGTCAGTGGACACGGTCGACAACATTACATTATTGTCTATAATGACCTGTTTTAATAACAGTATTTCGAATAAGACATTGTCCAATATCATAAACGGCTTAATTTTGGCTTCTATTACCCATGAGACTTATTTCGAACGCAACTAGCTGATATAGAGGATTGGATGACAGGAGGATGTCAGTATCATCAACACATAAATTTGTCATTTTTATGCAACTTGTGTTAAGTTAGGCATGCAAGGGTACGTTGGGTTACCTCTAACAATAAGATTCCATACCGACTTCTTTCTGGGAGTCTTTTGACTTATATTGACGACTTAATGATGTGGAAGTAAAATATAACTACTTATTGTTACCAAGAAGTAGTGTATTTCAATAAGAAAAGCAGCATACAAACCCTTTTCAGCTCAAAATTTTGAAAAGTGAGCATTAGTATTTCATTTTACTCTAGAGTAAAGAATAGCCAAATCCTCAGAGTAAAAAAGTCGCCAAAAACTATAAAATATTTTATTTTTTGTTTTTCTAAAAGTACCTAGATCAACAATTAGATTGTTAGTAAGGTCTGGTTGTATCGAGTATTATTAATATCTATCGCTAGTTAAACACTATGGGACAAAGTAGAGAGCTTTAATGTAACTGACAGATATCTTTTTCAGAGGACGGTAACACAGCCTTTATTAGTGTAGGTTCTCGACGTCAACAATGATATCTCTTAATTACCGTGCTATCAATAGCACCTCATTACATTCCGCGGGCGAGTCCAGTAACGACGCCAATTAGTTAAGTTTCCAGTTGCCGTTCCAGCTACTTGAAGTCGCGCTAATAAATCTGATGGTACTCGAAACTTTTAGACAGTTTTAGATGTTGTAGGTACTTACTGTTTTATTTATATTTACTATATTTTTGACATATAAAAAAATATCTACTTGAATTCTCACTAGTCACAAAAACAGTTTGCAATTAAACTCATAATCTTTCACTACTATTAAAAGGATCCTTGAAACAACACGCAGTAAAAATAATATTTACATAAGAACCTTTAAATATCAAAAACAGAACACATTCCGTGCAGGAACATTCCCTTTTTAGTCGCTAATTACATGAAACAAGACGTTACTTGGCAAAACAAAAGCGAAATTGGCATTCACGAACAAACGTACAGATGTATAGCCCGACGCCGCCCATATTTTCAATATAACGACGTTCCTAGATTTACGCAGAAACCCCAGAACGCATTGCGCTGCCATTCACATATCCAACTTACTAATTAAGTCAGCCTCTGAGAAGAAAGCTGTAACTTTGACAATGTTAGTCCATACGTAACAGTCCATACAGAAAACCAGCGGAGTGTGAGCTCTGGAAACCAGTACACGTCCTTAGAATCTTTTGACGTTCAATCAATATCAAAGTGCAAGTTACAGTGGTCGTCGCAGAAAGCAAAGCCGCTAGCATAGATCTACGCCTATTTAGACGCGTCCAAATGGAGTGGACACGCGTGCGCCGGCGCCGCCATATAGAGTGAACAATAGCGCACCAATGACAATCGCGCCCCGCGTCCTGGATATGGCAGCCGCAGTGTTTGTAGGCTTTTGAGGGAAAACACCGTGTGTCGAGAGCTATACTTACTCACTTACTTACTACTTTTCTTTGAAATTGGAATGTTTGAGCATTGATTGGATTGTATTTATACTTTTTTATAAGTCAATCTACTACTGAGCTTAAGTATAGCTTTAAATGTTTATAATGTATATTGTGCGCTTTTTCATTTTCTTTACAATACAAATATACGTTTTTGAATCGTATGATCGTATAATACTACACCAAGAATACAGTACGCGCAAATAAAATATTCTGCAATAATTTTACATAGTTACTAACTTATTTAAAGTGTTAGGTATTAATCGGCGATTAATATTTTTCCTCAATCCTCTAACGTAAAATAAGGAGATACAGCTACTAGTGCCGTACGATCTCTTAATATAAAAGGCATTTTTATTTTTAAAAGAACTGAGAACAAAGCGTGTTTTTTAAATAATTCATAACCAGTTTTGTCAATAAAAGTCGGTGCCATGTACAAAAATAAAAGCAAAAGATCTTGCCTCATTAGACGGCTGACGTCATTAAACTTGCAGGACGGACGTGTCAGCTCTGGTAGGGCTGTAGATCTATGGCAGGTGACATGTTTTCAAATGTTTTGCATTTTTCTTTTGTTTAACTCATAATTTAATTTACTTATTTCACATAAGCAGGAATACTAAACAGACAATTGAATTTTATTAAAAAAAAAAGATTTAATTTTTTGTTATAGGTAATAATGTACGTTCCAGATATACAATATATCTATTACTTACAGTTGCAGATTGTACCTATAGCCATCCTTGTCAACTTAGAAATATACTGAAGTGTTTATATGTCAAGTAGTTTACTTTGAATGGAATGTACCGTTATACAGCGAAGGCGGATTCGCTACCTGTATGAAAAAATAACGTCCCTGTATTGTCTTACTACTATCCATACATGTGGATAGTGTAAGAAATTAAAGGAAGTGTTTAATTAGCGGGTATGCAAATCTTGGATTTGCAAGTTATCTGCCGCCGAGAGAAAGTCGGTGTAGATATTTGCAAAGTACCTACAGATTAGTTCTAACCTCTGCTTGATTCCGTAAAATGTATCAAAACTCCCCGGCAAGATATTCACTTGTATGACCAAGTTACACAGGATGATTTCATAACGACAGAATATTTTATGGGTTGTTGTTTAAATGTAATAATAATGATGCTAGGGTTGTCGATTGTACGTGTAAGAAAATACACCTAAATAACGTGACGCGTACGTTGAGTCTTTCTGATTTCCAATCGGCCTGTATTATAAAGGTCTGGAATAAGATTTATTTATAATACCTAATGAACGTCTCTACACATTCACAACCCGACAATGTCCGCGGCACTGCTTAAGTAAACTTCTTACTGCAACTACCTGACAGGCATAAAACCGTAAGTGGCCAGACATCCAACATTCATTTGAAACTTTAAATCTGTACACATAGAGCTGTAATGGAAGTTACCGAGTCGTGTTGTAAGTGTGTCCGGAGTGGTATAGTTAATGCTAAGTCCACGCATGCGCGACACCTGTATGTGCGGTATGCCGCTATGTCTGTTCATTTGCTGCCATCAGCTTGTTAGCGGTGTGGGGGTCCTGGGAAATAGTTTGCAGTGAATTACGGCTCAGACCCGAGTGTGGGTAAGTATAGTACTTTTGTGAAGAATCGACATACCTAACATTTTATAGGATACCTCGTGAGTGTGTTACGATTCTTACTTTATTGAGAACCGGTATAAGTTATTAATGAATAGGCAAATCTTTGTCTATCTTACTAAGATAAGTCCAAAAGTTTGGATGTTTGTTACTAAATCATGCCAGACCGGCTGAAATAGCACATATGCTACTTTTTATCCCGGAAAAATATACCGCTCCCGTGGGATTGTACAAAAATTACGATGTTTACGAGGACGAAGTCGCTGGCAGAAACTAGTAAATATGTTTATTCAGAAAGAAGGTGGGACGGGCACTTTTACATATCAAGTGGAAACTACATATATGAGAAAAACGCCGAAAGAAACTAAACAGTCAGTAATTGTTTAAACATACAGATATAAATCGTTACAACGATAATACTTAATCTAGCATCATTTAAAACAATAAATATAAATATCACATTCTATATATTCATGGTATATTAACATAACAAGCAGATAGATTTGTCACCTTGTATTCACCATTATCTTTGATCCCTGTTTAAGCTAGATATAGATATAAAGTAAAAAGAACAAAGAAAAGTTGTACTTGTAGCTCCGCCACCTACCTACGTCGATTCCGGAGGTGTGGATAAATATTGGAAGTGGTAATGAGCCTGCACCTGTTGGCGGCGACGCTGATTTGATTACGATTTATAGCCCCGCACAGACCGACTAAATATACATATATTTTATATACGGATACTCGGATAAGCTATTCAATTACGTTATATCTAAGCTTGATAACGGTGAACGGTAATAACAGCCAATGCCATTTTTTACAGATATGATGTAATCCGTATTTAGATATTGATCATAAAAAGGTAATCTTAAAGGAGTATTAGTTACTCTTGGGAGAATGGTTAAGTACATTTTATATACAAATTCTAAGCTATTCAAAATCTAATCGTTCAAAGAACTTTGAAGTTTTATTTAGTCAAAAACGAGTCAATAGTTTTTTACGTTCTACATATACATTTTGTCAGTAATTTGCCAATGACGGTGGATTTACTGCTCCAGTGATTCTCGTGATACAGAGTGACTCATGTTTGTCGATGTGGACAAACGTGGACCAAACATCTGTCACTTTCTGACCAATATGCAAGTGCGAGACTGACGGATGCTTTATCCACCGCGATATAGACGACCATATTACGGGCCCAGGATTATCCTGCTATAAGGAATCTTAGTAAGGCCCGCCTCTAAATTATCTTAATAGGTAGGTACAGCTGAACCTTTAACCACAATGTAAAAGTCTGCATTTTTTTTATATCCGTTATCACATATATATTTTTTAATACATTTAAAATATCACGCCTTCAGCTGATAAGCTGCTGTTTCTTCATGGTGGTGTTGCATCAACCCTGGCATAGCCTGGACGCTGTCAGCACGAGTCCTTGATGTGGTTAGTACCTGGCCGCTGGTGGCACGCTCGTCGCAAATTGCTTTACTGAACGAAGGCAAAGGCGTTAGAATTTCCTGCCAGGGGTCCGCGGGTGTTGCTAGCATTTAGTGTGTTTTATAGGTTATTAGTCTCTATCTTTAGTGTCTATAGTGTATTGTATAGCTATAATTATGTAGGTAATTGTAAGACGGTCGAGTATTGTTATTTGAGTGGTGGGTCGCAAATTACTTAATTCGAATCGATGTTCTGACACGTGACAAGTTACATCATAGTTATCATCAGCTGTAAAACGTTTTCTTTTTACAGGGTTCTCGTAAAAGTATACTGTTTTAAATTATTTTGTGATAAAATAAAACAATTTTTTGCATGACTAATGAGCTTAAAACCCACATGGTCTTTCCTACGTCACAGCTAGTTTTATACTTAAAAAAACAAAACGCGGTTACAAACCAAAGTTATTCCGACCGAAAGCGGGCGTATCACAGACACTGATAACATAAAAAAAAAATAAGCAAGATTTTTACAAGAACACCTTTTAAAAAAACACTGTTGTCAATTGAAAAACACGGTCTTAGACAGAATTCATTCCAGATGACTCTTTCCTTTCGCACAATATTAGTGAGGACTGGAAATTTTGCGGCAGCAGTTGTACGGAACCAGCCGCGGGCCAGCGGTCGCGCTTTCCAATTTTTCCATTGGCCGCTAGAATTAGCCATCGGATTGTTATTGGTTAAATTATTCCTCGCGCGTCCACGCTCTAAGTGAATTTCGTTCAGCGCCGTCTGCCCGATCTGCATGCAGCGTGTATCAATCATAGGTTACCATTTATTATAGCATTTAATACTTTAAATCCAGTCTAATGAAAAGCAAGGTTTGAAAACCAAACTGTAGTTAAAACAATAAACCCCCCTCTCTCTCATTCCTAACTAACTAATCGTGATTAACATATGATAGCCAATATCACACCCATAACCAAAATCAATTTAACGATACGTAATTTGTTAAAATCCATCAAGCCGCTGGCTGCAGTGTGCCAATGAAATAGACATACTTATATATAAATACATACATACTCGAAAAACATGACCCTCCTTCTGACACACTCGGGTAATAATTTTATAGTTATTATTCAATTAAGCTTCCAATTTTTTAATCATAAGATCAAATATAAATAAATACTTTATAAATCAACAAATAACATCTGAACTCAACCGGTTGGTATTTGTATGAATTGATAATTTTATCGAAGCGCAGGCTTATATCTTGAAGAAGTTAGTATCGTACGTACGACAGACTTCGGTAACTTTTCACTTACAATAAAATTGTAGACAACTAAATACATACATTTGTTAAACTTATTTTCACAAAATACTCGTACCAAACCATACTTCTAATTCAAATTCGCAAATAGTTTGAACTATTGATGTTTCTAAAAACGATAACCAAATAGTAATTTGTACTTTTTGGTTACGCATCCCTCACGTTTCAACGACACCTGATTTTTAGCAGTTACAACCCTAATCAAAAACTGAATAAAGGGCACGGTAAACGGATTCTCGTCTTTTTTACCACCACTTTAAGGTATGCCTAAAATTTTATTAATGGTAAACATAAATTTGTTTAGTAGGAAACTATGTGAAAACGTTTTAACCCCAAAATGTCATAAGGTCGTAAGGATGAGTTTGAAATTTTATCGTCATCAGTCACGTAAACTGTTGGAGTGTTAACGTTTCAGTTTGGTTATTGGTTGTGGCCAACAAATGTGGTGTTTCGAATATAATAGTTGCCAACAATATTATAGAAAGAATAATCACTTTATTTTAAGAGATCTTTGTCAAGCACTATTTATTATCTTACGTTGTGTATGGTTCCTCAAATGACAGTTATACAGAACAGTCCCAGGAAAGCAAACCGATGTAAGTATACTTTAGTTATATGGTAACCTCCTGTGCTTGAAGTCGTCAATGTCATTAGAGATGTCAAGTCATTTGTAATTTTTAGGAAATTCAACCTTATTGTTTTAGAATGTCAGATTGACTTCGGACCTCGGTGGGTAGTGTGGGTACCAAATTTTATCGTGTAGACGACTAATAAAACATTTTTTTAAATTCTACACTTACGTCACAGCAATTGTGATCTATCAGTAACTATATGCTTACACACATAATGTTTCAAAGCAATTTAGCTTATCAAACTTGGCTTTAAAGATCGAAAACTACAAAGTTTGGCTCGCGTGCTCGCCGTCATAAAAATCACCACGTTACCCAAAATACGTATCAGCACGTATCGTTGCTGGCGATAAATTACGCCAGTTATGCCGAACCCTTGCTTTCCTTCTCCGTAATTAATAATGAAAGTAAACGATACCATCTTTTGCCTAGTTGGGGCACGCACGATCAAGTTTGTGGGTTAGCATGTGTTGCGATTAGGTTGGATTGGAGTTGCGAGTTGGAAACTTTAACTGGGTAGTGATTCTCTGAACAACGACGGTCGGACTGACGAACGAGTAAATGTCCAAGCGGCGAGTTTAAGTAGTCCCGTCAGTGCGAACAAAACATATTTTAGCGCGTGCATTTTCAATTTAGCAGCATGGTTTCTGCCGATGGATCAAAAAAAAAAGGCTGCTTAATTGAAAATGCACTCGCTAAAATGTGTTTTGTTTGCTCTGACGGGATTTCCTAATCTCTTCGCTGAGATTTCGCTCATTCGTCCACCCGCCCGTTGTTTTTGATAGAATCACTACCCAGGGCCTCTATTCTAGATGGAGAAATTAAATCATAATCGTCTTAGACCTGTTATGGTATTGTTCCTAACTCGACGGCCATTACTGTCAATTACACTCAGGAGCAAAAGTATCGGGTCAGAGTGCGTTTTTCATATAAACAAGGCTATTTTGAAGCCTTGGTTCCTAGCCAGGGGTTATTTTGAGTGAGGTTTAAAGGTGGGTACTCCGAGGTTCAATAGAGGAGGTCAAAAGTTCTTAAGACACCTAACTGATCGCACAATCAGTTGACACCACAGCGAGATAGTTTGGGTTCGCATTTGGAATTCCTTACATTTTATTGTCATTTTAGATGTTTTTCTGAACATGCACAATTCCGGCGTTAACCGCAAATTCAATCAGTTGGGTGTCCTAGGCACTCTGGAAGTCCTGTATCGATGCTCAGGGCATCCATCATCAGATTTCACTACAAGCATCCCCTGGCGAGGAACCAAGGCTTCGAAATAGCCTCGTTTGTATGAAAAATGCACTCTGACCCGATACTTTTGCTCCTGAGTGTAGAAAAATAAAATCTATAAAAACATTGACACTACGATAACAGAGCCTCTATTCAACTCAGTAAAAACCAAATCATTTTTGGGCTGTTATCGTATTGTGAACGTTTTAATAGCTCTTATTTACTTTAGTTAAAACTAATATCACAGGTCAAACACGACTTGGATTTACCTACCTACGACCTAGAATAGAGGCGCGGGTCAAAAACGATATGGTTTTTACCTCGTAGAACCTCGGCTCAGCTTCTATACGAAATAAAAAAATATTAAGGTGTTCTTTACAATAAGGCAGTCACGGAAGCCATAATTTAAAGGCTAAAGCTACGAACATGTCGTCCGTTTTCCCTCAGATCGCCCGATTGCCGGTTGTTCACACGTCCTAAAATTACAGATGGCCGCGCGATAACAAAAATTAACTTGTTCAGTTTGAAAATGGAGTCGTGACGATTAAACTATGAATATTAACATGAAAGTTTTAGTTATTGTTATTATGGCAGTGTAATTTGGATAGCATTTTTCAAGATCTGGGTGTTGAAATGAATGAAATGGTAATTATGAGGCGAAATACAAAAGATTGGGTGTATTTAGCATGGGTACAAACATAGGTAAATTAGTTGTTTACCCAGTGTAGTTCAAGAAATCAGTGTGTGTTGGAAGGGTTGTTAATGGTTCCTAAACCCAGTGTCATACGGAACCCAATCAAATTTACCCTGTGTAGTTAAAATAGGTACAAACATAGGTAAATTAGTCGTTTACCCTGTGTAGTTTAAGAAATCAGTGTGTGTTGTAAGGGTTGTTAATGGTTCCTAAACCCAGTGTCATACGGAACTCCATCAAATTACCTTGTTGTTGGCGTAAAAACGATCCCCATGTCCCGATCGGTCTGCGGTCCGTCCCGGCGGGATAATGCAAGATAAACAGTTTCACACGTACGCACTGTATCTGACTGAACATCGTACAGACCCACTAATGGCCGATTGAGCTACAGTACGAGTAGTGCTAGTCCCATTTTTTTATTTTGTTCGACGGTGCGTTGTTAAGCATGCGGCAATATATTAGTTGATGCCTGCTGGCTTAATAATCACATGGTGTGACTACACACATGCTAATTCCGAAATAATAAAATAACTACAAATACTTAGAAATAACTAAAGGCCATTTATCTGTTTTTCTACTTTACATAGTGAGTCAACAGACGGTCTTATCCCTAAATTGCGACCCCCTTCAGACAATTTTAATTAAAAGTACCGATTTTTAAAATGTATGTCCACATTAAGACATAGGTAAGTACATTAAGATACAGGGTAACCACAGCTACAGGTTTCTCACAAATTGTGGAAACTTATGATATGCATGTAGATAAAGTACCTATCGATGCGACTGTACACATACCTAATTGGGCATTCACTCGTGTGATCTTGTTATGAAACATGCCTTTCGTCTCATTTCATAAAACCACACCCGTGTATTAATGCCTCTCATTATGCTGCAGTCACATAGACTACTAAACAGCGACTCATTATGTCGCTGTTTCAAATATTCAACACGTCGGTGACCAACCTCCGTAACTCCCGACCATTACGACGCGTTACTCCAATCCACCCGTTTAGTTAATCCGTGACGGTAAGGTCATTCCGAGTCGACCGCAAATTTCCCGTCTTCCGCCTGATTGCAGGATTCACGGTCCGGTCCACGCACCTGCCTGCTGTGGTTTAAAACATCGGCAGATGTGACGGGGAAAGGCTTTGGTTGGTTCCGCAGAACTCACTGCTCCTAATAGGGAAGAAACTAATCTACCAGTCACGGTGAAAACACCGTCACTGTCCTGTTTTAAGGGAGAAAAATATCGAGAAAACTTGGTGTCACGTCGCTATCAATAGTGAAATAATATCTGTGTAATTTTTTACATTATATTTATTTTTTAGCTATATAGCCGTCGGTTATTGGTGTTGGTGGTATTATTTTAAGAAGAGCTTTTCTCATATGAATTTTCCTAAACCGTTAAGTTGTAAATCTAATTTTGCAAACTTTTGTCCGACGGTAAGTTTTAAAATTTAATCATTAAATTTAAACCCGTCAAAATATGAGATAAAGAAATTTTAAACTCTTGTTAGACTAGAATCGAGTTTGATGTTTAACAGTTTCTAATCGGAACCAATATCAATACAAAGGCATTTTAAACTGAAATATGTTTTCATCGGAAACCCCCGTTAATTCTTAAACGGTTAGTCACAGTTTGAAAAAACCGCTTTTGTGCACTCTATGTAAACCTCTATGGAGGTAAAAACCTAGTTTCGGAGCCGAACGAATCGAATGATACGCGCTCGGTTGTTTTAGGCCGTTCACATCGGCTTCTTCGTAATGAACTGCACTTTGATTTTTACTTTAACTGGCTCTTTGTCTTTCCTTTTCTTACGCAAGAAAGCGAAATAATTGACATTTCCTTTCTTATCCTAGGGGCCAAGACAGAAGCACTAAGGCTCGTATTAATAAATTAATCTCAACTCTAATGCTCGTCTCGAGATGCGTCAAAAATTACAGTGTTCTATGGTTTAACGATTACTTTGACGTATCTTCAGCATCTCAGCCAAGGTGTGTTTAGTAATACGGCCCTAAGTTTTCTATTTGTAAACTCATAAGTTTCTTCCAAATTTGCACTTAAGTAAAGAATTGGACTTCAGCGGTATCTAATAAATGTAAGCGTCATACAAAGATTTTGCAGAAAGGCCAACCCTCTAACCAAATAATATGGTTTAGATGATAAGGGGTTTTTAAAAAATATGTCAAATCGATATTTCGTATGGTTTTCTAACAAATATCAATATTTGGCCTTGTTGCGGCCTTTGTGCAAAATGTTTTTATAACGCTCACATTATTCATTTTTATTTATTTTATTTTATTGAAACAGTACATCCACAGCACAAACTACAGAAAAAGCTCATTTCAGACATAATTACAAATCCAAGGTTACATACACCAAACATTGCGGAAACCTTAAATATGATAATTGATAAATGATAGATATGATATTGATAGCATATTATTACACAAAGCTAAATTGGAATTTAAAATCTGAAGAAAGTTATGAGTTTACTCCGGGCACTCGGACCTTTTGGCGCGAAGATATAAGTACTTAACATCGGCTTGGTCTGTTTTTTTTACTTGTGTTAGGCTTAGTTGCACGCAAACCAATACGAATGACGTCACAGAAAGGAAGCATAGAGAAGGACCGCTCGACCAGCCTTAATGTTGCTTTGTTAGGAAGAGAGCTTCTCTACTGATATATTTTATACTTTGGGCATGATAGTTAAATCCCTCTGTAAAAATTACAGTAAGAAACATTTAAACTTTCAAATGGCGGAAATCTTTTTCAATCAAACTTGAAACCCTTGCAATAAAGTGGCTAAAAATAGTAATAGAACTCTATGGAATTTACTGAACATTTCACGAGTTTTGCTCGTCAATACGTCTAAGTCGTTTTAGCATCACTCAGCCACACGATAAAGCTCTAAATTCCTCTGCAAATTCTTTAAATGTCGTCAGATAGTGGAAAAATTCTAAAATTCTAGCGCTAAAGTTTGTCTCGTGCATTTCGGGGCTTTTGTGTGCAGCCCTTACCATTTAAAGTGCACGAGTTTTCAGCCCAGGCAAGAATGTTTTGTAACAAAAAAAGCAAATGACCAAGACGGATCGATTCATGCTATATTATTATCACTATTGTACATATTTGTATGATTTGGGCATTTTTGGATCCCATTCCACGGGCCGCATTGCTGATGCTAGTTCATCGTAGCTGTTTAAACCTATGTCCCTCAAGTAAGGGTTTTTGTTTTCCAAACCAGGGCTTGATTTTCAATTGGTTGAATGTTCATAATAAAATAAAAAAGCCATTGCAAGCATTGGCTTTTTTATTTTATTATGAACAGAGACAGAGACGAGGCCAGGGTAGTGATTCTCTCAACAACAACGGACGGTCGGACGAACGAGCGAAATCGCAGCGGCGAGTTTAAGTAGTCCCGTCAGAGCGAACAAAACACATTTTAACGAGTGCATTTTCAATTAAGCAGCCTTATACGTTCGATCCATCGGCAGGAACCATGCTGCTAAATTGAAAATGCACGCGCTAAAATATGTTTTGTTCGCACTGACGGGACTACTTAACTCGCCGCTTGGACATTCACTCGTCCGTCCGTCCGACCGTCATTGTTGAGAGAATCACTACCCTGGCCTCGTCTCTGTCTCTGTTTCTCGTGGTAGCGGTCCGCGGCACTAGTTTCCGGCGAGCAGAGTTATTTGTACAAATTTTACTTGTACACAGACAGGCGCAAGCGGACACATACAGTTATTTTGTGCCTTTTGCACTTTTTGCGTTTTCTATTTCACGCTGCGACTCTGAAAGATTCAAAGGGGAAACGTGGTTGGAAGTTTTATTTTGTGCTGCTAGATTCTCGGTACTCCGTATAAAATAAGAAATAATTGGTAAGTTAGCAATTTAATGTAAAAATATGTTGTTTTTATGGCATCATCATGTCTTCTAGAAGATCCCTTAGCTACTAAGGGAGAACTAACTAGATTAAGTCTATTAGACAGTAGAAATGTGTGGCAAAGTACAAGATTTATGAAAATAAACCTAAAATAGGTACAATATGAAGCATTTGAATCATTGTGAGTGGGATACTAAGCAGCAATAAGTAATTACTCTAATCCAAAAACCAATAAGCTAACATCAAAGTTACAAAGTAGCATGTCCCACAACAACCTTTTCAAGTTCTAAGTATTACGGCATACCCTCGCAATAAAGTAAACAAAACGCATCTCAGATCCTTAATCACGACTTCAAAGCGGCTCTAATCCAGAGAACACACCTTGCAGGCTCGGAAAAAATATGGGGACATACTTACAATATAGGCGCAAAGGTGTAATAAGACATTTTGCTGCATCCTGCTTATTTCCTTACTACTTTATTATAAGTTACTTATTTAAAGTATATTTTTACACTTTTTAAGTGTAATTAATAAATCAATCGTGCCTATCTGTACAAGTTAGTAGTTCCAGTAATGAAAGCGCAATGAATACCTACCTCCAAGACGATGATCGCTACAAAAGTTAAAAATACAATAATTTAAGGGCCTGTTGTTTGATCAGTAGTTAAACTAACTAATCGTTAAAAACCGTAACTAATGGTTCAATTTTAAGGAAAATTGTCATCTTTTCGATTCCTTTTACGAATTTTACAACTTCTTATCAAACAACTGTTAGTATCTGAAAGTATCCTTCCTTTGAATAGGCTTTTGTGTCACTAAAGTGGATATTTATTTCTATAATTTGAACAAAAGAATTAAAAATTATGCTCAGTAATTTAACTCAAGTAATGGATAGAAGGTCAAAGTCTCCTTACCTTTTGTTGGTTGGAAAACCTCTTTGTTCCGCGTGTTCGCCGAATTATTCCACCAACATAAACACCCCTATACGCAATTCGGTTTAACGGAATGCTAAAACACTGGAGGCGCACACAATGTCTACAATGTCAGAAAACTCTCCGTCAACAAACAAAGTGAGTGAAAAAGTAAAAAAAACGGGACAAACTCCACATTCTTAATTTAACTTGAGTCACTCTTACATCCCTTCTTAAAAAAGAACCAGTCCACTCTGACCTGCGACGTTCCCCTCCGCGTTACATAAAAAGTAGCAAACGGCGGGTTTTGGTAAAGAAGTTTAATGGGTCTTTTTACGTTGGACGCATATGACACGAATGGGGAGGCAAAAGTAAGAAAGTCCCCATTTCTCGAGGCTACATTTATATATATGTGACGGGCTGCTTTACCTTACACGTCGTTTGTGGTAAGGAAAACCGAGCATTTATTTATTTGGAAGTTATTTAAGAAGATAAGGTATTAGGTGCTTAAATAATAAGATTCGTGAGGATAGGTATCGCGGTAGTAAAAGATAAAACAGGGGCATGTTGTTAGGCGTGATAGCTAATGTCGGATAAGGTAACCTATTTTTCAATTTTAAATTTGGTGTTGTAAGGTGACATATCCGCAGTTCGATTATTAGAAACGGGCATAAGTCAAACTAAAGATTTATAATAATTTTCTAAGATTAAGAATGCTTTAAAAAAATATTCATAATTTCAAAAATTATGTTCGAGTAAAAACGGCAAAATAAAAAACTTTACGAAAAATTTTACTAGACATAAACTAGACTTTTCGTAAGATTTATCTAATGTTCGCAGTTACTTGGATAGATTATAATTATCTCTAAAAAACTTAATTAAAATGATAAAGTGTTGCCATATACCTACTGTCTACTTCGAACTACTGTAAACTTCAAAGAAACTTACTCAACCATCGCCCTTACACTCAAAACCTTAATAATCTTGATCATCTTCCGCCCTTTCATTTAAACCTCGATCAATATCGAAAAACCTTAAAAAGCGTCCCTTATCAACTGTCATATGAAATTTTAAGTCGCTACACTCCCCCTCACACATACACGCGCACACTACTCATTATAAGGGTAACTAATCACTGAGCAATGGAGAAAAAAAGGGATTTTTTTTTATTCATTAACCACCCTCTTCTTACGACCGTGCAGAAACAGGGAATGATATGGATACACGAATTTCGTATTTTTGGCTTGAATGTTTTAGACGGGCATAATGTTCTTGATTTAATAAAATTAAGTTCCAATAATTTATTTAGGATCGGTCCAAAGTTCTGACTGGCAGTCTTGGTTTTTTTAATTACATCAATAGAACCATGGCGGTGTTAAGTTGCTGATAGAATTGATTATTTACACGCGCATGTTAGGAAAATTAGACAATTAACCAATGTTGAGACAGCTCGCTTAGTTTATTATAGTTATTTCCATAGTGTCATGTCGTACGGTATTCTGGTTTGGGGTAAGGCTGCTGACATACAAACTATATTTGTTTTACAAAAAAGGGCCATTCGCTCTATTTACAACTTAAATTCCCGTGACTCCTTAAGAGAACTTTTTAAAGAAATTAATATCTTAACTGTAGCGTCTCAATTTATTTATGAAAATATTATTTATGTTATTAAGAATTTACATTCTTTCACCAAGAATTCTGATATACATAATTTAAATACTAGAAATAAAAATAAAATCGCTATTCGAAAATTCCGCGTCCGTAAAGTACATAAATCATTTGTTGGTCAATGCATTCATTTCTATAATAAATTACCTGACATAGTTTTAAAGTTACCATTTCCAGCACTTAAAAATTACTTGAAAAAGTCGTTAATGTCAAAAGCGTATATAGGGTCGAGGACTATCTAACAGACAAAAATGCATGGTCTAAATCCGAAACATAGTCAATAATAATTTGATCAATTGCAAAAGCTTTATCTTGTCTAGGGGACACCATTGATGTAGGAAACCGTATCGAAACTTTTATGTGGTCATCTTGCACCGTGTTATAAGTTATAAACAAATGTAAGTGAGTTTTTTTTTTTTTTTTCTCCTATTTCTTCCTTTATCTCTCACATAACATTTTTGGCATGTTTTCCTGCTGATCTACTCATGTTATTTAATATTATATTTAATTTAATATTTATTGCTTTATATAATGCTAGATTAAGTAGTACCATTGTAATATGTTTAAAAAATGACTGACTGCTGAGTTTCTTGCGGCGTTTCTTCTCAGCAGTGTCTCCTCTTGGGAAGCGCTGGTAGATTCTTGACGTGTAAAAGTGCCCGTGCGGCCTACTTACTGAATAAATATCTTTTATCTTATCTTATCTTATCTTTATCATGCTCTATTCTATAACCACCATTAAGTGCACACGCATATTGAACACAGTGTACGTGAAAAAAAAAACTTCTAACTTAAGTTAGTAGGTATGTATGTAAACACATTATTCTACTAAAACAGTGAAAGTACACAAATATTAAAAATACAGAAATACACGTAGCACAAAGGTGACCTAATCCCTCTAAGGGATATCTTCCAGTTAATATTAGGTAATTACACTGTATAGTTACTAATCTTAATGATTGCACTACAAAACCCTGTCGAACAGAAGTAATGCTCAAACTTGACGTGATTTCTTTCCCGTGAATTTCTCTGTCATTATGACATTATTTAACTAGTAGGCACTTAATTCTGATATATATTTTTGCAGCAGGCGACTCCACCGGCGCGGCAGGCGCCCGCGCACACTCCGGCGCATGATTTGCATATTGCTAAGTGCAATAGCTTGTTTGTGCACATTCTCAGCGTTTCATTGCGATTGTTAATTAAGCTTTTTTGGGTTAATTTTACTGCTTTCGGCGATTTACATGGGTTTGGTTCGGTTTACGCGGGCCTGGGTGGACAAGCGAACACTATTCTATGGGGAATTAGGTACCGTTATTTGCTAAAGGTTTTTGTACAGATAAATAGGTCTGATATTTGTTACCTACGCTACCTTATTTGTTAAGTAAGTAAGTAAGTTTGTGTTTTGTTTGTTATTTGTTGCATAAAACTTATTTTACAAGTTAATGCAGTTTGGTAGGTAGGACCGCTAGTGTAAATAGATTGAGAAAACTATACAACTATAACAGTACGCAAGGTTACAAGTTCCAAGTAGGTTGTACAGTCACCGGCATAAATAAGTTATCATTTATGAACCTTGTCACTTTAACGTCGTGTTTGAAATGTCATACGAAATTGTCAAACGATTAAAAGCGACAAGGTACAGAAATCATCACTTATTTATGACGGTGACTGTACATAAGTGCTTATGTTGCTTTTATTTCTAACTTGATATAATGACAGCCGACAGATTAATATGATTTTGGTTAGTCATATCATAATGTAGTAGCGTACATAATTATCAAAGGCCTTAATATTTATATAGTTAGGTAAAACCCTAATGTTCTGAGAAATTCTTAAATATCTAACATGTAAATCGGCCTGGGTTCGGTTTGGATTTAATAATAATAATAATAAAATAAAAATAATTCTTTATTTGCCATAAAAATACACGTATCTTATAAGTAGATATATTAATTACATTAGCCAGAAAACCATTCGTTAATAATTTAGCCACAGCGGCCAAACTAGGTGGGGACCTGTATTTCAGCAGTCAGCGCTCAACCCCAAAAATGTAGTACTACGAGGGTGGTATGATAAGTAGTGAGCCTACCCAAGAAAAAAAATATTTTTTTTTATTTTTTGTTTTTATTTTTCTACGTAGTCCCCTTTCAAAAGTATGCACTTATCCCAACGCGTCTCCAACTTCTTTAAGCCCTCCAAAAAATATGTCTTCGGAAACTCTGCAAAATACTCCTCTGTGGCCTCTATGACCTCTTCATTTGACATGAAGCGTTTGCCTCCCAGCCAAGATTTCATGTTTGGGAACAAGAAGAAATCGCACGGGGCTAAATCTGGCGAATAAGGAGCGTGCGGCAGTATTTTGTAGCCCAATTGATCCAGTTTGGCCTTGACGATGTGAGATGAATGGGCCGGAGCATTATCCTGGTGAAATAACACTTTTTTGCGGGCTAAACGGGGCCGTTTTTTCTTTAATTCTTCATCAAATCGAGACAATAAATCAGAGTAATATTGCCCCGTGATCGTTCTTCCCTTCGCTAAATAGTCAATGTGGATAACTCCTTGGGAATCCCAAAAAACGGTCGCCATAACCTTCCCGGCCGACGGAACCGTTTTTGCTTTTTTTGGAGCATTTTCGCCGGGGCACCTGCCCCGGCGAAAATGCCACTGCTTGGACTGTTGTTTTGTTTCGGGAGTATAGTGGTGGATCCACGTTTCGTCCACGGTAACATAACGCATAAAAAAGTCTTTCGGATTATGTTTTAATAGTGCCAAACACTCTTTGGAAGTGGCTACACGATTCTGCTTATTTTCTTCTGTTAGCAAACGCGGTACCCATCGGGCCGATAACTTCCTCATTCCCAAATGTTTATGAACGATATTTTGTACACGCTCCAGTGACAAGCCACATACCTCAGCTACCTCCCTCAACTTCAGTCTACGATCGTTCATCAACATATCACGGACTTTGTTGATGTTTTCCTCCGTGGTAACCTCATTTGGACGTCCTGGGCGGGCCTCATCAAACACAGATATTCTTCCATTTCTGAACTCGTTATACCACCGTTTTACTGTGGCAATAGAAGGTGAAGCATCGCCATATACGGTATCTAACTCAGTTTTAATTTCATCACGCGTTTTCCCCTTCAAAAACAGAAAGCGAATCACTGATCGATATTGTTCTTTTTCCATTTTACACAAACAATGCCACTCGTTCTGTTTAAAAAACTATAAGTCATGAAGTAATTGACGGAATCATTTGAAACTGTCAATTTTCCCGCGTCCAAGATGGCGGATGTAGGCAAAGACATTTTTAATATTCAGCCAAACCGCATAGCTTCAAGGTTCATTACTTATCATACCACCCTCGTAAGAATTATTATATAAACTAAAGATTAAGTGTTGAAGAAGATTAAATGTTGGGTTTTGACAAAAAAGTACTTTATGACTTGCTAATCATAAAAACATATTATGAGTTAATATTATAATGGCAGGCGATATAGTGACCCACGAAACACGGAATCACGAGAACCAACAAAACCTTCACAGAATCTGTAAACCTAAGCCTGGATAACCCTGCAAAGAGAAATTACTTAGTGGATTAATCTGAGCGAGTATTCGAACTCAGCGCACATAACGCACATCAAAGCAATCAGCCGTGCTCGACGCCACGAGTCCTGGAGGCTCCCGGAGAGAATCCCGCGCGTATATAGGACACTCGTCACAAACGCTTTTCTTAAGCAAAGCAGTGCCTAATTTCAATATCCGAACGGAGCGGACGTTCGGAAACTCTCCTCGGGGAATAAATTACTCCGTCTATTCAATATTTCATCAGGGCGCGAGGCCGACTCTGAATATTCAAAACTAGAGGAGACACGTAAAGGCACGCGCAGGCCATTTTTCGCGCCTATCATCTCGGTAACAAAACGCACTCGTAATTACCCCCCCTCCTCCGCCGCCCCTTAACCCCTCGCCCACCGGGGAGGGGGCCGCCCAGTGACAATTATTGATCAAAAATTCTCTCTCTTCTTTCGCAAAAGAAAACTTGGACGGGTTACGTGTCAACTAAAAGTGCTTGATACTTGTAATTAAGGTTTTTTTATAATATTTTTACTACTTATTTTGTAAATAAGCGTTAACTTTGCTACGTCAGCCAGTTACGGTTCTTTACTTGCTTTGCCATCCGTCACAATAGTACTATAATCATCATAGCCATTATTATAGGATAAGCATCGAAATATTTTATAGAAAACGATATCACGACAATGCTCGTCTCGTCACCCCGCTAAAACATTCTAATTTCTCATATTCGACCAAATGAACCTCCAAAATCACACCCGGGCGAGGAAAATTCTTGTTAAATTTACATTTTTACATTTTGTTAGTGTCATTACCTTATAAATATATTATATTTTGGGTGTGCGGTGGTTTTTTGGTGTAACAGCAATATAGTGCCGACAAATACGCCACGGAAAGCTCGTGTTTTCTTCACGTCAAGTATCAAGCAGGCTCAGGCAGCGCGCCCGCGGCCGCCTCGGCATATTAATTGCACGCGGTGCTACCGGGCGGGGGGGCAAGACATGGGGAGCGAGGTCAACCGTCGCGCGCCATTGTTTTGTGCGTGCGACTGTACCGCCGATGTCACTCCGTTGTCAAAGAGTTTAACTTGCTTCGGAAATTTTGGCGGTTTTTCTGGGTGGGCCGCCGGTCGCGCTCAGTGATGTGGGATATACTCAGCGACAAAATTGAACCGAAAATAAAAGGTGTTTTCGAGTTTAAAGTTGAATTTCATATCTTTCTACTACTATTACATTCCCTTTAATATCTGATTGTTGAGTATTGTGTTCTCAAATAAATGCAATTAGAACTCGTAGGTACGCGTCTAGTCAACACAACTTTATTTAATATAAAAGGTGATATTCTGCATTTAAAGAAATGTGCATTTTCTCTTCTAATTATCTACTTTCTCATTTTGAGGGCTTTGTGGTTCTAATTTGCTTTCTTTTCTGTATATAGAATGAATATAATGAAATGATAAGGGTATACACATCTACTTACATATAACTTCGATGTGGCAACTTAAATTCCTATCGTTTGTAAAGACAATTTCCTTATAACTTTAACTTTATATTTTAAAACGCACTAACTAGACACCGATTTCACTTTCATAATAACGATTGTACAGAAAACTAAATCAATGGCACCGCAAAACGAAAGCTCTACAACTTGCATGCCCATTATCCTTGCATGAATAAAGCTCGTATAAGCTCTGCCCGAGCTTATTTGCTGCGCTAGGAAAAGAATAATGATAATGTTCCAAGTCTACGTCTTCTTTGAAAAGCTTTGTTCTACGCGAAAGCTGAAGGGCTGCTTCGATTCTTATGTTGGAATATAAGAAAATTCGTTCGAGAACAAAAGCGCTTATTGTTTATATCTTACCTTACCTACCTTATACCTTGACTTATTTGGTTTATTGAGTTAATTGTAGTCTATTTATAACAGACTTTAAAAAAAGGTTCTTATTATTTTTAGGGTCTCGCTCTTAAGGAGAGATCTTTGGTATTTTAAGTACGTCTTAAAATAAGATGAAAGGTTTTTTTTTACATACAAGACCATACTAAGGTTATAAGGGTGTAAGGCTTAAAATTGTAATATTTTACTCAATGTAGTAAATTCGCCACATGAGGACTCTTACGTTTTGAAATACATATAGTTATTAATATTTGAATGGGATATGAGGTAGAATTCATAAGTTGGCATCCAATATCGCGCCGCCGGATTGTTTTCGCGAGCGCATCCATTATGCAGCCGCCTGCAACTGCGACTGCATAAAGCGAAACGGAAACCCGATCGAGTCGCATCGCTTCCTTCGATTTTCCGCGCCTCTGTCCATTATTGTGTTTGTGAGCACCATGCATGTAAATCATTCTTTCACACACAGACACACGCCCCCGCTCGCTCCCACCAGAGAAAAGGAAAGAGATAAAAACACCAAATCCACGGTGTTAATTTACGTACAGTTGGCAATTATAATTTTCGTATTCCACGCGTGGCCGTCTCGTTCTTTCCCCGTATTTTTTATTGTCTATCTCTTTTCGGTGGGGGCGGGGGGTTAAGATAAGGCGCCGAAGACGCGAGAGATATGTAGAATTTTTTAATAAAACCACGCTTCTGTGTGCGCTAAGTGATATGGCTTGTTCTTTTTAATTTCGTTTTGCGAATGCGGGAGATGCGGATCATCTATCAAGTTGTTTGCTCCACACGGCGCGGAGGATTCCGCATGGGATATGAATATTGATTGTTGCGCCACTAATGAAAGCTTGATTGGTCGCTGTTGATGTGTAACGACGCGACTTGGGACGAGGGGGTTTTTAAAAGGTTTCTGCGTACTGCGCTGTTTTTAATAAAGGACTTTGTCGTTAATTGAAAACCTTACAACTCGTCTGCCGTATAATCTGAGATTGTTGAGGTGGTGCGTTCATTTATCGTTGTTTTAATTCTCGTATGTTTTATGTGAGCGCGATCGTAGCTGCGTAGACGCATGCTACATGCTACAAGCACGCGTAGCGCGCTACGCACATGTGACATGTGACACATACATTAGAACTGTGTTAGACCGCTACGAGCCTCAAACCTAACGGAACACCTAACGCTCTAACAAACTTAACTAAAAGTTATGTCCGTAATAAATAGCCTAGGCTCTAGACTGGAGTACTCTTCTAATTAAAGACGTAAGTGCAGTCTCAGACTTAAGCGCTGTTCGCAAACACTAGTAATTGAGTAGAGTACTGATCTTACATCATGTACGGGTAAAGCTCTCATAGCTCTTCTAATTTTAGACGAAGGATAAAGGGTGATTAATAATTAATTAAATTCTTGTATTCCGGAATAAATATGAACAACAATTTTGAAAATTCAACGTAACTAAGACTAAACTTCAAAATTAACTAAGTGTTATATATTCGTTCGTTCTGATAGGCGTCTCAGTCGAGTATAGAAATCCTAATTAGTTGTGTCGAGAGCTAATCACGCTATAGGTAAAGTGTCAGTCATAGCTGATTGCCGGCGGAGAGAGAGTTTGTGCCCATTGACGATGACGGAACAACTTATACCTCTCAACGTTTACCTCTCTTACATACCAACGTCGGTGTAGCTGTAGTTTGCTAAAGTCTAAAGGTCGACAATCAACATTTAAGTTTATCCATGTGTTTTAATAAGACTCTAAATACAACAGGAATGATAGTTTCCATTCATTTAGCTTATGTATCACTTTAACTGCCACCAACCCGCTAGGCGAGTCCGTTTTGTATGAAAATCAGAGCTCTTGGCAGCAAATGTGGTATACTAATATGTAGACGATACGTTTTCTAAAATATGCATTAAACCGCAATACCATTTATTGTTTCGGTGACACGGTGAACTTTGATTACGCTGAACTGGGTTTCACTTCAACAGACACAGAGATAGTTCAGTATTAAGGTATTAGGAGCAATATCATGTTGGAGTAACATAAAAATAACATAAATATGGCTATTGACATGTTAACATGTTGTTTTTTATCTCGGCCCTCATTACCGTCAAGTTAACACCATATCATTGACAATACTATAACATGTCAAAAATAATATTGTTTTACCGAGTGGAAAGAGCTTCTGGGAGAGTTCTAAACTGCGTACTGCGTATAACATTTATGTAGGTCTATTGATCCTCTTTTATTTATTAGATCTAATTTTAACCAACTTAAAAAACGGCTGAGGTTATCTGTATCCGATCCGTATATGTGCCTTATAACTTTTTTTTTCTCGACAAATGAAAAGGATCTTGCGGTTTTATAATTTTCGAGTTATTTTAGGGTCTTAGCTAGTCCGTAAGATAGTGGCATAGGTACTACCAGCCCAATGGAACCTTGACCCACCATAGATCTCTCTCAGTGACGTTGTGATTTTAAGTCATAAGAAGTGTCAAACCAATTGTTTTATAATGTCACTGTGTCACCGTTCTATGGTGGATCAGGGTTCCAATGGGCTGATAAATCAAGTAATATATTCACTATAAGTTTTGACACGATAGTGACGTTTCGAACATATTAACAACTGCGGGCCTAGTATGATCGCGTTTATCGCGTGACAAAATGTGGATAAAGCATCCGTCACGGCGAACCTATCCCTGCAAAGTTGTGAGACCTTGCTAAACCATAAGAGATTGAGGAAAGTGAAATGAGAGTTTATGATAACTAATTACTTAGGGCCTGTTGTTTAACCAGTAGTTAAACTAACTAATTGTTAAAATTTGAAAAAGGAATCGAAAATTTGAAGGAATCTCAAGGAAATGTGTTAAATTATCAATTCCTTTTTCGAATTTTAACAATTAGTTAGTTTAACTACTGTTCAAACGACAGGCCCTTAGTAAATATAGTACTCAGATATTTAAAAAAAACGGAAAACGAAGATGTCCGACAACTATAGTAGAGTATACCACGCCTTTGAATTTCCTTTGGAATAATATCTATCTTTGTACGATCGTGCATGCCTGTTGAAGCATAAAAGCACATTTAAATACGCCACGATATAACATAAGTACCTATTATAGTAACTCCCTTGAACAGCTATTTTACAACATTCAAGTTGTATAGAAGCCACTTAAGCAGCTTGTGTGCTAGTTGGGTATTAACAAAATGGTAGTTCCGTACATTTAGTTTGATTACCGATGTAAGACATTGGAGAACCACACCTATCAGGGCGTAACGCATCTATCAGCAATGAGTTTGCGTTTTTTCACACCCCTACTCGTCCTTCAAGGAAAACACAACCGTAAAACCACAACAGCAATGTCTTTAATCAATTGATAGTATTGGTCCGTCATCGAGGTAAACTGTGTTTGATAAGAGATTTTGTTGCGATTTGTTAAGGTTGGTTTTGGGTTGTGGTCGTCATGAGTGTATTCTTGGCGGTAGAATGTTCTGGTCGGTGGCCGCGTCGAATCGTCTTCCGGTGACCGACGTGATTTCTTTAAGAAAGTCGCCTCAATGGAGCGCAGTGGACAATGTCCCCCCGATTGTATAACACCGGTGAGCTCCAAAATCAGCGATTCAGTGCGGCCAGTACGTTACACAAAACATGTTTCAGGAGAATGATAATTCGTAAAATAAATCTGGAGACACGGGCCTGTACTATGGGTAACGATACACATCATTCACTTATGAGCTATCATAATGCTCTTGTCAGTTGAGTAATTTCCATTATTTCCTATTCCGAGCCTTCACTTTATCACACTGTTACAGTAAGACGCCTACTTTTTCTTCTAATTGGTCTAGATAAGTTCTTCTTGGTCATCCTGTTTCCTGTTTTCTTTTGTTACACATCATGCAAGGTAAATAAAAACAAACAAGATTCAAAAATAAATACTTACCAATGCTCAACACATACGATATACTTACTTATACGAATATATACCTACTTAAATACACAAAAAAACACCCAAGACCCCGGAACAATCATCTCACAGACATTCACACAGGGTTTCGTCAGGAGCTTCGTAGGTAGGGTCACTACACTACCAACTAAGCTACTGCGGCTTCGTTTGCTTATTTAACTATCTTATATTTAAACAAGCTGCTGGATTTCTCTTTGCACGTGAACTTAACGCTTGTTTTCTGGCTTCTACCTCGTGAATCACACCGTGAGAGTGCCGCGAGGAGGCCTTTTTACAAGACTCTCGGACAGAAGGCAATTGATAAACCTCCCTACCTTTTGACGACTGAAAAAACTGACGTAACTGGTCCACGTAATGACCGGTGTTTTAATCCTATTGGATCCTTTTAATAACTACTTTGGAACTTACAGTTAGGTTGTAGTGACAGCACTACATTTCATTCAATAACTTCAATCCTAAAAATCTGATGTAAAGTCTATTTTATGTGGAATACATTGTACCTACTTACCTACGGAACTGAAAGTTTTAAAAGTATTTCTGACACCCTCATATTGTGTGTGCTATGTCGGCATTTTTGTGTGAAACTCATTTTAGAGTGTTTTACTCTAGTTAGAAGTAAGAACGGCTAGAAGTAGAACCAAGTACCAGTCAATGGAAATAATCACCATTGTAACTTGTCGCTTTCGTTTTTCACCTCCTAATGTGGTCATTTGAGACAGATTTATGAATCTAATTGGAGTCCAATAAACATATAAATACATAGTTATGAAGAACTGTTCAAAATTCCACCAATCACAGATAATAATTATGTGTCTACGGCCATCTGTTTTCTTTTACACAAGACCAAAACAATCTCTCGCCCCCGCCGCGTCGCTTAGAAAAAAGGGAAGCCATTTTTACGAAACTCGTAATTCTATTTTTAAAAGTGCAGAGTGCCAGTAACCTCGGGGAAATTCTTTTTAATTTCAATAGTGGGGTCGCGAGATCAAGGCCAACGGCCGGAGGGGACAGTTTTATGATCAGCTGATACTTTTTGTTATTCGTGGAGTGGTTGATTTATTATATTGTTTATGAAGTTGCTAGTAGAAGTAATAGTTAGATTACAATGTTCTTATCTGATAATTACCTCTTTGTTTTTTAACAATTTGTCATTAATTAAGCTATGTGTTACCGTAATTTTGGTGCATTGCTACCAAAAGTACATCTGTCTATCATAATAATTTATAAATCCCAAGAAACCAATCCTTTAAAAAAAAGTCAAAATACGCCATCTTTTTTGTGTTAGCTTGTTTAATTTTTTCATTGCTGCTCTACATCCATAAACAATAGTCGTTCGCACGGTTCCTAGTTATAAAACTAAAAGTTTAACTTTTAAAGTTGTCTCGATAAAAACGGCTATAAACCGTGGGCAGAGGGCAGTGGGGGGCGGTCATCTCCCCCTTTTTATCTCAAGTCAAGGGCGCGTGGGGCAGGTTCGGCCGGCCGCCGGCTATTGACATTCTGTTTTCAAATTTACCTACTTTTGCCATTGTCCGGAACTTTTTAATGTTCCGGGGTCGTTGACTGAGTGGCCAGTGATAGCCCTTGCGTAATTCCATGTAACAGCGGTTTCTTTTTGAAATTGAAACGGCTGTTTGTTCCTAATTAAATTTTTCGATTTTGTGCTCATTTTAGACTAGGTCTTTTATTTGGGATTAGGTAGCTATTTCGTGTTGATGTTTTTATTTGTTGGCATTATTTTTGTAGCTATTACCCAACTTCTCGTCACGGATACTATTACTTCACCGTTTATTTTTATTTTTATCAGCTAATACCGAGATCAAGGCATAGGTATTATTCTTTTATTCTATCATATTGACTAGCATTTACTTAAACCTCAAAAATATATCAATATGAGCTTCTAATTATGCAATCAATTCTATAAGTTTTTGATTTAAAAAAAATTTAAGGTATACGGTACGAAGTTACCTATCAAAAAGTATGTTTGCACTCGTAAAATAATAAGAAAATTTTAAATATATTTATTTAATTTATATTTATACATATCGGCAAGAAAATCTCGATTATACCAGTTTTTTTTTAAAACACCGCGTCCAAATCGTTCCATGTATTTGGGAGCTAAAATGCCACAACTAAACACGACAACACAGCCACACAAATAGAGATACACATATACACAGATACACACGTAACCCCCCTCTTTTTTGTCGAGGGTGCAAAACAATGTACTAAATAGGCAAATCTACACGTTACCACTTTTAGGTGACTGACTTGACAGTCAGGTTGACACCTAGTACCTATTGAAGAAACACGGGAATTAAGTACTTACCCACCTTTTTATACCGAACGTCCGTCTAGTGTTACAAGAGTTAAAAAAACGATGAGATAGATCGGTACTGTATCAAACGTCAGTGCGATATCGCTCCGTCGCGATGTCTATCGGGTCTTTACACAAATTATTACCTCCGTTATCACGAGCATCTGAAAATCCTAACGCTTTATAGACAGGTCTTACTTTAAAAAAAAACCGCGTCTTTAAAGAATTTCGAAAAAAACTTTCTTTTGTCTGATCGAACTAGTCCAACTGAATGTAATGTGTACTAGAAATACCTGGGCCAATGTAATAAACCTGCCAGTTCCAATTTTACCTGTCCGAACTAATAATGCGGTGCAAATATTGGTACTTTACAAAGACCGCTGGGCAGCCATATAAGGAGATAAAACAAATCTTCTTTTTATGGCAAGTAGAAGCATCGTTTGCAGGTAGGTACAGTCAACCCATTTGATTTCTAGGCCACTTTGGACTATGTTAAAGTGACGTTGTCAACTTGTCAACCAAATCATAGGGAGTCTCTTACGTTTTGGTTGACAACGTCACTTTAACATAGTCCAAAGTGGCCTAGAAATCAAATTGGTTGACTGTACAGGGACCCATTAGACATGTGCACTCTCTAGACTGCAAATGCTCTTGCCGACCCTGAGCACTTAGATAGAATGACTATATGCTAGTAATTTCACAGGTTGTCTTACCCCCACCCGGAACAGCGAGATGCAAACACTGTTGCTTGGCGGTAGGTTAGATAAGATCTCTTCTCTGGTAGCTTCAAGATAAGCAATAGTGCCATTTTAAAGATGCGGGTTCACATCCAGCAGTTCAGCTTAGGTACTTACATAGAATATAAAGAAGGTCATTCTAAAAGATTTTTTATTTTATACAATTGGAGCATCTACTTGTGGTTTTACTGCATAGATATTAAGACACACAGGGCAGTGTCCGGGAAAGTTCGAAGAAAAACATTATTTAACAAAATGAGCCCATTTCACAGACGAACCATTCTTAAATTCTTATTAGATGAAAATCCATTAACAACATATCCAATTGCCTTACGATACTTACAGTTTAAATCTTACCAGACAACTCCCATAAGACCCTTAATAATTAAGATATTACAAACACCGATCAAAGATGGCTTCAAACACAAAAAACTTCCAAAATGCTTGAGTGACGGGACCGCCGTCGACAAAGCTATCGATGTATCGATACAATCGACAAAGCGCGCCGCACGACGGAGCGTGTGCTACGTGTGAATGCTATCGAGATATGACGAGATATCGAGATGAGTATGTCGATAACATCCCCATTACCTTCGGTCAAAATGGCTGGGAACTGTTCTTGACGTGTTAGTGGTGGGTGCATCATTGTAATTGTGCGCATTGACAGGCAGGCGGGCTCGGTGTGTGACCTCGATACAATGCAACTGCCAGATGAAACGCACTAAAGTTACAAAATGTTTAATAGAATAATCCGTTACAAAACCAAAACAGAAGCCATAATTAACCTCAAAACACCAAATAAGCTATCAAAAACGAAGTAAACAGCGCTACCACAAAAAAAACATTTTTCAATGCGATCGTCCGATAAGTGTCCGTCGAACCCCGTTTTGGCGGCGCGTGCGCACCGACAGATGTGCTGGTCATAATGGCGCACGAAAATACAAAGCAAATCAAATCTCAGAGATATCTCCGCGGGATTACGTTACAAAATTTTAACCACAATTACGTCGCTGTATATCCGATCCCGTACGATACCTGATCTCTAATAATGAACTTGAAATTGATGTACCTAATAGAGATCAAACAGTGCAGACAAAGATTTCATTTCATCTTTTTATTAATGTCATTACTGTTCGCTCGAAAAAGCCATTCTATTTGCATTCTTAAATGGAGCTGTCCGCTTGTCGGGTGTAACAAAAATCTGTTTAGAAATCGCGCTACGCAATCTGCCGATTATCGCTCCGAAGATTTCGCCACAAAACTAGCGAACAGTGGGCGTGTGTCGCGGGGGAAAAAAGCATATCACTCCCACTCCGACCGGTTATGCGACGACAAATCAAACACCAAGTTGACACCGATGAAGTGGACTGTTTGCCCTCGCAATAAGAAGCAGGGCACGTGAATTACCCGTCCGGCGGATTCACACTGGCCGCACCACGCCTCGACACCCGTCATTGGCAGAAATAAAAACGGCGACCACGCGTACCTCGTCACGTCTCGCCGGACAGTGAAATCGTGCGACCGGCGACAATGACACGTTGCCAACCCGTCAGACCCACCCTGCCCCGCGCAGATTCTCGACAATAAAGGAAGCAAGAGGGGTCAGGGGTAGATTGATAGGTCAGCGGGGACTGGACGCGTTATAATTGTATACCGTCGTGCCGTTGCGTCGCCGTGCCTTATGAAATGACAGTTGAAGCTTCAATGCACAAACGTTTACCCGCTGAGGTGGATTTCATCGATCACGCTCACAAATTGCTACGTAACTATCGAGATGTAAATCACTCGTAGCTCCCGTTATTTTGAAAAATCGATTCGGTGTAATCGATTTGTCGCAGTTGCGTCGCTTACGCGCAGTCCCACGGTGCGCCGGCGACACTGACCTGTGCGGAAACAACATAATCAAGTGTAAAATCACCTTTAGCGTCCGGCGACTGTCAACTGTTGATCTTCCGAGATATGAAGTTATTGTCATGAATGGCCGGCCTGAATGGACCGTTTTTATCATGCCATGACTAATAAAAGGAAATGACACCTTTTGGTCATATTATTTTGAAAAAGTCATCGCTTGTTGTGACACTGGCACTCAGGTTGCCTGCAGTGGGGTAGCTATTTGTAATTTAGTAGCCAGACATAGATTATTAACCGTCATACACGGCACACGTTGGCAGGCGGGCAATTATACAGGCTGAGGCCGGTGCGGCCTGGCACCGAGCTTGCCCGAATTTGCGCCGCTTTAGTGAGATACAGGATGTTTTTAAAAGCCGCAGTAATTTCATTTTGGAGTTTCGCAAGTGTTTCTATACTTACGATTTTGGCAAGATTGCAATAATTTGAACAAAATTTTGATTGCAAAAATTCCTATGTGCTTGATGACTTTTGTCTGCAAGGTCTGTCAGAACCCTGATCCCTTGACTCGTCACGTTTTGCAATTTAACGCATGATAAGTCACAGATGTTGAGAGATATAAGTCAATTATAGTGAAATAACTTTACGATTTCAATGACAATTAGCAATGCTTTAATTTAAAATAAAACGCCTCATGCTGAAAATATTTGCAGTAGAATGGACGCGCCCCTCCAACGTTTAAAAGGTTACGCTACATGTGGATACATTATTTATAGTTCAATAAGTGGAGGGACATGTTCAGTTTTAAATTAGATGATCTCTAAAATAATACCTTTTCACGATCCAAAGAGTTAAAATATTATAGAACAAAATTATTCAGTTCAAACATTCGTCATAACCCATATTTTATCAAAGTATTTTAGCACAGAAACCATAAATAAAAGGTATAACAAATGAAGAAATATGCCAGCACCCTGTGCCGTTGATATGAAAGCGTATTCATTTGCATTTGTCGTAGCGCGTGTGTGCTCGCGTGCCGGCGATGTATTACGAAAATACCTGCCCGAGAATACCTGCGGCAGAGCGGCTCGCGCAGACGCGACTACTCGTATACGTTTTAATAGCCTACGGCGTTATACATACACCTAGAGATGCTCTCGAAAAATTCCCGGGAACAACGCTCCTTTTGTATACAGAATATCGAGAATTCTCGAGAACAGAACATCACTACATGCACCTTTTCAAGCATTAGCGAAATTGCCCTGAGCCAAACATGTGATGTATTACAAAAATTACCAGCAACAGAGAGAATGTTGGCACAGATAAGTTTAACGCATATAAACAAAATTACGGGCATAGAAAATTCAGAGGCCTCCCCCCACCCCGCCTGGGCATACCCTAGAGTCTGAGGTAATAACGGAAAAGTAAGCTTCTTAAAACGTGCCTTACAAAGCGTATTTAGGGGCCACTTATTGACTAGAAAAATCGTGGCCTTATTTAGTAGTCAAATTCGCAACAACAAAATAGGTTCCTAGATGATCGGTTAAGAGGATGAAAATGATCATGTATTCAGTGTATTTCCTTATTTTTATGATTAGATTATAGTGGATTAGTCTATCTTTTGCAAAATAACAATAGTTGTCGTTCACGACTTATTTATTACCTAGAACAACTGTGATTTTCGACTCTTCGTCGTCTCTGTATCTAAGTCTTCGTTTACCTGCAAATTAATTCGGTAGCCACATTTTTGTATTTGGAGTTTAGCCTTAGCCATAAAATACAATGAAAATATGACATGTCTACACAACTTTTAATCTTTGACACTGTCTGCGTCCAATGTATCGCTCTAATGAATCAACCCCAAATCGGCTGAATATTTTCTGATAATCGTGTCTTACTCAATCATGTTAATGCAAAATCAACTTTGCAGCGAATAAAGTAAAGAATAAAATTTAGAGCGAACATAAATTTCATGCGACTTTGGGAAAAGTAGTTGAAAGTGTTCCCTAGCTCTCATTAGTTAGTTGTGTAATCAATAACGACAGACTGATATGAATTGTTGGAACTGTTTCGCCTGGGGAGTTATTCTCTCAAAAATAATGGACGGGCGGACGAACGAGCGAAATCACAGCTTCGAGTTTAAGAAGTCCCGTCAGAGCGAACAAAACACATTTTAGCGCGACCTTTTCAATTAAGCAGCCTTATACGTTCGATACATATCGGCAGAAACCATGCTGCTAAATTGAAAATGCACGCGCTAAAATATGTTTTGTTCGCTCTGACGGGACTACTTCAACTCGCCGCTTGGACATTCACCCGTCGGTCCAAAAATGTTTTCCTCACCCCATCTGCTATAGTCAAACCACTTAAATTTTTAAACCCTCCATTCTAGACCCCATTTTGATTAAAAAAAAATACCATCACAATGTAGACATTTTGTTTAATATTATAAGTACACACGATGCCTAGCAGATTTAACTACTTTGAACATCTTAGGATTACCCAAACATTTAACAAAACAAAGGAAGTAACTGCACGGGCTGCGCTAGACAATAGTTCTTAAAACTTTCCCCCTTATCTCAGAAAGGTGTGAACAACTCATGTTTGAACACGTAGGGCAATAAAGTGTAAAAAACACAAACTACACAGGTAGGCGAAATAATACCCTTTTTACGTGTACTGTAATTGCAAAAGATTAGTTAAAGATCAGATGCGGGAATGACAGAAGTTTTATAACTAGAATTCATAACTTTATTCTCGTTACAAATTGTGCTCTCATAAACTCGACAAGTGACTATCAGAATCCTTGGTGAATTCAATGTGTTGGGTGTGAAAACTCAGGGAAGAATTTCCTCCTTCTTAGGGTTCGGTATACAAAAAAGGAACCCTTATAGTTTCGCCATGTGTATGGCACAGTCAGTTTTTTATAGAAACGAATATCTAAGTTACATGATTTAAATTTGGGAAGGTTTAATTTTTGGTATTTAAGTAAGTACCTATTCTGCTTTTTAATTGTTTAACAACTGTGTTGTGATGTACTTAGACTCGCGGATTCCACAGTCAAACTGTTAAAACAGTTTTGCTGGACATTGTAATACAATCAGGCTTATTAATCACTATCACTACATATTATAAAACAAAGTCGCTTCCCGCTGTCTGTCCATGTATGCTTAGATCTTTAAAACTACGCAACGGATTTTGATGCGGTTTTTTTTAATAGATAGAGTGATTCAAGAGATTTATGTGCGGGTGTTACCGAAAACTCACATAAACCGAAGCGAAGCGAGGGCGGGTCGCTAGTATGTAATAATTAATAATAAAAAAATGGGCTTAAAGTTTTAGTTAGTCTTAAAACCATTGTGTATGTTTTTTTATTGTTATTTGGGGACTTACTGAAAGTTACCACTAAATAAGGTAGGTTTTTATAGTTTTTGGAGATATATAACATTTACACCATTCTTCAACTCTAAACCGAAACGTAAAGTTGATAGCCATCATATACTGAACCGAACCCGACGGTATCAAATATGTTTATTCACATCAACATAGAATACCCTCCTTCCTACTTAAAACCAGCATGGCACGTAGAGTAGGTAGTATTTATTATACCCCTTACAAATAAACTTATTCACCTATCTACCGTTTTAATACATCTTGCTCCAGACGTACCTGCGTAGGTGCATGCAGTAAAACCTATTCTCATATTTTCCGTGATCTCTTTTTACTAAGTCGGCCCTTGTCATCTTCCCTACAAGTCATAAACTTAAAATATTTTTATATGGGCTATTATTCGCCATAACGCACAAAACCCTAACATCATTTAGAAACGTGAACTGAACTACATTTTACATTTCAAACTTTTTACTGATACATTTCTTTCACGTTTATTACAGGTTGTTGAATTAACAGTGAGTATCTACGAGTATGTCTACTTTGTATAATAGAACATACATGTGGAGCGATCTAGCCGGGCCACCATTTTCGTGTTCTGCTAATTAGTGAACGCGAGAATATAATGGAGACGCTTTTATCCCTTATCCTGAACTAAAGTTTAACCGTCCTATACATAAGTTACGTGATTATCTGTACATGGTAATTACGAATGCTTGTGAGCAGACATTAAATAAGTAAGGATTATATTTAGTGGTGTAAGTTACACCACTAAATATAATACACCGTGTAACTAACTAACTTTGGGGGCAAGTCGACACATGTCACACTTACTGAGACTGGATGTCAGTTAACTCTTACGCTTAGTGTCATATTGAGGACATCCTATTCTGGTTTCTCGGAAAACTGTAAACACTGTAGAACGAAGATCATTCGCTACCTTACCCAGATTACCGAGACAAAAGAGAACTAATCCTGTACGAAGATTTAAATTTTCAATGACTGCAAGCTATTATAAAACCAGATTTGTGGTAATCACAAACCGGCTCCCCGAGGAGCCGTGGGCACAACACCGCTACAATTAATCTTGCCGTAACCCGACAATTATAAGCGACATTAGCCAAGGGTTGGACTTGAATGAGAGTTTAAACGGCAGCAGCTATGTTGTGTTGATCCCTCGTAATGGGCCACACATTAATTCACAGCACATTGCCTATTAACACCTTGATGATTTAGGATGTTTACTTAACACAGGACTCATACGAGTATACCTTCTGCTAGTAACTAGTAAGCGTAAGAGTTCAATTTAAAATATTTATGGGACAAGCAGTAAACACTACTTAGGTAGATACAAGTTCTAAATTTGAAAAACCCACGCTTTTGTTTGGGCTTTTTTTGGTTGCCCATTTAAAACTTGGATTTAATAATCAATTTTAGCCCAATAGTGGGACCGGATTTTTGCCCTACAAGTTATTAAAATTCTAATGTTGAAAAAAGTTTGCTTAGTGGCATGGGACATATTTCTAAGCATATTTGTAAAATATGGCGAAAAGTTAGAACGAGCTTTAGGTATTAATGAGGTATTTATATTTTATTATTGCTCATTAATGAATATTGAATTAGAGTGCAAAGTTTTTGCTTTATCGTTTATGATATGTTTGTCGCTTTATGCTATTAAGTTGTTAGAATTTTTTTTAGCTTGGGACATAGTCAAACGAGAATTAGTGTATTATTATGCCAATATTGAATTAGAGTTTGAAAAATCCACAGCAATATCTTTCAATTCTTAAGTTAATAAACAAACCAAAAGTTTAGAGCAATAAGATATCTGCTTCAAAAGATATATGCGTTTGCTGTCATAAAACATCTAATATTGAATTAAAGTCTGTAAAGATAAGTCTACTACAGTAAAATAAGGTTTGCAGCCATACTACAGAAATTTAGAAATTTCTGTGTTTAGCTTGTAAGTAGTACAACAGTATACTTAATCTATTTAAAAAGGCGCGAAATTCATAACCGGCCCGCGCGGGGCCTTAAAGGCGGCCGGCGCGCGGGAGCGATACCTCGCCCCCCGCCGCGCCGCCGCCGCGCACTCCCTGCGATCGTCAAACATTTCGCAATCATTATTTGTTTACGTGCGCATATTATTAGATGCAGTTTAAAGCTGAAAGATGTACAGCGCGTTTATTTAATGAGTGTGCAAATTTTAGGGACTAACTCATTCTGATCAACTTTCGGCTGTTTAGCTCTCGAAGTTTGTATGGAACAGCTGATTTGGATGTTGGTCCCATATTAAATATTAATGAGTATGACCTACAGAGATAGTCCCTAAAATTTGGACACTCATTGAAAAAACTACCTGTATATTAGTATTACAATAGTAAGGTAAATCGTCAGTAACTAGCCACTTTGAAAGTGTAATTTAGTTACTAGCCACCAAGAAATTTCTTACTGACGCTGTTAGTAAAGATACTGGGACAGTACCTACTTCGGGTAAGAACTCAAGATCTAGGTATTCTAGTTTAATCGCAAAAATGTGAACAAATATTTTTCTTAACTCATTTTATTGCAAAGTGGCCAGTTACCGGGGGGTGGCCAGTTACTGACGATTTACCCTAGTTATCTCTTAAAAAAAACAATTTCCTAGCAGCGGCTTCAAAAATTTTATTGATGGCCAGTAGTCCAACTACGAACCAATAAATGAAAATGAAAAATGAAAAATGAAAATGTTTATTCAGAAAAAAATTTTTTAACTTAAGGAATAACAACGGTTTTGGGTCCTGCGCTAGGATTCCCTGTGTTGCAGGGCCCAATTTTAATCAGTTTCAACAGGCACAGTTCCTTTGCGGATATTGCAGATCAATTCCTATATGACTTGATAATTAATACTATCTTAACTTAATGAATATTAAGTACACTGAACTACTTACTCACACTAAAATTAGTGGCCATGTTATTATTAACATACACACGCTGTATAAATTTATAATATAAAATATATAAGGATGAAGATACAACATAATAGGCTACTTAATAATAATAATAAAAATAATATAGAGATGTACAGTACAAGATGACGTACACCCGTCCGTGTAGTTAAATACATAAGTGTAATTGAGACGTTTGCAGGTACGCATATTTTTAGAGGGTAATGTAAATCATTAATTTGACGATAAAAACATCAAGAGAAGGGTACTTTCAACGCGTTACGACTAATAGACTCTCGGTCTCGTGGTAATCGAGCTGGGCTAACCATTCCGTCAACCTGCGCTTGTAAGGTGGCTTGAGAACATCTTTAAACCTGTCGCAGAGTTTTTTGGCAATAAAGGGAGCAATAAATGGACTAAACCTCTGCGCAAATCTAGTAGCACACATAGGAATTTTCCACCTTTTACGTCGCCTAGTATCAGCGTCAAATATTTTATTAGTTTCCCTAAAGTAGTTTTGCATAATTTTTCTAAAGAAAAGCTGACGAACCGTGAGTACCTTTGATTCCCTAAACAACGTCTTTGTGCAGAATCTAGACTTTTTATTATAGGCCGTCTTCAGAAGGGAACGTTGGGCTCTCTCCAAAGGAACCATGTGAGTCTTGGCTGCCCCTCCCCAGGCAGAATTGCAATACCCCAGGACTGATTCGCAGAGCGCGTAGTAACAGTTCCTTAGTAACTCTGGGTATGCAACTTGTCTGAGTGTACGAAACACAAACATCAGCTTGCGAACGCGACTTTTAAGAGATTCAATGTGCTGGCGCCAGCAAAGATGGTTATCCAGCATAACCCCTAGATATTTAACACAGTCAGTACGTTCGAGAGTCTGCATGATGTTTGATGAGGCGCTACGGTTTGCTGAGTTCTGTGCATGTTGTGAATGGGACATGACAATTCTGATGCAAAAGTCGTCTCCAGGTTGCCCTTTCGAGTTCATGGAAAAACACAAGAATTTTGTTTTGCTTACATTTAGGCTTAGCAAGTTAGTTCCGAGCCAGCTCATCACTTCCGCCACATGTGATTCAGCAAGTTCCTGCACATCACACCAACTTTTACCGTGCACTAGAATTGCAGTATCGTCAGCAAAAGATATGATATTAGCATTGGGCAGTGGCATGTTACATAGGCCATTGATATAAACAAGGAACAGTGTAGGTCCCAGTACACTGCCCTGGGGTACCCCAAATGTGACTTCAGAGAAACCGCTACGGATATCACCTATACGCACGCACTGCCTGCGATTGCAAAGGTAAGACCCGAACCAGTCCAGAACAATGCCCCTCAACCCGACCCTTTCTAGTTTATTCAGGAGACGGGGGACAGAAACGGTGTCGAATGCCTTGGCTAAGTCAAGGAAGATGCCCAAGCACTTATGGCCTCTATCCAAGCGCTGCACTACTTCGTTTACGAGCAAATTTACAGCCTGTTCCGTGGAGCGGTGTCTTCTAAAACCAAACTGATTTGAGGACAGAATGTTATTGGTCTCAAGGTAGTTAAGAAGCTGACAATTAACGACTTTTTCAATAATTTTGCCTATAACGCTTAGTAAGGAAATAGGCCTATAGTTCGTTACCTCGTTTCTGTTCCCAGTCTTGAAAATAGGAGTGATGGCCGCATATTTTAGAGAGTCAGGGAAGACTCCCGTCGATATGCTAAGGTTACACAGGTACGAAATGGGCTCGACGACGTGCTTTACTGACAGTTGCAACACCTCAGCAGTGATGCCATCCAATCCAGGAGCACTACCTATTTTTATTTCCCTAATGAGCTTGGCAATCTCGTGCATGTTAGTAGGTCTTAGGAAAAAAGATGAAACTGGAGATATGAGACGTTCCGTTTGCTTTTCAGCTAGGTCTTTTTCGCTTTCACCTGTACTAGATAGTATTTTCTTTGCCAAGTTTTCACCGACAGAACTGAAAAATAAGTTTACTTTGTTTAGGGATTCTACGGGGTCATTTTCAAGGTTGAGAAGTTCATTTATCTCAGACGGCATCTTTGAAATGTTGCAAATGGATTTGACCGCCTTCCAAGTCTTCCTTGCATCAAAACGTCCCTCAAGCAGTTCCTTCTGGTGGTGTTTTGCCTTAACTGATTTAAGAAGGTCTCCACAAATATTCCTATATTGTTTGTAGCGAATTTGGATAAGTGCATCGTTCGGATTTTTTACTGCTTGCAAATGAAGCCTACTTCTTTCACGTATGCACTTAAGAAGGCTTGCTGTTATCCACTGCTTTGTCTTAATCTGGGAATTAGTTACGGTCTTTATCTTTGTGTTTCTTTTTATTATATCAGTCAGTGCCGTGCACAAAAAGTTACAAGCCACGTTGACATCCCTCATGCAATAGAGGTCAGACCAGTCAAAACTAGCAATGTCGCGCTCTATTGCAGACATATCGGTTTTTTTAGAGTATCTTAACTTCTTGTTAATAGGCTTATAATCTAAAATTAGAAGCACAGGGCAGTGGTCAGTAATGTCTTCATTACAAACCACAACAACCGCTTTGAGATTTGACCTAATCATTACATGGTCCAGGCAGGCCAGGCCTCGTGTAGGCAGTAGGTTTCCAGGATAAAACCCTTGCTCCGAACATACGTTGAGATAGTCGTCAGTGCTTGGGCTGCATATACCTGGCACAATATTAATGTTTAGGTCACCCGTAATAAGTACATAAGCTATTTAAAAAGACAGTACAATCTTCCAATCGCGAAACCTGTTTGTTATCGCACAAGCGCAACGCGTCAATATCATCGCTAATTGTGTTTAGGCCGCCGACACACTGAGCGTTCCACCTAGGCGGCCGTAGGTTAGCTTAACATGCAACTGCCGTGCAATAACAAGATAGTTCTTATAGAGTACAGATAAGTAGGTAGGGAATAAGATTTTCTGTAAAAGGAAAAAGAAACATACGTACTTTAAAATAAAAATATACTTAACATGTATCTTACACCCATCTCTTAATAATAATAAATAGATTACATTTTCTTGTAAATGCAATATAATAAGAATAGCAAGGATAAAATTACGTTCAAACGATGCATTAGTGTGAGTTAGACATAGTTCATTGTTCGATAAAAATAAAAATAAAAATAAAAATAATAAGTTCTCGATCAGCCTATGAGTGGGTCGAATGCTATAAAAAACATGAATACGCGACCATTGCGGCACGTGAGCAAACACTAACTGAAATGAAATAATAAACAGCTTTAGTTTTAACTTAACAATAAAAACAAACTCAACTAAGTTTCGGATTGTTAAATTTCTATTAATAAATAGTGTTGTGGATATATGACAATTGCACTTGAGCAAAAAAACAAAGACATTCGATTGTAACCTATTACCCAAGACATGCAATTCAATTGACCGTTTAGTAAAAAGTACACTTAATCGCTTGGTAAAAAAATACATTATCTTTTGATACTTGAAGATTCATATCAGGTAAATGCAATATAAACACCAATACTATCCTTTAAAAGTCATTACTTAATATTTCTTAGTACTTCTGTGTTCCTTACGCAGATATGTTCAGAGCCCTCCGCCTTGCGCATATAAACCCTGCCGTTCCGGACCCAGACGAACCTGTAGCCAAGCTCCTTAGCCCTCGCTCGCGCTGCCGTATGCAGGGTCTTTGTTTCGTGACAGAGATGCTCAACTACGTAGATCGGAGCTTTAGTTTCGCTGGCTATACCAAGAAGGCTCGCGTTTAACTTGTCAGTGGGATGCTCCTTGTTGTATTTGTGGCTGGCAGCCAGGAAGCTGTCGCGCAGCCGCGGTGACGAGAACTTCACGAGTACTGATCGGGGTCTCGAGCTGCTGGGGTTCACCTTCGCGATTCGGGTGCACTGAATGATGGTACTTTGTTCCAAAGGATGTTCTATGACGTCACCCAACTGCTGGATCATTGTTAGCACATTTTCAGATCGGTGCTCGGGAACACATTGAACTTCCACATTGCAGGCTCGTGCTAAATATTCCACCTGGTTAAGACGGTTAGATAGCTCCAAAACAGACGATTTTAACTGGAGGTTTTCTCTTGTTAGGTGCTGGATATCAGGTTTTGCAGTCTCCACTTGTGTTTTGAGCATCTCAAATTGGTCATTAAAAAATGTCATTGAAGTTTCTAGATCTGAGATTTTGGCTGAAATCTCTCTAAACTGTGCAGTAATGCATGTTTTTATCGTGATAGCGATAGTGTCCTTCATGGCGTCGCGTATTTCATTACGCACGATTTCCGTTAATTCGTCTCGAGACAAACATTGGTTACTTTTATCACTTAGATCTCGCTTGCGACGAGTAACATTATCAATTTTGGGGCTCAAAACTTTGCGAACCGGGGTGTTGTCATCCTTGGGATTTATCTTGCAACACGTAAATGAGTATGAACCCTTAATAGTCTCGCCAGCTCCTCAGCTTAGACTCAGTACTAGGTAGTACTAGCTTTTATTTGGCATGAATATACATGTACTGATATTAGTCACGCAGACAAAGTGGTAAAATAAAATCTTAAAAAAGGGTAGGTTATCTTACCTCCCATAGGTACTTCACGTAATTATTTATTTATTGTTATATGCGGTGTTGGTAAACTGACCGCAACCTATGCCATGTATGGGGATAACAGTTTTCGAACGGCAAAGTTAAGTTTGTCACGAGGTCTAATTAACCGAAATTGATTGATTATTGAGAATTAAAGGATGATTACCTAAAGCGTATCTACTAAAAATCTTCTAAGACAGCCCCAAATAAGTTTCAATAGAAAATTTGTTCATACTTGCTATTTTTTGAGTTAGTTGTTCTTAGTACTTAACGGCTTCGGAACCCTACACTGAGCATGGTCCGATATTGCTCTTGCCCGGTTTTTTAATTCACGTTGTAAGATAGTGGTTTTAAATTAGATTTTATGAACCTAGTAAAGTAAACCTAAACCGAACCTAAAAACGTACGTTTCGACGTACGTTTATTTTTTTAATAAGGCGTGGGATTAATTTGCGATTTTAATAAATAGAATAATGGTTACTTTAATAAATTTGTCACCCTTTTAATGTACCTGGAAATACATTACATGGTTACAAATGTGTTTAATTTTTTTTAAAGGTTTTTCAATCGTTTACCCCGTTTTTTAACCAAACTGGATTTGCACATAATACCGAACCGGGCTGCCGCTTCACCGCACTAGGGAAAAAATAATGAAATTTTGCCGCTCAGTGGTGCTCAAACTTTGGTCTAACAAAAGGCATTTTTTATTTATTTATTCAAGTTCAAGAATTTTAATTTTTAAATCTGATTATAATTTGAAAATGATTATCTATATGGTAGCTAGCTATGGTAGCTATGGTAACCCTTTATTCAAATTTAAAATATTTCTTATTTAACAGTCTTTGAAAACAGAATGTTTTTATTACCTTGGTATATAATTATTTTTACAACTCAACTCTATATCAAAAAACATTAACATTATGTGTAGTAAAAATAATAATTTAATAATTAACTCCAAGCTAGTATTAAAACATTGACGGCTTAAATGTTTAAATGTTTACGCTCTCCCTGATTCCGGACACTGTTCGGTAAAACCTTCCAGTCAAAGTCAGGGTTAACTCATCACCGAATTCACAATTTTGTTAATTTATATAAATATAACCACACTAAATTCACTTTATTTATCAGAAGTCAAAAACTAATTAAATAACAACACTGAAAAACCACATTTTCAAACACAAAGGTAACGTAATACGGTTTTATGAAGTATACGCGATTTCTTATCGATTTTCACAAGAACTCCCATACTAAATGGCGATCAGCGATCAACTAACTTAATTGATTGTTGCGTCCCGACTGAGACAGCAAATGGCCAGATTGTCCGCGTAGTGGAAGGGATAGGTATAAAGCTAGCGAAAAAAAAAACACAACTTAATAACAGCTGTAAGTACTGACTAAAAGCTTAAAATATGAGGAATTCGGTGATACGGCAGATTCGGGGAAGCGTACATTTACCTTAGTAGACCGCACGGAACCCTTCTATGTGGTGGTTTCGTCAATTTAAAATGTTAGAGAAATAACTGTTGGCAAAACTTTATGTTATCAGTGACGTAGGGTGATTTCGCCGGTTTTCCGTCCGGTTCCAGTTTTCGTAGACTGTGCTGTTTAGAACAAAAGCCTGGAATAGTAAAATAAAATCAGCTACTCGCGCATGTTTGGTCTCGTTGGGACCCTTAGTAGCCAAACATTAATTTCACACACTTGAATATATTATTTAAGTTGAGACTAATAAAAACTACGGTTGGTGTTTAATTTTCGTGTTACGAAAGTGTTGTCGCGGTCGTGGAAATTTAGTGATACCAAGACATTTCACGCCAAGGGTTTTAAGTATTTTTGCGTGGTAGTATTAGGTTCTTTTTGTGCATAAGGCTCAATTAGAATATAATGAACTTAAAATTACGGTGTAATCATATATTATCTCCGGTAAACATATAAAATTTTAGTGAACTAATACTGAATGACGTAATCTGCAAAATATTTAATTCTCGTCCTCTGGACGAAAACTGAAAAGTCAGGTGTGATTTTGTGTCAGTCTCAATTTGCAATAACCTATGCCGATTTATATTTGTTTGATGTAAAATGATCTTTGGTGGTTACTCGACTAGACATTCCATTTTCGTCCTCCCAATTGTCATTGCTGCACGAGTAAAATCAATTTAAATATATGGACGAAATCTAGAAACGGCTAAACTATTACATTAATTTCCGGCCTTTTACTCTGGAGTGGACGAAAACTAAAATTTACACCTCAGTTTTTGGACAAGGATTAACTAAATTTTATTTACTTTAAAATAATACTTATGTTGTTTGGTAATATGAAAGAAAACTTATATTAAGTACCAATAATAGATATTGTTAGTCATTCCGTTTTTTTTACTATTTCTTAGCCGATCTACAAAATGGTCGAAAACTACCTGACAGACTTTCGGTCGAAAACCAAAATTTGCGGACGAAAACTAGTAAAATCGGTACTTTTATCATTAACATTTTTTATAAAAAACTGTGACAATTATAACTGAATGTTTGATCTTACCTAAAATAAAGCATAAAGTAATTTTTTTCTCTATACATTTTATTTCTTGACCATACCTATTATTCTAGTCCTCCAAAGCTGGCAACTCAGCTAACTGGACAAAAACCGGCTTTAAATCACCCTACCTAGTTTCATAGTGTACTGGGGGAAAAAAGGCAACTCATAAAATGCTACTTAACAATATAGAAATAAATAAGAGAAAGTTTCGTCTTTCCATTTCCTTTAGCGAAAGTATAACAAAATAACTATTTTCCATTGATATTTATGTATTAACTAGCGACCCGCCTTCGCTTCGCTTCGGTTTATGTGAGTTTTCGGTAACACCCGTACATAAAACAAAGTTTATTATACATGAAAACCTTCCTCTTGAATCACTCTATCTATTAAAAAAAACCGCATCAAAATCCGTTGCATAGTTTTAAAGATCTAAGCATACATAGGGACAGACAGCGGGAAGCGACTTTGTTTTATAATATGTAGTGATGATGATGATTAAAAACACGCTTTGCATGTGGTTACAGAATTATCAAAAAGTTTTTAGAGTTTTTGGTAATTCTGTAGCTCTGCCTACCCCACTCTGGGAATAAAGGCGTGAGTTTATGTATGTATGTATGTGTATGTACGCTTTGCAATTTTTTTTGAGTAAAGTGATGGGATCGTGGCTCGTGGCCGCGCCGCCCGCAGTCAAAGGCACCACGCAAACGCAACCCCGCACCGCCGATCGCTCCCACAGCGAGGCGCGCACGCCGCGCGCGCGAGTTTGAATTATACCTACGTATCACGGAGTGCTTTACGTATCAGTATTTAGTGTCCCCATGATTTTATATTTCTAATCTTTTGTTTGGTAACTGAGATCATTGTCATGACTGGTTATAAATGAACTCTACAAACTCTAATTCAATATTGGCTTTACTGCTTCACCAGAAGTTAATATCTAGACAGGCCGATAGTCTACATTTCTAACTTTTTTCCAGTGTATTAAGTTGATCGATTATATCATAATTGTGCGATATCAGCTACTCTAATTCATTATTTACAAAGTAATTAGCATTTTTTTGTTTACCAGAATGCAGGTGTTCCAGGTTTCTAAAATCGGAATATTGTAAAGAAATTAAAGTGATATGCGATATGCCACCGTTTTTTTAAACTTTAATTCTATATTTACAAAGCTATTGGTAAAAATTAAAATATGTCAATATGTCCGAAACCCCCGACTATAATTTTCTAACTTTTTAGATTATTGCTATTTAACATGCCTCCAACGACATATCAAAAAATAACAAACTCTAATATTATCAAAGCCTATTTTTCTCCCACTACAGGTCTATTTAGATCTCTGGTATAACCGTTTTTGTTGGCAATGCAGCTGGCAATGCTGCCAGAAAGTATTTTTAGAACCTTTTAGTCACATGAGCCGGAGAATAATTCTATTGACGAAGCATGTTGCTGAGTAATCAGCAACATGCTGTGTTTGCATTATGTGCAAGCGGAGTTGATGGTCTACTTGGAATGGCACACGTACTCATATCACATGTGTATTTACTAATCTGAAACAGGAAATAATCTTGCGCATACTGTCACTTTGTCTCCAAGTCGCTGTCATGTCTCCCGCTAATAAAACACACACTTTAAACCGTCCACCTCACAACACACGAATTCGGAAGTCCAGATAAGCATTAATGGATTGGCTGACATAAATGTGACGTCACTCCACATATTTCAAACGTCGCATGTCGGTGGTAGCCAGTTGAGAAAGAGCTGCGATTAGCGCCGCAAGAACCCTCGAGAACTTCCTCGTTGTTCAGTGATGTAGGGGGAGGGAAGGTCAGGGTTGAATGGTGGTAATCCAAGGTGGGTTATCAGATAGCTCAAGGGTTACATTTAGGCGCTATGCGTGGACCGGCTCACGCGTTAGGGCGCGATTACGATCGGACGCATTAGCATTTTCGGCGGTAGATTTTGGCTGTCTATGAGGTCATGTGTTCCTGATAGGTCACACGCGATGTTAGGACATCGTTACATGCCAAAATCGTTAAGATTTTAAACTTGCACGAAATCCTTAGCGTCCATTGTAGGCCAATCGACAAAGTATAATTTGATGATTGTATTTCTCCCACGAAAACGTATCAAGCTAAAAAATTAGGTGAATTTCATACCTACTCGTATATCAAAGATTTAAGTCAATTGAATTAATTTTACGCTTTATCAGATACAACCTACAAAAAAGTCCTATGTGAGCCATTTGCGCATTGTGACGGATATTTAACAAATATCGCATTCATTGTTACAAGGTCGGCTATAATAATTATGAGTAAGCAGATTGTTAGCCGACAATGACTGAGACAAATCGCGGCACCTGACACCATTGGGCGTTTCATTCGCCCCAACACCAGAAGCAAACAAAACGGCCTGGGAATACCTTCGCATCAACATACCGCCAAACAAGTGACATCATCACTTCCACGAGTTATCCAGCCATCAACCTATCCGTGAAACGATAAAAAATTCAACTACGGTTTGGACAGTAAATGTGGTTCGTACTCTTTTTTGTTTCGTCTGCGCCACCCTTGTTAACGAGAACCGACTAAGTAATTTTAAGGTAGGTACAAAAATCATAGACAAACTTTTTTTCTAATGTGCCCCAAACGTGGCATTAGAATGCGTCCCGACAATACCGCTATGTGTGTAATAAATACTCTTTTGTTCATTAGCTCCAAACAAATTCCCCGAAAGATGTGTGAAATGGTAAAACCCAGGTAGGTTGTATTGTTTTTGAGATTTGGCTTACGCGGACGGGATGTGTGGCCATTGTTACGAAGGTAAGTGCTACGTTTTGTTTTGTTTGATACTTGGTGGCATTTTTAAATTTGGGGATTTAAAATGCGATTCCTAATTTCAAAACCGTTATTTAAGTTACAAAGGAATAAAACCTAATCATTTGCGTTCTGCGTTCGTATAGCTGCGTTCAGCTGTACAGTTTAACTTAAGTTCATATTTACCCGACTACCGAAGGAGGAGGGTAACATTGTGGACCTGTATGTATGTATGGTTCTTTGTTCCCTCGTAAGGGCAGAACGGACGGCCCGATTTCGACAAACGAGGTATCGTTAGACTCTTCGTCTTAGCGTCGCGGGTGTCATTGTGTAATTGAAATTGGCGAAATGAAAAATAAATATATGACAATATTGATAACTAACATTACATTGACGACCTCATTCAAAAAGCATCCGGGTTTTTACAGCTTGCTTTTTGTTAGACTGGTTTACTCAGGACTAACTCTTCTTGCATACAAAATGCCCATTCACCATCCCTGTATGTATAGTGATACAAACTAGCCTAACCCACCAAAAACTCTTTTTCAAACCGCAGTTCCCTAACGAAGAGCTCGGAAAATAGTAAAAAACACACGTGTACAAACTTCCACGTTCCGCGGCGCTATCGTGTGAATGGGCCCTAAACGAGCTAGCGGGCGTTTATTTTTGCATCAAAAACAACTTTATATCGCATACGATGAGCTAGGAAATATTTTTATGGCCAGTAAGTTTCTATGTTCCTTGCGTATAGGTACGTTGATGAATTTATGTTGACTACATAAACTCATTACAATGACTATTTACTACGAAAGTAAAGAATCTATAGGTGTTAGAATACGATAGAAAAGAAAAGGACCTTCTGATCTAGAACCATCTCAATATTGCTACAAAACCAATATGGCCGATACTGAATACCAGTTGGCCTATTGCCTCTACTCGCAATCGCAATCGACTTCAAACGGAACAATTAGCCATGCTAACTTTTTAAACATGTATGGAAATCTCAAAACCATTTCGAGATACAAGCTTTCGGTACAGTTTCTGTATATCAGATTTAAAAAAACGTCTTCCATTATTAAGATATTCGTTGAAATGTTTTGACCTTAAAATGACCTTTCTGTAAGTCATCAAACGAATAATGGATAATGATTCCTATGCCTTATTTGAAAAAAAAACCGACTGACGTCTGTCTAGTCTATAACAAACAAACTTGACATTGACGTGTCGTTTTGTCTCTTTTTGTAGTTTGTTCGTTTAAATTTGTTATTTAAGCACAAAGAGTAACCATATACAAGGTTTAAGCAGCATTTTATCCTCTAACGGCACTGAAAATGGCAAAAAGGACTGCTAATTTCGAAAAAGCCGATTCTCGCAATTTGCCACATGTGGACAATGTCATGATACTGGAGTTCATGACGAATTCTAGCAACCACAACATCGCTGAAATACGAGGAGCTAAAGCTCTTTTGTAAGTAAATTACTGACTTGAAAATAACAACTTTATTTTGTTTGATACCTAATCAAATAGTATTGCAGTCAAATTTGTTTTCTCCCCTTTTTAGGTCATCCCGGGATAGTTACTTGTCCTCAGCTGTGGGATATGTGGAAGTGCAGAGAAGCTTGGGAATCTGTATTGTCAAAGCCAGAATTGTACCAGAGCATAGGACACAAAAATCATATACGGTAATGGCCAAAATAAGGGAAACTGATGCCGAAATCTTAGAGTCAAACTGTTCTGATTGTGCAGCATCTGCAGGTAAAATCTATTCTCTTTCCTTGCGTAACTTTTGATTGATTTAAAAAAAGCCCTTATTTAAATATAGTTTTTTTTATAGTGTTTTTTTGTACAGTCAGCCTTATAAGAAGCTGAACACTTCAGTACCTTGTCGCTTTAACTCCTTTGACAGATTAGTGCAGCAGTTCAAACATGACGATGAAAGTATAAGTGTGCAGCTTCTTATAAGGCCGACCATTCTACTTTTAACTTACAAAAATAAAAAAATAGGCAGGATGTCTCCAAATTAATACTCTCGAATTAATCAGTTATTTATAATAACCTCTTCTTTTTAAGGTGGCTGTAAGCATTCTTTATTGCTTTTATTTTGGCTTGAAAAGCAGAGTTGTGAGCCTTCCTGTACGTCTACACAATGCTTCTGGATTAAGCCTACTTTGGCATCTGAACGAACCAATCATGTTTTGGCAGAAGATGTATACAAAAATGTTAAAAAAATTAAGATGGCTCCAAGAGATGCTACAATTTTACAAACCTTTTATGAACAATGTGTGCAAAGAGATGCAAAAGATTCACTAATATGTAATTTACAACATCAATTAAAAAAAACTACTTTTAATCTCTTTGACATGTCGGTAGATTTTTTTGAAAAGGAAAGTAATTATGATTTTAAATATTTTAAAGACACATTAGATCACAAAATAGGCAAAGATGTAATAAAAACAATAAACCAAGAAACAGCAAATCAGGTTAATAGTAAATATTGGCATTACATTCGGCAGGGACGGCTCACTGCTTCAAAATTGTACGAAGCTGCTCATTGCAAGACAGATGGCACATTAGTCCGACAAATATTGGGTGGATATAAAGTGCCCGAAACGAAGGCTATTAAAAGAGGTAAAGTCTTGGAAAAGCCAGTTATTGAAGAAATAGAGAAAAAACTTCACATTAAAGTGCAAACATCAGGTTTTATTCTCATAAATAGTTTGATGGGTGCTTCACCAGATGGAGTAACTGAAAATTATGTAATTGAAATCAAATGCCCAATCACAGCCAAAACATTTCAATCATATGTTACAAACAATGAGATAAGTGCTAAATGTAAAGCACAAATAAATCTGCAAATGAAAGCAACCGGCCTTGAAAAAGGTATATTTTGTGTTGCAGATCCCTTATTTGAGACAACTAAGAAAGTTCATATTTATCCAGTAGACTTTGATGAACCATATATCAATGATCTAATAAGCAAAGCAGAATCTTTTTGGAAAACTTTTATATATCCAAAAATAATGTTAAGTGCCAAATGTAACTAACATTCTAACTAATTTTTGTCCTACTTTTTGTATCACAGAAACACATTTTATTGTTATTAAAATAAAACAACTTGTGTCTTTACAAATTCAGTTTATTTTTATTAAATCACCCTGCAAATTTATCAGCCCACAAGCAATTATTATAATTAGATCCAAGAAGCCTACATGTTTGTGATTGACAACAGAGTGGGGCTTTAAGATTTTAAATTCTCTAATTCGCCTGATAACCCGCTCAACATGGATTCGCAAACTTGCAATAGTTTTGCTCTTGATGACATCTTCTCGGGAAGGTTTCTGATTTGCGTAAACGCTTGGTGGACGCAATAGTTTTATATTCTTACTTACTAATGCAGACTCAATTTCTTTGAAGCCTCTATCGGCTAATATCACTGCGTTAACGGGAAGACATTTGATTAGGCAACTCTTTTCCACAAGGGCTTTATCAGAAATCCGCCCACCATATCCTTTGGATATAAAACTGATAAAGCCACTTGGAGTACAACCAATTAAATATTTTAAAGTATTACAGCTTTTATACTGAGACCAGGTTTGAGATTGCCTCAAAGGATCTGTGGGTTTTTCTATCTGAATTTCAAAGCAGTCTATTGTCATTTGCACATTGTGTCACGCGATTATTTAAACTCGCGCGACATGTATTGCGTTTTGTTTATTTATTGTTCCTAAACTCATCTATGGCGTCTTAGAGCGTTTTATCTTACTACGTATGCAATGACATTTGCATTGACGTTTGCGTTTATGACGTCGTGTTTTTGACATCCTCGAATAGTTTTTCAACTTGGGCTGGCAATCCCTTGAGCTGATCTGTCAGACTGGTGTTGCGTTTATTTCTCTGGAACGCCACCGTGACGAACGGGCGTTCTGACCATGATGTTCTAATCAGAAGCTAAGATAATCCCGTCAATCTTATTGGACTTTTATTCGGGAGTTGCTGATTTATGGCGGTGATGTAGTACCGCGTCGTTATATAACGAAATCTTGGGAGAACCATCGGTAAATATACTTTTATTTCAATGGTTATTTCTTTCTATTTTCTCCAGCCTCGTGCCTCGTTATTTCACGTACTGTTTTATTTCAGTCGGGATGCTACTGTGAGCAATTAAAACGAAGTACCAGCGGATAACCGGCGATGGAATCCGGTCTCTTTTTTATAAATGGGTGGTACGTATTTTCACATTTTCTTGTGAGACGTCTTCTCGCCGCCATGCTGCGTAAGCAGGCAACTTGTTGCTACCAAGCACGTGTTTTGATTCGGTTCTTTTCTTTTTCTTTTTCAGCGCTATCGCACCCATTTATTTCACCATTTTACTTACATTTTAGATCCCATTTTACCTACCATTTATTTTATATACCATTTAAACTCCATTTAAATTTAATCTAGAACATTCATTTTGGATTCATTTGAATACCATTTATTTACCCGTCATTGTTAACTTTCTATTTCAACTCACAATGTTAACTTGACATTTTCTTTTTAGACTATTAAGTCTACTCATTTAAACTTGTGGACCATTCTATATGGAACCATGTCCCTTTAACCCATTATATATGGACCCCTATTTTGTGCATTTTATGCCGTACTTAGCTTCTCTTTTGTTAACTCCCATGTAAGCACTTTTTATACTCGTACTTACTAAGTATTTGGGCTTTGGCCTCCTACTATTAGGGAATTATGACTTTATGCCTTTGTGCAACCCCGCTTATTTATGAAACCTCCGTGTGAGCTTTTTCAAGCCTTTTCAGGCTAAAACCGCTTGTTCCTAGGGAAGTATGATTTCATGCCCATGTGCATTTTCTTTTCCTTAATTTTCTGTGACTTTTGTCTCACTATTTCCCCCTCTTCCGACATTATTCCATTTAATACTTGGTCAGGATCCTTCCGATCCAAGTCCCTTTAATTTTCCCCTCAACGCTGCTGCTTCTTCACCGGTTCTGGATCTATGATGCAAGAGTTCTGCGACCGGACGTGGTTGGCTTGCAACGACCCCGTTCTACCTGGAGACTCTGGTGCAGGCGGTGCAGTTGACAGTGACAGTTGGTGGACAAAGTGTAGTTCTTTCTTCGTTAAATTGTAAGTTTTCTTTTCTTTTCTATATAAACATGACCAGGTGAACGACCAAGCTATATTCCAACTTAAAACCTAAGATCTAGATTCTATGTAACCTATAGACCTAAGCTCTAGCTAGGATACCACCTAAGTATGTAGGTTATTAACTTCCGTGTAACCACCTGAACATGATTTGTTAATTAAATAGCCTGTAAACAATATTGTGTTAATTATTTAACCATTGACTATAACCACGCCCCCCTTGAGATTAAAGTTTCCAGTACTCTACCATTTATCTTTTTTAGCTATCCGTGTACTCTTTTGCCTGGCATAGGACCCTGGCGCCCGATAGACTTCTTTTCTTATTTTGTGCAACTTAGCATATTTATATTTTTGGGTTCTAGCCTTAGGTACTTTCATTACATTTTTATGTGACATCTGTCACAATTTTATATTTTACCTTTGCCGCTTGTACAGCATTGCAAGAGGAGTTCTCATACCCCCCTTTTCCAGCAAAAAAAAAATATGACAATTGTCGCTCGCGAACAGGGACATGATATAGTCATTGTTTTTGTATTTTATTTTTGGGCTTTTATATCTCAAGTTTGGGTATTTTGTGGTGTCATTTATGACATAAGTTGTGTTCAGTGTAAGTAGTGGTCATTCACCTGCTTCTTTTTCTGTTAACAGTGTTTATTTTTTATTATTTTTTATCTCAGCCATAAGACGTTTTTTGCTGGTCATATGCTGAGTGTTATTTTTTATAGTACCAGTGTAATATTGTTACTGTAACTTTTACTGTTAACTTACTTTGCGGTTAGTACATGCAGTTTAGTTTGTTTGTGGTTGTGTATGAAGATTCTTAATTAACTTAACCTACAGTTTTGATAATTTTTCAGTCTGTTTATTGTATTTTATACAACAATTTAGTTTCTGGATATTAATTTAAAAATATCATTTTTTATATTTGTTAAAATTAATAACAATTACTTTTCAATATCTTTTGTAACTTGATTTAAATTTCAATATGGATAGTCAAGAACATTTAGTGTCTGCTGGAGGGAATCTTAATCCTTCAGTTACCGCTCCATCTGAGCGTACTATGGCTCCTATTACGGAACCAACTTTTGTTTCAACTGGTATTGGTACAGATTCAGATCCTCTCACTAACCATCCTCATGGTGATTTGATAACATTGTCAGTGTATCCGGAGAATTCTCATAATACTAGTTCTATTCGTTCTCAGTTACCTAATGCATTAAATTTAACTAATGCTCAGATGTCACCTCTATGACATGTGACAATTGTAATTTGATGGGCGTGTCACCTGGTACTAGTAGTTCAAAAAACTTGTAGGCTCCGGTCGAACACCACTTTGCACTAAAGTTACTTGTGATTCGGCTGGCAAAGATAATATTACTTTTCCCTCTAACTTTAAACCCTCTGATACAGAAATTAAAACTGATTTTAATTCTTGGCTTGACCATTTAAAAATATTCTTTGGAGTTCATAAAGCTGCCCCAGTGTTGTTTGTTGATACTAGTGATTCTAGGCCTTATTTAAATTTCAGGTTTAGAGATCAAATTTTTTCAGGATTATTGGACAGTGGTGCGAACAGTTGTGTTCTTGGTTCAAATTCTCATTTGGTTTTTTTGAATTCTGGTTTGACACTTAAACAGAATCCTAAGCTTGTGGCTAGCACAGCTGATGGCTCTTCCAGTGGTGTTCTGGGTGTTCTGGATATCCCAGTTACCGTTGATAATGTAACTCACACTATTCCATTTTTGGTAATTCCTTCCTTTGAACCACCTATCATACTAAATGTGAGTTTTGTAAGGATCGACTTCGTTACTTGGGTTATGTTGTTGACAGTCAAGGTTTACACACGGATCCCTCTAAATTAGAATCCATTCAAAAATTTCCTAAGCCCCTAATTGTGAAGGAGCTTCGTGGTTTTATAGGTCTTTGTTCTTACTATCGTAGGTTCATTTCAAATTTTGCGGATATTGCTGCTCCATTAACTTGTCTCACAGGTGGTAGTAAAAATTCTAAGAAAATTGTAGTCTGGAATACCGAAGCTGATGATGCTTTTGATAATTTAAAATTGGCTTTAATGTCCGCCCCTGTCTTACTGTGCCCTAACTTTAAAAAAACCCTATTTCCTTCACTGCGACTCAAGTTCGGTGGGAATTGGAAGTATGTTATGTCAGGAGGATGATGCTGGAGACCAGCACCCTATTGCATTTTTTTCCCGCTCCCTTACGAAGTGTGAAAGGAATTATAGTACGACAGAGCGTGAATTGTTAGCGATTTTAGTGTCCATAGAACATTTTAGACCCTATATAGAAGGAATGAAATTCACTGTTATTACAGACCATGCAAGTTTAAAATGGTTGTTAGGTCTTTCTAATCCTAGCGGACGTTTGGCTAGATGGGCTGCTCGGATATCTCAATATACATTTGATATAATTCACAAAAAAGGTTCTTTACATGTTGTCCCAGATGCTCTTTCTCGCATTGAGATTGCTGCTTTTGTTGGTCCCTCTGACTTTGTTTCCCCAGATGATGAAATTTTGGATACTTGGTATAAAAAGATTTTTACAAATTGTCAAAAATTTCCCACTAAATATAAAAATTACAAAGTGGAAAATAAAACTCTTTACAGATATTGTAAACCCAAATTTAATCAAAATTCACGTTTAGATTGGAAAATAGTAGTTCCCAAAGAAAATATTATGGATACCATCAGGAACAACCATGATGATGTCAATTCTGGTCACTTAGGTATACATAAAACCTTACATAAATTAAAATTACATTATTATTGGAATAAAATCTTTTTAGATGTTCAGAATTACATAAAACTCTGTGACACCTGTAAAGCTCATAAATGCTCAAATGCTCCTCCTTTCGGTATCTCTGTCAATCCTAAAATTGTTGATAAGCCTATGACTATGTTATCTATGGATTTAATTGGAATTTTACCCCGTACCTATTCTGGTCACCGTTTCATTTTATCAGTTGTTGATGTCTTTACAAAATATGTTTGGCTTTTTCCCTTAGCTAACGCTACTACTAAAGTTATTTGCAAATTTCTAGAAAAAGATATATTTTTAAAATTTGGTTCACCTAAAGTAATAGTTTGTGATAATGGAACTCAATTTACTTCAAAACATTTTGTTGATTTTCTTAAAGGATTTAATATAAATAAAATATTTTATAATACTTTGTACACCCCACAAAACAACGTTATTGAGCGTTACAACCAGACCGTAGAAACTTGTATTTCTTGTTTTGTTAAGGACGATCATAGGTTATGGTCAAAGTTCTTGCCTCATATTCAGTTAGCTTTAAATAACTCTATTAATTTTGCTACTGAATTCACTCCTAATTTTCTTATGTTCGGAAGAGAACTTATTTTTGATGCTGCTCTGCATCGCTTTAGTAATTCATTTGATAATTTGGACGACTTGACTATAGATAGTCGCCATTCTTTTGCTAATTCCTTTTCGGTATTAAAACCTATTTTTGAAAAAGTCACTTCTTCCCTATTGAAAGCTTTTAAGCGCAATGCGACTTATTATAATAAAGGCCGCAGAGCTGTTTCTTATCTTGTGGGTGATGTAGTTTGGAGACGAAATTTCGTTCAGTCTAGTGCTGCACACTATTTTTCGGCTAAGTTAGCTCCAAGGTTCGTTAAATGTGAAATTGTTAATAAAATTTCAGATAATGTCTATGTTTTAAAAGACCTTGCTAAAGGCACTTCAGGCCGTTATCATGTAAAAGACATTATTAAAACTTAATTTTATTTTTTGGTCTATAACTACACTGTTTGTGTATCCTGAGTAGGTCAATGCCCCTGATTGTGTGATGAATGTAAGGTTGTTTGAAAGGGCAATGTTTGGTGAATTTGTTAGGATGGACTATTCTCATATGCACTTTCGTTTGTTGTTATTCTAAAAGGAACTTTGGACATTTTCGGTTTTCTAGTTTGCTCTATACCCATTCCTACAAATAAGAGTTTTGTATATTTTATATGTACATATTTTTTGTGTGCGTACTCTAAGTTAGATAGTTGAGTGTCGTACCTATTCTTAAGTACTTTTTGTAAGTACCTACTCTTAAGTACTCGTTAGTACATATTTCTTGTTAAGTTTATATATAAGGATTTCCCTGGACTTGACACATTTTCTTTTGCGCATTTGTTTTGACTAGCCTGTCAGCTGATCCCTGACAGTGCATTTTGTTTCAGCTTCCGGTTTGTCGTAGCATCTGCTTCGCGGTCGCTGAACCTCTTTTCTCTACTCTCTGGTAGAATCCTTTTTTCTTTTTTTGTATCACCGTTTTGTTGTGGTACAAAACTTCTTTTGTTTCAGCTTCCGGTTTGTCGTGGCATCTGCTACGCGGTCGCTGAACCTCCTGTCTGTACTCTTGAGTGGGACATTTTCTTTTTTGTATCACCGCTTTGTTGTGATACAAACTCCTCTCTATGTGCATGGAAAGTTGGTGGGGTTGTGCCAGACACATAGCAGAGTTTTCTTTTGTTTTGATTTTAGTCGAAATCTTTTTTCTCTCCTTGTGCTTGGAAGATTGGTAGAGTTGCGCCAGTCACTTGGTTGAGTTTCTTTTTACTTCTCTGTGCGGATGGAAGGTTGGCAGAGTTGAGCCAGTCGCATAGTTGAAGATTGTTTTCTCCTGTTTTTACCCTTTGTGAATGGAAAATTGGTGGGGTTGAGCCAGTCACAAAGCGGATTTGCTGTTATGCAACTAATGCTCTTAGTTATTGCGTTATAACTATTTATAGTTTGAACTTTTGTATGTAATGAACTATAACTTCATCTTATAAATCTTATAATTTATTTCAGCTGTAGTGGTCGCTTACTGGTTGAAAGATTTCGAGCCGGAGGCGAGGGTGCCTATCTGTCTTTTTGGTCTTCAACTAGGAGTTGCTCTAGCTGATAAATTTTGTTGTGAAGCTTTTATTAGCCGGTGGCTAGGTGGCCTAACCGTTCTATATTGTTAGCTTTACTACTAACTTCGCTTGTTTTCACTTTTTTCATTATAGCCGGTGGCTAGGTGGCCCAACCGTTCTAACATTTTTTAGCTCTATGCTAGCTGAGATTATTTTTCTTTTTTTCACCTAAGGTTATAGGACCTTTAGGATTTAACCGTTTATGAGTTAATTTTCTCTTAGACTTTTTGATGTTTTGTGATTTTTCAGGATTCCTGAACAGGAATGGATTGCTTGTTGTTGTAGGAGGAGGAAGTTTCTCTACTCCGGAAAGCTATGGCTCTGATGCTTGCTGTCTCTACGAGTCTCTACCTTACGACTTCTTTGTTTTTTATTTTTTTATTTTTCTTGTTTTGCTTGTTTTAGGTGGTTTTACCTACCGTTTGGTATCCTTCGGTAGTTACCGTCGTATAACTTTTGGTTTTTGGACTTTAACCTTTTGCATAAAAAATAGTTCCTATTTTTTATTTTTTCAGGAAAGGGGGTAATGTCACGCGATTATTTAAACTCGCGCGACATGTATTGCGTTTTGTTTATTTATTGTTCCTAAACTCATCTATGGCGTCTTAGAGCGTTTTATCTTACTACGTATGCAATGACATTTGCATTGACGTTTGCGTTTATGACGTCGTGTTTTTGACATCCTCGAATAGTTTTTCAACTTGGGCTGGCAATCCCTTGAGCTGATCTGTCAGACTGGTGTTGCGTTTATTTCTCTGGAACGCCACCGTGACGAACGGGCGTTCTGACCATGATGTTCTAATCAGAAGCTAAGATAATCCCGTCAATCTTATTGGACTTTTATTCGGGAGTTGCTGATTTATGGCGGTGATGTAGTACCGCGTCGTTATATAACGAAATCTTGGGAGAACCATCGGTAAATATACTTTTATTTCAATGGTTATTTCTTTCTATTTTCTCCAGCCTCGTGCCTCGTTATTTCACGTACTGTTTTATTTCAGTCGGGATGCTACTGTGAGCAATTAAAACGAAGTACCAGCGGATAACCGGCGATGGAATCCGGTCTCTTTTTTATAAATGGGTGGTACGTATTTTCACATTTTCTTGTGAGACGTCTTCTCGCCGCCATGCTGCGTAAGCAGGCAACTTGTTGCTACCAAGCACGTGTTTTGATTCGGTTCTTTTCTTTTTCTTTTTCAGCGCTATCGCACCCATTTATTTCACCATTTTACTTACATTTTAGATCCCATTTTACCTACCATTTATTTTATATACCATTTAAACTCCATTTAAATTTAATCTAGAACATTCATTTTGGATTCATTTGAATACCATTTATTTACCCGTCATTGTTAACTTTCTATTTCAACTCACAATGTTAACTTGACATTTTCTTTTTAGACTATTAAGTCTACTCATTTAAACTTGTGGACCATTCTATATGGAACCATGTCCCTTTAACCCATTATATATGGACCCCTATTTTGTGCATTTTATGCCGTACTTAGCTTCTCTTTTGTTAACTCCCATGTAAGCACTTTTTATACTCGTACTTACTAAGTATTTGGGCTTTGGCCTCCTACTATTAGGGAATTATGACTTTATGCCTTTGTGCAACCCCGCTTATTTATGAAACCTCCGTGTGAGCTTTTTCAAGCCTTTTCAGGCTAAAACCGCTTGTTCCTAGGGAAGTATGATTTCATGCCCATGTGCATTTTCTTTTCCTTAATTTTCTGTGACTTTTGTCTCACTATTTCCCCCTCTTCCGACATTATTCCATTTAATACTTGGTCAGGATCCTTCCGATCCAAGTCCCTTTAATTTTCCCCTCAACGCTGCTGCTTCTTCACCGGTTCTGGATCTATGATGCAAGAGTTCTGCGACCGGACGTGGTTGGCTTGCAACGACCCCGTTCTACCTGGAGACTCTGGTGCAGGCGGTGCAGTTGACAGTGACAGTTGGTGGACAAAGTGTAGTTCTTTCTTCGTTAAATTGTAAGTTTTCTTTTCTTTTCTATATAAACATGACCAGGTGAACGACCAAGCTATATTCCAACTTAAAACCTAAGATCTAGATTCTATGTAACCTATAGACCTAAGCTCTAGCTAGGATACCACCTAAGTATGTAGGTTATTAACTTCCGTGTAACCACCTGAACATGATTTGTTAATTAAATAGCCTGTAAACAATATTGTGTTAATTATTTAACCATTGACTATAACCACGCCCCCCTTGAGATTAAAGTTTCCAGTACTCTACCATTTATCTTTTTTAGCTATCCGTGTACTCTTTTGCCTGGCATAGGACCCTGGCGCCCGATAGACTTCTTTTCTTATTTTGTGCAACTTAGCATATTTATATTTTTGGGTTCTAGCCTTAGGTACTTTCATTACATTTTTATGTGACATCTGTCACAATTTTATATTTTACCTTTGCCGCTTGTACAGCATTGCAAGAGGAGTTCTCATACCCCCCTTTTCCAGCAAAAAAAAATATGACAATTGGAATAATCAATTTTGAAAACCAGAGGTAAATTTCTTATTATTTGTAAGGCTGATGGCAAGAATATAAAATTTTGGAAATAATTTGCCAAGACTTCCACACCTTGTTGGAAAAGAGTTGTCATCTTCGGTCGAGTTATTTCAAATTGATCACACATTCTATCCAATGTGTCATTCTGTTTGATTTTGAATAATGTAATTATCAAAGACATAATACTTGTTTTTATTGCACTTTTTTCCACTATAGTGTTTATTAACCAAACATACTTTTGAGGCAAACCTATATAAGATTTTGGGTTTTTATAGATTAATGCTAAAAAAAGATTTTTCAAATTAGATTTAGTTGAAACAATCTCTTCACTTTCAGTTTCTGAAGGAAAGTTACTTATTGAAGGACTAGATGCCTCTTGTACATTGCCAACTCCTTCCTCGTACAATGAGGTACTGCTTCTTGGACTTTGGCATAATATCTTCTTCTTAAAGTGTGTATTTGTTCCCTTATCAAAACACACAATCTTTTCACACTGCATTGCAGCATTCACTTTGATTGGTAATGTTGATCCTGAATTACTAGGTATTATATTTTGGTTTAACTTTTGTTTCTTTGATATTTCTTGTGTATCTTCATGTTGAAGTAGTAAATCACACAAAACAGATCTCTTCTGAGCCACAGTTAACGGAATGCGTCGAAGCTGAGCATTTCGTGCCATTACTGGTTGCTCATTCATTAGCTTGCATTTGTGATAATTTTGGATATCTTCTCGCTGCAACAAAAAAAAAAAATATTATAATAATTAATAAATACAATCTAATTTATACGAGTACTCAATGGTCAAGACTTTATTGTTAAACCATTGTGTTAAAGTAATGTTTGTTTTAAATAGGTACGTACATTTAAATGATCTTCACAACAAAACTGCAAATAGTTCTTGAAGTATTTTTGCTTCACTTCACGACACCATTCCTCTCGCCGTCGTTCTGGGATCGGTACGAATAACAAATCCGGGTTATCCCTGCTGTTATTCGGACATAAAGGGACGAAACACTTGTAGCCTTCCATTTCAAGCAAGTTCAGTTAGTGATTTCAATTTTTTTTGAGCCTAGCCGTCCGCGGTGACGTTGTCACCTTGACGTTTGAGTTTGAAGTTGACTTTACCATAGACTTTACTGTAATTTCTTTTTATGCAGGCGAAGACTACATTATCCATTATGCGTTTGATGACGTCACGTCAGCAATAAATTAATATATTTTTTTAATGTAGATAGGATTAATTAAAAACAAAAATACCGAAATTACTTTCTTAAAATAGTCTATATTTATCAAATAAATTATAAAAACCATACAACAAAAATATGAAGCATGGCCAATTGTTTTCATTTTGTATGCAGACAAGCCTTCGATTTTCAAAATGAAAACGATTGCGATTTTAAGTGCGTTAGGCAATAGCTCCTCAGGAGTCTATTAATGCATATTTCTGTTGTAAGTACTTACAAAAACTACTTGACAACGAGTAGAGAACAGAAACAAAAATTTATTCATGTAATCATTGCTCACACAAGAATTGCTCACACCCAGACATTTGAACTAAAACCCACCATAGGAGCCGCTTTATTTATACGTTCCAAACTTTACCACTTCACAATACACGTGTACTAACCCCCTAACTTGTACAGTGTACCAACATGGCAGGCTAACTCCGAACGGAGGGAAAACATTGAAAATTTCGGCGCTTATCAAGTCTGTGCTTTTAACTTTTATTTTGTGCGCCCGGGGCGGGCCTCGTGTGGGCACGAATTGGCCATAGACTTGAGAAGGGGCTATTTTTTATATTCTGTTATTTTTTTTAGGTACCTGCGACTTTTGTTTTAAATTCTGACTTACGTATAAAAGGCATTTAGGATTTGTGAAAATGTAAGAACAAGCAATTAGTTTAAATGTCAAGAGCTTGTCAAGTGCTTATCAAGTGCTTTACTTGTATTAAAGCCTAATAACAAAGGGGCTACTAACGTTATGACCGTACTACGAACAGTGAATGGACCCTCTAATTCCATATGGCCCGTGTCTGATGACTTTGAAACAGAACTGATTCATGACCTTGATCTGTCTATATAAGAATTCGGGATAATTCAGCCTCTATGTGCTATTTACTTGGCATTGTCTTCAATTCCAGTTAATAACTGACTGATTTCTGAAGGGTCATAATCTTAATTGCGAATAAATTAACTGGCTGCCTGAAAATAAAGTTCTAGCCTTGACAGTTCCAAATGTCTCGTTCCAATTTCAAACGCAGCACTTCCTCGCTCGAACCGGCCAGCTCTATCACGTTCCAAAATCAAATCTGGGCGCACGCGAGCCAGTATTTACGGCCTGTATTTTGGCCGTATGTTCTCACACGTCGCCGATACACATCTGATTCATTACCGCGTTCTGCCGATCTGCATTGTCTATGCCAACCATAGACAACCCGCGGCGGCCATACACGTCGTTAACGGCCATAGACAAACGTAAAGCGTGTGCTGTACACGCGCAGGTAAATGTTAAGCAATGATTTAATAGGGTTTTGTCTACTATGATAGGTGTTGCTTGATTTAGATGTTTCTATTCCAGCAGGTCTATGCAGACATAACATTGTTGCTACCTAGTCATAAAATGTCTGATTTTGTGATAAACGAAGTTTATTAGTATTCAATTTCACCAACATCTTAACTGGCGTCAAAATGTGTAGATACTGATAGTCGATTATGATTTAACCACATATGTTTGGTGAAATCCCGCAATCGAACTACTTATTTTTTTACTGGCCACCTGATAGTTAGTGGGATCTAAAACCCAAAGCCTTTTGTAAATAATAAATATTAGAAATACTTGAGATATTATTTTTAACATCTCTCTAACCATACTACTACCTAAACATTTTCTGCAATAAAACGTTATCTGAAGCTGTATAAAAACCTCCATAAGACTAACTACGAACAAGTAGACGGTAATACAAGTGATGTAGAAGTTGTGAAGTGGGAACTCGCGAACTAATCAAGTGTCGGCGGTTGCAGCCGAGTGCCGACGTGTGTTTTATACCGTAGTGAGCGTGGCTTAGGAGCTTGAGAATCTAGTTATTTTAGTTTTATGGCACAATACATTAGGTTAGAAGAAACTTCGGCCTTGGATTGGACCAGGCGTATTTTCTGTTAAATTAGTTTAGATTCTGCTAATCATGCAAGTACACAAATAAAATGTAATATTTTTAAAGCTTTGGACAAACTATTTGGAAGTGCTGCAGCAGTCAAGCGATGCAAACGACTCAGTGCTATATTCACACCGCTCAGTGCCTTACAGTCATATAAGTAAACTTAGAATTAGACGCGTGGCGTCTTAGTAGGTGAGTTTTTCGGAAAATAAGCTTCACTTGTCCAGTGCATGCGTGAGGATCACGCGGCGGTACGGGTCTCATCGTACGCCCAGACTGTAGTTGCGCGCGAAGGGATAGTGCGCGAATGTATTCGTAGTCCAACAAAGTAAGGTCGAGGTCGCTTATGCTGCGTCAAAATAAAAGCCCTGTTCAATCTACTGTGAATACTGTGATTAAACCATAACTGGACAGTTAGATGTACTTATCTACAGGTAATTTATATTATATTTAATCTATTTGGACCAAAATACCAATTTGAGTACAAAAGGTGAACTTAATGCGTATCGAGTAGGCAATTTAAGTAGAGATTGATAGCAGGTAGATCTTACCCCTTTACCTATCACCAAACAACAGTGTTCGCATTGTTGTGTTCCGGTATGGGGATACGACATCCGGTGAAACGACTAACATAGCTCCATCTTTGTCCTGAGGGTTGGTAACGCAAGTCTTATAAATGTAGTATTGACAAACGTATATGGGCCAGCGTCGCTATTGCCTAACGCACTCGCAATCTCAATTGGCTTCAAAGCGGAACAATTGTTTTCATTTTGTATGCAGACAAGCCTTCGATTTTCAAAAAGGAAAACAATTGCGATTGCGAGTGCGTTAAGCAATAGCCCCTCAGATCCACTCCCTATATCACCATCTTGACAATGATAGGTGACAGACGACATTTCGCTATACATTGCAAATTTAACAAGCTTGCACATCAGTATGGGAGTCATATCAGCTACACCATGTACATACACTGAAATGTCACCTGTCATCTGTCATCATCAGGAATGGTGAAAAAGGAGTCAGGTGACTAGTGAGCTCGTTTGATTTCTTCATGAAACCAACCAGATAAAACTATAATTGCATGTTAATATAAATCGAATCATCGAAAAAGCTCATAATTCATCTAATAAAAGGAATTATACCGAAATTAACACCTTTCATACCCTTTTGTTCCAACACGCACTAATTTCCCGAACTATTTCGTAACCAGTATTATGACAGAATAATTGCACCCCTCCGTTACCCCCGGTTGGTAACCGAACGCGGCCCGATGTAAACACGTTGGGGTAAAGAATTGGGAGCGTCGGGCGTCGTGAGTTTATTTTGAGTACATTACGGGTTTCATTTTAGTTCAAGCAACTCTTTATGCAAATATAAGTACGCGAGCAGTAATAGATGGTGTATGGTAAAATATGTTGTTCATACATGGGCTGTAGGTATTCTAGTCGGTAGAACCATATGCTTTTGACATGTTATCGTATTGATTTTAACTTGGCTGCGATTATACGGTATCACAATGTTGACAACACCATAACGTCAAAAGCAATATGGTTTTACCGAGTAGAATAGATCTCATGGTGTTTTTCCCGTTAGAAAAAGCTGTCCTTAACACTTATTAAGAGTAATTTGTAAATTAAAAAACTCTATCGACTGTCAATGTAATCCATACCAAATATATAAATGCGAAAGTAGCTGTTTGTTTGTTCATTTGTTACGCTTATAGCTGAACTGCGAAACCGATTTTTATGAAATTGAGTCTGGAGATTGCTTGAAATGCGGGAATGGACATAGGGTACTTTTTATTTCGAAAAATAGCCGGACGGAGTCGTGAGCAAAGATTGTTTTCTTAGAATTAGCCATGCTGTGCAATTTAGGCTGTAACATTACATTTACAGCATTAATCTGAATCTAGTACACATAATAATCATATTATAATCATAAGTATTTCGAGGCAATTAACACGTCCCTTTATCAACTAAGGAACGACTAACGTCACTAACTCAAAATTCTAAAATTCTAACTCAAAGTGCGGCTGTTAGTCTCTAAACAAAACTACGAAGGCGCGCTATTTCGTCCCTGGAAGATGAACAACTCGGAATCACATCACATGACATAATTCTAAATCTATATGTACGGATACCACTGTACGTAGCACTGAACCTTATTAAAAAAACCCTCAATGGACGCAACCCGGGCCCCTCGAGTTTGCATCGTGTCGTGGTATTAAGTGAGGTCAGATGCTATCGCGCTCTAATGGTACACACGTAAACGTAATTCGCCGTGATGTATGGGCACGCATGCGTCTGATCGGGTTTTGATTGCCCACCGAAGTAACTTTTTAATTTCATTAGGTAGCGGAATTTTTTGCATGTATTTTTTGGCTGCTTTAACTTTTTAATCTCTGTTAATGACCTGCAAGGCTCTTCAGACAAAGGTTCCAGACCCCTATCTCACCATCTTGACAACGTCACGTGACAGGTGACAATTCGGTATACATTGCCAAGTTAGCACGCTGATACATGACTGGGTTTCTTATTAGCTGCACTAGATATACTGAAATGTCACCTGTCACCTGTCATTGTCGGGATGGTGAAATAGGGGGCAGGTGTAACTACTAGGGTATCATAGGCGTCCGAGATTGTACTCGATAACCAAGGAGAAGTCGACGTTCAAATCTGTCGTGGTGCAATTGTATGTATCTATAGCTAACTGTGTTTTCTTCAAAGTAAAAATTTTTAGAACCATGCGTAAAACTCCCGCCCGGCGCCCTTGTTATTAAAAAGTGCATTAACTATTTTAATGGCTAAGGGCCTGTTTCACAATCGACAAGTAAATTTATCTTTCATTTAAAGTTGGATCTGTCCTTGTCAGTTTTCGAGCGTAAGAAAGAAAAGGGTTAAACTTATCGGTCAAATATGATTAACTTGCCGATTGTGAAATAACTGGAAATCACGTCACTCCTGCGCTATGACATGGAGTGCACATTTTTTTTTCAAAGTACGTACCCACCACGTTTTTTTATGGTATTATTGCGAAGACAAACGAGCAAAGAGGCTACCTGCCCCCTATTTCACCATCTTGAACCTACATCACTGGGTTTCATATAAGCTGCGCAGTGTACACTGAAATGTCATCTGTCACCTGTCATTGTCATGATAGTGGACCCTATTCGAAAGCAATCTTGCGACGACAGTTTAAAGACTGAAAACACGTTGCTAACGCTAAGGCCTTGGAATGGAACGCCTCTATGCTAGTCATTTACCGGTTGTCATACCCCCGCACCGGAAGACCGGAACGTAACAATGCTAAAACTGCTGTTTGGCAGCAGGTTAAAGGTTAAAATGTTGGTAGCAGTCCGGATGAACCCTGGACAAGGTCCTTCTACCACTACATACATAGAAGTTACAACAAAAACATTAGTTGAAATTAAAACAAATGTGTTTTTTTTATGGCATAGAGAAGACAAACGAGCAAACAGGCCACCTGATGGTAAGTGGAAACTGTGACCCATAGACATTCGCTTTCACAAGACTGCAATGCAATCCTAAGACTGCAAATGCGTTGCCAATCCTGAGGACTAAGATGGAATGCCTCTATGCTAGTCATTTCACCGGCTGTCTTATCCCCAAACCGGAACACAACAATGCGAACACTGCTGTTTGGCGGTAGGTTAATGTATAAGATGGTGGTAGCGATCCGGACGGACCCTGCACAAGGTCCTACCACCCGCAACACATCAATTTTAAGTTATTCCATGATCCTCTCCCACACTCTTCTGTCTTGTGGGACCAAAATACAGAAATACCAAAGATCCAGGCAAATAAATAAATTCTATACAACAAATAAATTTGTAGCCACATGGGATGTTTCTTAATAAAATTCTTAATATTTTTTTATAACAAAACTTCACCACGCCCCGCCACTAAATATTACTTTAGTTACCTACGTATGATATGAAACGAAACCCCAACTGCACAAGTAACGTCTGTTAAGTACGAAACCTATGCTTCTTCAATGAAAAGAAATGCGCATGCATCGTCTCAGATTATGGTAAGGTAAAATCGAATCCTACGCGGTGATCCATAATTTTGCAATTTTTGCTTCATGCAGCTTTGTAATTTTAGTAGGTACACTTCGAATACTGCCAGCATGAACGATACGACTACAAGAAGTACCGTCAACTTCAACATTAACTTTTTATAAAGAAATAGTCACCAAAGCTCGTCACAGCTAGCAGTATCATCTGAAATGTGATAACTTTCCGATCTCTTCTGCATGACAACTTTAAAGGAACAAAACAATGACATAACAATATACGTTACCTAAGTCCCCTCGTTACTTTTTATGCGATTACAGACATAACCGTAACACTGGAGGAGATCGTTAACGTAACGCATCGTTATGTTGTTGTGTTAAAAGAACTTGTAGTGATAGCTTTATAAGGGTAGTTTATAAAAGCTGAGGTTAGATCATTTTTATGCAATATTTTCAGGATTAATGTCAGCAGTGACGTCTTTGTGTCTATCAAACTGATTAGAGTGTTCAATCACTTAACATTAGGAGCACAGAACCCGCGAGGGTCTCTGCTTCAACGGAGGCAATGGAGGAAACCAGGTTCAATCATGAAACCTCTATCAGGGCTGCCAAAAATGTCTTGGTCCACGAATTTCTCCCATTCACCATGCTTTTTATGATGATGATTTTAGATCTTCTTCTCCCTCGCTTTACTTCATACCTAGCGAATTTATACAGAAACCATCATAGTGCCTTTCTGATGTTTCATTAGGTATATCTCCTCTTTTTTATACACTTAAAAAAACTTAGTCGCTTCTAAAAAGATTGTGATTGTTGTGCGTGTCTTGATTCCACTTACAAGGCACAAGATTAAGATACGTACTACAAGATTAAGACGTTAGTCGAATCAATAAAGAAGTTGCTGTTGTTTCTGTCAGCTTTGGCTGATATGACTGTAATATTAGTAATAACTTTTATCTGTCAACTAAAAGAAAATCTCTCTTGGTTGCCTCTTATTTTTAAGGGAAAAGTAATACTCATTTTCTCTGTTTCTACTTTCAAAACTTCTTTGTTCCTTTTTATTCCCCTTCAGCTCATTCTTTTTAACCTCCTCTATAGGTAGTTAGAAGAGGATAATGTGGTCATCACGTTGTAATCATATAGGTACTAGATGTATGTTTAATTATTAACCGACTTATTTAAAAGTAAATGTTACACTGCTAAACGCATCTGGTATCACCACTGGAGCTGCTGGTGTTGGCTGTGTGCGGGATGCTTGAGACTTTGAGAGTTGATGCAAAGGTAGCCACTCTGTTATTTCTTTATGATGTTCTATGACTCTCATTCGGTTGTGTATTTTTTTTAATGCTACGAATTGTGTATTTACCCAAATCTTAATCCTATTTAAGTTTTTTTTTTTATATTTGTAAATAAATTTAAATTGCCGAACTTTGTTCCATCCGGGTGATTTTATGAGTAAAGTCCAAATTCTTATAAAAGCTTACCTATTCAGATTGTGTTTTAAAACTATTTGTTTTATGAGTTTTATGACATTAGTAACACATTACCGCCGGTGTGAAAAGGTAACGATTACACTTCACCTAACGGTGTAACACAGGTAAGGCAAGACCCTGTCACAAAGCTTTGTCTATAATACTTAGTCCAGGAAATATCGCTTACGTGGGGTTTTTACTTTTACACGTCAAAACAGGTACAACTAATGTAAGGTAAGCTTTTTTTAATGTTTTATTACATGCAAGAAGGAAAGTTATTTTGAAAAATAAACACAGTAAGACATAATGGTGTTTGGCAACGGTGGAATATTGGAGTTAAATGTTAGCCCACTTTTAGTCATTTATAAATTTCAAATCTCGGTGTAGGTACCTTTACAGTGAGTTACTTTTAAAGTGTGTAAGTACCCTTACTATGAATAGGAACATATTTTTGTAAATTCATCTTAGTAAGACTGGGAGACATGGCTACAAAAAAAAATTAAGGTTACTTTCCTCACTTATCATTAACTAAGCATTCATTCTGAATGTCATTCATTTGATTGGCTAATGGTTAAATTAGCGGAAAGATAAGTCGTTCCCCATCCAGCGACTTTGGACGCAGAAACTTAGGACTGGCGAGCCAGCCTCCGCGCATCTTTTATTTATCGAGGTCACTGACCCGACTGTCCCGCAGCCGTGATACAATAGATAGGCGAAGGATCTAGGACACAGGACACCTGAGCTCGGGCTCTGACCTGACCCTTATCAATTGTTGGGATCGTTACTTAAGATTGGATATGTAGGTAGTTGATGGCAACTCACACATATGGAAAAGTTCATTTGCTGAACTTTCTTATATTACTATAGGGGTGATTGATTATTCAGATTTTGCTAGTACGTGAATTAAAGTAGAGATAAGCTTCCCAGTCCATAGGTGAGTGAATCCATCCCCGTTCCTTTTTTGTCAACTTCCTTGTTCCGTTTATAGGTCAGCACTCGCTCGCTATAGGTAAACATAGGCGGCCCTGAAATCGCAGCCACGCTTCTGCCGGCCATCCGTATCTTTCCCACTGAAATACGTACCGCTATCAGAGGGAGGTAAG